>CAJQUW010001571.1:0-243533 GCA_907163375.1 Prostheceraeus crozeri
GATAAACTTAACACAAAAGGCGTTTCCTTTCCAGCAATACTTCCATGATAGCTCTGCCGTGGGCAACTACGGGGTAATACCTTTGCTCTAAAGCGTTAATTATGCAAATGTTGAATCTCAAAGTAATAAAATGGATTTCAACGTCAATGTGACTAAAGTTCGACTGTATCAAGGTCCCACTTACTCTTCATGCAGTGTTATTAACTGCTTTCACGCTCTGAAGTTATTAAATAAAGAAGGGAGGTCGTTAAGATACCGTACCTAATCAAGCGAGTGACTTTGGTGTTATGGTATTTAGCAACCGCATTGTTTCAGGAATTGCGGAGCACAATCCTAACTTGTATGCGGCCATGACAGGATCTTGGGCAGTGTATATTCACCTTCAAGGTCCGAATGATGTTAGTCTCGGCAAGTTGATGAAGTTCTTTAAAAAGAAAGTTAGATTCAAAAATGTGAACTGATACTGTTCACATTCTGCCAGCACACCATAAAAGGTGCTTTATCATCTATAGCACACTAAATTTGTTCCTGATGAAAAGAACTCGCGTACACGAAAACCTGAATACACAAACTATTAATGCTATGTTCAAAATCCGCGAGATAATAGTCAATTGAAATTTGAGCGCGCGACAATTGCAGCCCCAAGATCATAAGCTCTTCAAAATTGAAATTCTTTCAACAGCTACTAAAAACCACACGGTCTTAACTTATCATCACTGTAGTGACACAAAACGTCGAGGAAAATGGAGAGTTCGAAAGTGATATTTTGAAAACTCCATCTATCTACAAACTATGAGTTGCTTATATCTCGCATGATTTGTAGTCCTCAGATTTGAATATGTACAATTGACGGCCAGCACGCAAGTAAACAACCTCCTTGCATCTATCAAAATTAGCATAGGAAAAGAAATAGATTATCAGCAAAATGTTCACATCAAAGATCCACCTCGTGCTGTATTATTACAATCGAAACTCTTGAGCAATTGAAACAAACTTAAGACTAAGATGCTGACTCTGCTATCTCGACTGCTACACCTTTACGCATCTGCGCCAGCACATCCATACTCTTTCGACATATAGAAAACCCCATCTCAATGTAAATGATAGAGGAGAAATCAATTAACAGATGAAATAAAGTGACTGTATCTTCACGTTATGAAACTTGATTCATATCGCGACACCTAGAAAGCGCTCGGCCAGGCTATGTGCCACCTGGTTGAGGACTACTTCTTCTTGAACCGATTGAAAAGAATAATGTACGCACAATTTGCTTTGAGCAAATAATGAACATAATTGATAGAACTTGATTCACAATGCTACGCTCCAATGCTTCAGACGATAAAATGCACAACATATACAAACCCCCTCGACCACGTCCAGTCTCCTCTCTAATATCATATCAACCATCAAAACCATCCCCAAAAATCTCTTCGTCAATGGATCATATACCTTCCAATCAACTCATCATACATCCAACAGCAAATCCTTCAAACACCATATAACTCAACTCCGGATAAAATCTTATCACAAATCACCCTCGTCAATCTCCCATCATCCCCAAAGTAACACAGATCATTCACATCGGAACGTCATCTTCACTCAAACTAAAACATATCTTTGACTCAACAATTCATCATATTTCGCACTCCTCTCATCAACACTGCAAACTAACATTCCAACTAACAAACACCACCCACTTATTTATTCTTCATCATGATCCTCATCACCTCGCTCAAATCTTTGGATTCAAGTTTCACTTCATAATCTTACCACCATTATTCCCGCTATCTCACACCCCTAAAATGATGATCGCAACTCACAACAACAGCTGTGCTTTGCACTTTATATGAATGAAATTAATAACCTTAATCTAAATGAAATATTGTGTTGATATACCACGTAAATCATTTTAAAAAAGTTTTGTTCAAACAGAGGACAGGAGCCAAAGTGTTAGCGAAATACTTTTTTAATAAATTTTGCTTAATTTTTTTGCTGTGCTTCTCCAGAAACAAATGTATTAAAACAGAAATATGAATGTGCACGCGAAATGTATTTATGAGCTACATTTTTTTATTTCATCTTGGTTTGCCTGACCTCAACTTCATCTTCGGCTTTTTCAACGTTGGTATCAGTTGAAGCCGCAAATCTCTTTTTGACTTCCATAAGCAAACAAGAGCGAAATTATTAGGGAAATTATTATATGTCATTAAACTACAAATGAAAATTACGCTAGCATGTTAGACTAACTAATCAATAACCTTCATCAAGAATATCATTAATTGTCATAGAGGACACCCATAGGGTGATGGAAATAACAGAAAAGTAAAAACACTTTCTCGCAAGCGCTTTCGACCGACCCTCGCCAGTCATTATCAAGCGGACTGTTCTTTATTGTTGGATCAATCAGCTATTAACAGTTTATAGATAGGGTACATTCTAGACAGATTATTTACATTAAGACACATTACAAATCCTAAACTAACAACAATAATACGCCAATGAGCATGGTACTCCTAAAATTCGTAAGTAATTGCACATCAAGGTAAAGAAGTTAGCTAAAGAATAGAGTCAATAAAAAGACCCCCAGATCTATCTTGGTTCGGTTGTTGGAAAACGAAAATGTTTAGTCCAAAGAGAGTCCCGTCACGATCTCCGCTTCCAGACGTTCCCTGTCTCCACAGTCCCCATGAATCATGTCGATCCCATACCACTGTCCATCACATGTTGTGCTAGCTCGGATCGGTCGACGTCCCAGCTCACTATCATCGCAAGTGGTTCGGATTTTCTCTGTCGAAGCTGGAAGATTCACCGACGTAGGAAAATCCTCAAAAAATCAAGCTGACTCACTCTTCAGTAGCCCTCCTTATTCGCAGCGACCTCTCCTTCCTGTGTTTTGGCTCGGTGGTATCGCGATTTGATTTTCCTACGTCGGTGAATCTTCAGCCTATCGACAAGAGAAAATCCGAACACTTGCGGATGATACGTGAGCTTGACGTCGACCGATCCGAGCTAGCAAAACATGTGATGGACAGTGGTCATGGGATCGACATTGATTCCATGACTGTGGTGGACAGGGAACGCTCCTGGAAGAGGAGAATAGTGAAGGAATCTCTTTGGACTAAACATTTCCGTTCCAACAACCGAACCAAGATAGATCTGGGGTCTTTTTATGACTCTATTCTTTAGCTAACGTCTTTACCTTGATGTGCATTACTTACAGAATTTTAGGAGTAACATGCTCATTGGCGTATTTTTGTTGTTAGTTTAGGATTTCGTAATGTGTCTTAATGTAAATGAATCTGGTCTAGAATGTTCCCTATCAAAACTGTTTATATCAGGATTGATCCAACAATCAACGAACAGTCGCTTGATAATGACTGGCGGTGTCGGTCGAAAGCGCTTGCGATAAAGTGTTTTTACTTTCTGTTATTTCCATCAAATATGGAGTGTCCTCCTACTGACAATATTGAAATACACTCCCTTTTCCGTCAAGAATATCATTGTATGAAATATTTTGCATTATCGGCAACCGTTGTAATAGAATGTACACTTTTGTTACTTGAATTTCAATTTAAACAAAAGAAACAGAATTTATTAAAATTTATGATAAATTTATGATTCCTAACATGAAAGTCAATTTTCAAATAGAAACTAATATTTCTGTTGAAAGACTCGCGCATTATATTATGTAAAGACCTAAGAAACAATTGCTGAATAATTATCAACGCATACTTAAGAAAAACAAAGAAATTTGTTATTCACGAATTAAACATATCAAGCATCTTGTGAGAAGTGTGATGTCATCCGTATCGGCAAATTCATGCATGCAGTATGTTTCTATATGATTTAGTACTAAGTTATTTAGCATAACGTCTCCAATCCAGATTAAATAAGAGCGTTTTATGCTTCTTGTGTATTAATACATGCACATACATACATGCACTATAACCATCCATAAATTGCAATCCGGGGCAACGCCTTTACAGCTGATGAGTCTGTGTTTTTTTACTGGGACAGTAATGGTCACCAAAGATGATAGTAAGGCCTTATCACACTAAAAAGCGATTCAAAGTTTCTTAAATCGAAGGACGAAGAAAATAGAGAAAATTGAACAATGTCTAAATAATCTGTAAAGATATGTGCTTCCTTGAATTTTGATGGACAACATCTAGTTGTTGATCATAGAATACGTTAATTAATCTTTGCTTTTTCATCAATTTTAGTAATGGGTTTCCTCCATGGTATGTAATTAGAATTAACCGTAATATCATTCTGTGCAATTTGCTTGCATGTTTCAATGATTTTGAGGTCAAATGTCTTTATGAAATTGTAGTCAGTATGTCACTAAACAATAATTTGTGATTGCATGCATGAAGCTACATGTGGATAAAGCAAATTAACCACATTTCCTCTCACTTTTTCAGGCAAACATTGAAAATACACGATGAGATTATGTTTCAGCATTTAGTATTTACAATTTTTTCGATACTATAACGACCCAGTGTTATGTACGGAGAGCGAATGCAATACCTCAAACCGCATTCAATTTCGAGTTTATTTGTTGTACCATGGGCATCCACTCGGTCCTGCTTCGATGCAATTGAACAACACGAAATACCGATCTGAATCTGTTTATATCAACCCTTGGCAATTGGTTGACACAGGCACACGGATTATGCAAAGCACTTGTTGAAAACGTGGCTGGGGAGGTAAGCCAGATTTATGATGAAGCAACCCTCTGCTAAAGCACTGAAATTGGGTTGTAGTTGGTCCCGACCGAAATCATGGACGGAAAACAGTGCCGGTAGCCATAGACTGTTGAAGCAGTCCCGTCAGCTTCGATTACAATCATTCAATAATTATCCAAGAGATTTCGTCTTCGCACCAGACAAACTTCATTGCTATGACAGTATGTGAACTTTTGTCATCCAGATTTGCAAATGGGACTGTACCATGTTAAAGTGACATTCGAAAATTTGGGAAATTTGACTGAGTCTATTTGTTGCCCCAAAGTCCTATTTTGCTAAAAAGTAATTACCAAGAAAAGGTCAATTGACGTTCTAAATTATAATTATAATTGTTTAATATCAAAGCGTTCCTGATTCTTTCCACATAATTCGAATGTTTCGCTCACAAGCGATAATTACTCATTTGAATGCATTATAATGAGCATTTCTGTTTCAATGTAGGCTACATGTAAATCGTGTGCATGTTCTATATACCTATAACATACAATTGATTTCTGTGGTCATTTCCTTCCTTCCAGGTGGAGATCAGGAATTAGCAACTGCACTTGAGGAATTCTATGGTGACATTGATGCAGTTGAGTTGTATCCATCCAATCCAATTCCTCCTTAAATCCAACCAGATCCAAAAAATAGGTCTCATTTGCGAGCAAAGGAGAAGTCAGTCCAATGTTTGACAAACAATGATTGAGATTGGAAGTCAGTACAGTCTTCAGTGACTTTATGGAAACACATTCAGCTAGCCTCAGCGGTGCGTCCCATCTACTTTTGGTGGAAAACTGGATTCGAAATAGTAAAAGGATCCACTTTGAAGCGCCTCATCTGTCAGAATGTTCCTCCCTTGTCCACATATCATTTTAAAACGAAAGGTGAAAATCACCGATACAGTCAGTGAGTTACTCAAAAAGTTTACCATGTCCAATCTTCGAAACCAAGAGCGACCGGTAGTATCCGATCACTAAGAATTGTGAATAATTCCTTCAGTTGCCATGGTTCACCAATACTTTTTTATCTTCCTCCCGTTCATCCATGAAATCCAAGTAACTCTCACTAGTTCTGCGAGCTCTGTGTTATTGGAAAGAATTTTGTATGCATTTAGTATACTATTGGACTTTTTCTATCATGACCAACGATGAATTTTGGCTCGTGCAAATGTAGGATCTATAGATTTTGAATACAATTGATTTTGTGGGAAAGATAGGGGGTTGGGAGTTCTGAAATTTCCGAGGTCAATCGACTGTATCTTCAATGACGTATGACGGGATCGTGTGTTGCCCTCTGCTAGATTATCCGTTAAAATAAAGTGCTTAGCTACGTTAAAATAATATTCTTGTATTAAGAAAATGTGGGCGGCTCCTCCGAAGAAAACAAGATGGAATGAGACCTCCTCAACAGTTATAAATTTATCTTGTATTTATCTGTGATATTATCATGCTTCAGTTGCATTACTTGTGAGTAGAATGGCCAATGAATATCTGTAAATGTCTATTCACATCCGAAGCACCCGAGTTTTCAAGGGTCCACATTTTTGAAACAACAAAACCTCCACAACAAGAACCGTGCCTAACAGTCCATGGCAAAGTCAGTCTTTGGTCCAGGATACATCGTCAATGCGTGCGAGATTTCTTTTCTGTATCATGTAACACAGCTCCGACGAAAATACCTGACCTTTTTGACAATCATTCAACAACTTCAACGTGAATCAAATGGAGCCCCCTCCTCCGATTTTAGATATGTAATTCAATCGCTCGCAAAATTACTATACAACTTAATTGGTGCATGATCGCTCCAGTGTTATTGATGGCAGATGACTTGGATAAACGACGATTGATCAGCAGCCGCTTGAAAGCGTCTAGATGCAATGTTGGAAGTACGTTTGATTGCATTGAACTAGTTTGCTGAAACATTTTTCAGAGAGAGAAAAGAGAAATATAAGAAAGTAAATATAGTCTGATATCGAATCTCAAATCAGCAAATAGATGCATAGCCTGGCTGCAACATCTGCATTCCACAAATGCTGAAAGTATTGAAGGCATACTATTTCTCCAGTTGATACGGTGGATCCACGATTTGTTGCATGAAATTGACAGTATTGCTCAAAATCCATCGTGAGTTAGTGCTACATGATGTGTTCTACGCCTATTAATTCATATAAAAATTCCCATAGATCCATTCAGTTAATGTGACTTTTGTCATCAAATTGACCTTTTAGATATCCTGTCGGTCAAAATTTTTTATTGTTTTTTGTGCCAAATTCATGGCATTTGCATGATAATCAAGAATGATCGTAGAATCTAAAAGTCACATACAACGAGAGCCTGCACTGTCATAGTCATACTGAAATATCAAAAGTGTATAGCGGCTCCAGAAAAAAAAAAAAAAAACAAAACAAAACAGAAACAAAAGAAAAAAAAAAAAAAAAAAAAAAAAAAAAAAAAAGAAAAAAAACTAAAAAAAAAAAAAAAAAAAAAAAAAAAACAAAAAAAAAACAAAAAAAAAAAACAAAAAAAAAAAAAACCGCACCTCCCGTGGAAAGTGTTCATGCTTTGATGACGCATTGAAGAGCTTGAATGTAAACCGCGACAAGCGCTAATTATTTTTAATATTGGTGATGATCCTCAGAATTTAGGCCATCACTGAGACAATAAATCTTTATTGGAAAATTTATTGAAATCCCTCGACATAAAGTGTGTTTGGCTTCTTTCCTTGTAATCCACAATTTGGCATTCACGATTTTCCTGAAGTAGCCCTAATGAGCATCTGTCGTTGTCAGAATGAAACAAGACGTTTCAAAAGACCCTCGCATGCGAGCCATGATGGATGGCGCTTACAGCAGAGGAAGCTGACATCATCATATAATAATCATATATTCGCAATTCAGCTCACAACGCAAGCTCAATATAATTCCCGTTTAAATCAAACAACTCGTTTAATCGTCATGTTTTCCATGTCCCAAATCGATCAATCCAATACTTGTGGATAGGTCTGATGTGATTTTGTCCCTGTGACAAAGTGAAATATCCGGTGGTTCAATGCGATTATTCTTTTTGTTGTGAGCTGAATTACACTCATCTCCTAAGTCTCAGCCAGCTTTTATGTCTCATCGTTCTAAAGTCACAAAAATGGCGAATCAGACTAATGATTGTCTCCATAAAGATTTGCCTATGAAGTTTATCTATGATGGATGCCAGTGATATTTATCTATATTGAGTCCTGTCTGTAAGGCTGCTCGGCACAGGATCCTCATAATCATGCCCAGTTACTTGTTATGCTTCAGCTGCTGCATGCATTTTTTTTTGAAAGTAAATGTACATTTCGGAAAGTCTTTGTTTCAGATTTCAAATTTATTATATATGAAAATTACTGTATTTAATTTTAATTGGAATTTTGTTTTGCACTGAGTCGTGTCGGTAAGGCAGTTAATGTCTTTGCAAGATGAATTGTTATCTTTTAATTATGAAAATGTTTTATATCATCAAGTTGTTTTTATTCAATGAAAATTAATAAAAAAAGTATTTGACATGCATTTTGAAAGACAAAAGTCAAAAGGAGTATTGGCTTTGCAACTGAAACTATAAGAGAGACACGTAGGCCTGTCTATAGATTTGACACGGATCCGCACTATCGTAGCATATGAAAGCGTGCCAGAGTGAAAAGGAGGAGTATGTTTCCTGGTTATATAAATAAATTATAAAATTACAGTAGCTATTCAGTACAGGAGGACCCACAAGTGAATACTGGGTTGATAGCACATACGTTTTATCGGATGTAGGCCAGGTTGGCCTTACATATGTCGAACAATATTTCCCCAAGTTACTTAGTAATTGTAAGTAGAAAGCATAGCCACTAGGAAGCATGTATAAAATAATATAATTTCAAGGGAAATATGCGATAAAAGAAAGAGCAATAAAATCACCCGTTCAAAACTACTGTGAAGAAACAGACCATTGGAGCTTCAATGAGAAATGTTACTCATAATTCCTCCACACTTCATACGCATTTATGGCCTAGGGTCCTTTTACAAAACATGCTATGTTTTTTCAAGAAACTTACTTAAATCGTGTGTTTACCAATCCTGTTGTATTATGGGTTGGTGTACTGGGTGTTACAAACAATTGTCTTTTGTGGGTTTACAGTGTGAATGAAAGATATTGTTTACTCTATGATCTCAACTTGTTCCTTAAAGACATTGCAGGGACTGTGCATTAAAATGCAGTTCATGAAGTAGTTTTCTTGTCATCAGCTTAATTTCCGCTTAAGTATGATGCATGCTAGCAAATATTCATTCCTTTGATCCACTTGTTTCACACTGCTTATAAAGGTAACATGATCTCGGTAGTATAAATATACACAGGAGTATAATTATATATATTATATATATATATAATAATATATAATTATATATATATTATATACACAGGTAGTATAATATATACAGGAATAATTTTAAAAATTTCAGCTTTTTAAAAACTGCTCAAATAATTTTTTGAACTGCAGGAACGCAATCTCCGAAAAAATTGAATCTTTTGGTACAAAACATTTTCTCTGTGTTATAGAGTAGGTATATTAGGTAGAATGGATAACTCCGCATTTATTAAATCTCCAATGTGTAAACACTTTCGATTTTATTAAATGAACTCAAGGGAGATACGTGGTATTGTCACCAAATGTTGGATATGCAAATTTTTGCAGTTTTGCAGAAATTACAACGGAATTGAGTGATCATGATTGTAATGCAGAAGGAATGATGGTAATTTACAGATTCTCAGTGTCATGACGGCTTTGGATATTTAGTGCTTATTAGATTAGCAATTCGATGGGTTCCTATTACTTTCATGCTCAACCTCAAGAGTATTTTCATGAATTAAGTGAACCCATTTTAGTACGGTCCTTATCGTGGCAAAAAAGCATTACGGCAATGGGGCGAAATTGCTGTTTTGTCGACTGTACGTTGTGCAATGCGACAAAAAGCCTTGGAAATGGCACATAATGTAAAGCATAATTCACTGATATTATCTGATAAGTTTCAAGAACACTCGTTCAGTAGTTTGTTTGAAAAAAAAATTGTTAATGATGAGAGCGGTAATACAGCAATTTAATGCGGTACTATCAATTTGGAAGAAAAATATTCAGATGAAGACTATGATTGGGTATTGATGAACACTCAACTCTCTCTCTCTCTCTCTCTCTCTCTCTCTCTCTCTCTCTCTCTCTCTCTCTATCTCTCTCTCTCTCTCTCTCTCTCTCTCTCTCTCTCTCTCTCTCTCTCTCTCTCTCTCTCTCTCTCTCTCTCTCTCTCTCTCTCTCTCTGTAGAATTCATGACCATTAACAAATTCAGTGAGAATCCGAATATTGCACTGAGGAATTGGCTATTAATAAGGCTCACTCATGTCAACAACACTATTCGAGTTATTCATCAGGCTGAAACTGTAGTATGGATTATATTGCAAATAATTAACAGAGGGCATTTTAGGTCCAAGTGGAGTCGATCATCGTATGTCTGTCAATGTCAAAGATGGTGTCAATGTGCATTGTATAACATACGCAATATATGTTGTTTGTTTTTATTTGCTTAAGCCAATTTTATATCAATTTTTCTGACAATGCAATTATAATTTTTCTGTTGTATCATGTAATTTTTTACCGCAAAATTATGTTTAGACGTTAGATTATTGCCAAGCTTGGCAATCGCGTTTGGCGTGGCCGGACAACGGTGGGAACAGCAATGTACCATAGCCAGGCTTCGTACTTATTACAAAGAAACAATCTGCATGATCAAAAGTAAAGACGCGGTTCATTTTCCTGTTCAGAAAAGTCATTTAGTCATGTATTTGGTGAATTGTAAGTGAACTTCACTCTGCTTTTATCTAAGAATGAAAAAATTGGTTTTCATTTGTGCTATTCCTATAAAACATGCGCTCTTCAGATCTAATAATCAGCTGACATAAAAGAATGCAATGAAGTCTAATTGAAAGAATTGTATCAACAGGGTGCTCTTATTTACAACTAGGTTTTGCACATAGACATCGAACATTAATCATTAAGTTATCATTACTTGTTGTTGTTCGATGTCTATGGTTTTGCAACTGCGTTTTGCAAAACATCTGAACAAGTAGAGTAGACTATTATTTGATGTAATGGGGACGCTATATTTAGACATATAAAAATTTCTTGATTTGTTATTAAAATGCGTTTTGGTTCTGTAATTATTAAAAAGTGGTAATGAAAGGGAATATTGGTAGCTCGCTTAAAAATATTTTCAAATTCATGCAATAACAGTTGACTTTCACTGGTTTCGTTGTACACAAGGTAAAAACACGTCTATTTCCTATCTAGCCCTTTATAATATTAAATATCTTTGGTACAGATACTTGTTTGAGTCGACAGACCTGTACTTAGTCGATGGAATCACATCAAAATATTAACATCACTTTCAATAAATGACGAAACAGCAGATTTTGCAAATTCTACTTTCTCACACTGAACAACTAGTTGACTGATATAGTACAGTAGACCTGGAAAGTATCACAGTTTCGAGTCAAAAGTTCATTGAAAAAGCTACTATTTCTATGGTAAAATTGTTTTTTGATGAATAAAGTGCGACTTTACGCGAAGAAAGGGCTTTTTAATGCAACACATGATGTTAGAGCTACCTCATTAATTCGAAATGAATTGCAGGAGCCCATCCATCAATTTCTGGCATCTCTGAGCCCATAGACGTAGAACATCAACAACTAGCTTAGTGATCGATGTCTGTGTGCGAGACAAAAAAATGGAAAATATTTGTTAAATGACTATATGATTTCACTCTAGAGCAATAGCACTACATTGTAAGAAAATGCAGTGTTTTAATTTGTATCTCTGTTGAGAAATATAAAATCTCGCAAAACCTCGGTGTGTTGTAACAGCTGACTGTGTATTCTCTGTTGTGTGGTCTATCAGTTACGGCACTATTATGAAACTCAAAATGATGACGGTTATTTTTCCAAATAGACTGGCGCATCGATTCGACACGATTTTGCTTGATTTTGTGGAAGTTTGAGAAACTAAATCAGTGGTGCGCTGGATTCCGAATCGTACGACTGAGGGCATGATTGATTGCGCAATTCTGAATGCTTTGAAAATTTCTTTAATTCATTGACTGAAACAAAGCAACTAGTCTAGCTTGCTGTATTTCTAATTTCTAAACTTATCATCATTAAATTGATAATTTCCATAAAATTGAGACAATAAGAAACTTAAGCACAACATTTATAGCTACCTTATTCAATGTTATGACACTCAGTTGGTGGATGCTGGGAACTGCGCATATCTACATCACTGCAAGGAAGAGATCGTACACACGGCATCACAGTCTTGAATCTAAGATTATATTATTATTATATTATATTATATTAAAATTATTATATTATATATATATATATATATTATATTATATTATATTATAATAAAATATTATATTATTATTAAAATTATATTATATTTATTATTCCTAATAATTTAGGAATCTAAGAAGTTGAATCTACTAACTAATTTTTTGTGATATACCGGTACTGCAAGTCCTATGAATTCTAAGTAATAATACCTTTAATTCTCAATTTTGATTTTCTTGTCTTTTTCAAAAAATTGCATCGAACATAGCTGTAGGCATTTGCCTTCCCTTCCTTCAATCTTGTAGCAAGTATAATTACGCATTAATTAATTCAAACCTTCATACTCTTAAAGTTGACAAAATATTAACTAGTCTACAGATCTGTAGTGTCTGCTATATAAGAATGTAGTTGTTACGGGGTTGGTTCATAGTGTAATGTACTTATGAAATGCAGGTCGGATATTTATATTCTTATCATTAGATGTACATGTATTTGCTTTCAATGCGAAATATGATATCATGGGGACCTATTTATAGTGGACAAGATGTACCGTGTTACTGGCATGACTCAAACTACACGAATATGCCTGATGCCACTGTATAAAATAATACATTCATGCGCTGTGTGAGAATTCCCATAAGATTCCCATAGAAATTGGTGTGGTGGAATGAAAAATCGCGTCACACGGTAGTCGTTTTTCTAGCCATACATGATCCTAGGTATGCGAAATATTTCTTCGTAGGTAGCGATCCTCCGTAGGTTCAAATTTCTTTCCATAATGCAATTATCTTAAACGTTGAAAGAATGAATTAGAAATTAGTCATTTTTCTTCCTTTTTAAGCAAATTTCTTTGAGAAGTCACTTTGCAAAAAGGATTCCTGTTCATTTAGGAGCGCAATCGATTAACTGAACTGCACTGAATTCGTTATTTCGTAGGTGGCAGAAAAGGTGAAAAGTGATCATTTCATGAATAAAAATTCGGTTGAATTGTTCGTCCTTTGCATTTTTCATTCATCACATGTATCAGCGGTGAAATGTGTGAAAGAAACTATTGCCGTTGACAACCTTGAGGACGAGTGAATACCCGAAATGTTGGGTTGTGTATATGCTTTTATTTCAACTTTTGAATTTGACGATTGAAAATGTAGTGGGTAAAACACTCTAGCAAATTCTTATTCAAGAAGTGATGCCATAGAACTGCGTGAATTCTTAGAAACTTTGAATAATATCTGCTTGAGTATTGACTCTAAGAAGTGTGTCTTATGTTTTACAAATCCTGTTTTCGAAAATAGGCCTACTTTGAGATATGCCAGTCCTGCTTTAAAAAACAAGTTTTACTAGTTTAGTTAAATTCTTAGGCTCCAATGTCAGCATTGAATTAGTGACTTTGCCATCTACCTGTCTGTTGCATGCGATTTACAAGTATACGTAGCTGTTGCACATATCCGTTCTCTTAATTCGGTTGCAATTTTAGACTTTGCTGTGTCTTAGTCTTCAGTCATGTATGTAAGTGATTTGATATGATGTTCTATCCATCTGCTCGGATCAACATGGAATTAGGGAATTTTGTTGCACAATATATTTACAGTTTGATGTTATCAGTGATTATATGACTTCAAACTTCGAACTTAGACAGAATTGTTGCTTGAGCTAGTGAATTCCATTGTGGAATTGCATTGACACATCACCCTAAGTCAGATCGTATCACAGAACATCACACAAAGTCTGAAAATTTCTTGAGGGCTGTTGTAAACACCCTTCACTCTGTAATCTATTTTCTTTAAAGAGAATCAAAATGTATTTTCCAATGACAGGAATAGTTCAGTGCCATTGCATTTGACTTTCCTATCATTTCACGCTATTTGCATGCACCGCTGAAGATGGAAATATTAAACCGCTTGGTTGAAGAACCCATAGCTTTCTTTCAATGAATGTATGTCTATCGGTGTATCTACAAATGGAAATCAAATGAATGAGTCAAAAGTACGAATAATACTTAAACTTGATAAAGGGTCGGGATCTGAGACATCCGAGAATGACAACGCGTGCAAATAATGTTTTTGAAAAACTGAATGGAGAACATATTTTAACAGGTTTTGGATTTCAAGGACAGTCAAACAATCACGTGTGAACATAGAAATTCGATAAAGACATAGCGCCAATGTTATCGACAAAGTGAAGTCATGAGAGACAAAGAGACTGTCAATTAGGACATGGGATATTCGGGACAAATGCTATACATTCAAGACTGATGTTGGGATTTCATGTGAGACCTGGTAAGGCACATTATCCCTATTGTACCGCGTTGTAACAAAACTTCTTATTGGTTCTTTGCAGTGACCATGACCATCACGGCTGCTTTGTTCATCACGGAGCTTTCTTGTTATTATTAGAAGCAGATTGCACTTCATGAATAGAATCGTCGTTTCTTCGAAACGATCGCATCACATTTTATCCAAGAGTCAGTTCTTTCAAAAAGGCAATTGAAAAGGAATATTCCTTCATCATCGTCATCGTTCCTACCACCAACCTGCATTCACAACTAACAATATTACAAACTTTTTCATGCGACTTCTTAAATTCTGATCAGATTTGGTGTTTAGGTACCTTCCTCCAGAGCTCCATTCATTTTATTAACATATTTAGTAGAGCTGTGCGCAAGCCGCACCTGTTAGCACCGGGTGTAAGAACCGGTACACCGACAATTCTAAAAAAGTTACGCTGAAGCACATATCGAAGTATATGCGAAATAGATTAGCATAGGCGCTCTAGTGTCTAGATTGTCCTGTTAGTCAATTCAAAATTCAAAATCTCGAAGGCATGGTCTCTATCTTTCCTAGAAAATGTTCAAAATTTCTAGAATTCAATGCAACTTTCAGAGTACTAGAAAAATTCTGATACTGTTGTGCCAAGGAATTTGAAACAGACTTATCGGCCTGTTCTCATTTTGTTTTGCCAATACTTGCAAGTGACTATCATCATCATAAAGCTGTGCGTGTTTATGATAGTTTTGATGGAACTCTGTAAAACTAGATGACAGCTAGATGGAAACGGAAATTATACATGCTAGATAGGTAAAAAATTGCAATGACTAAATTACGAAGTCAATGGCGGGAGAAGCGTAGGGTTTATAATTGACTCCTTTAATACCAGAGGAATATCAAAGGTCAATATAGCAAAGGAAAAGAAGCGCGTGGAAACATAAGGAAATGTAGAAATTGGATTTGAATCAGTGTCACCTGTATTTACAAATTACTGCACCAAAGTCATATCGTTATTACTCGGCTCAATATTACCGGATACCAAAACTTTTCTGGCGGCTCGGTGGCAGATAGAAGCCTGAATTGTAACAAGAGGAGCAACAGTAGGGTTCACTACGAGATTCTGAAATTTTGATGTTGAGGGAATTGAGACTTCGTGGCCTGTAATGATTCGTCATGAACTTGAATTGCCTAACTTTTCACATTTTTTCTCATTCTCAGGAAATGCATTGGCTATTTTATGATGCAGCCGTCATTTTCAAAATGTTTCATTTCATGATATGGAAATTTACATCGTTTGAATTGAAAGTATAATTGTAATTGAATAATGTTCTCCTAGTTAGTTTAATTGCATTGCATGCTCAAAATAGTTTTCTCTCTCCAATTTGCTGTGACTAAGAGAGCAGATAAAATGAATTAAATGCAATTAAAGCTATGCATTAAAACGTCAATTTGATCGAAGTTCGCACATTTAGGTGCACCGACCTAAAAAAACCGGTACACCGCGCACAGCCCTTCTTTTTAGCTGTCTTGTAGCATTCCTGCAAACTGAAGAGCGCATGTCAATATGGTAATAGAGCACTTGCATTTGGATTACTTTTGCTGCTATTTTGTTTCATTGAATTGGCGACTATCCACAAATCAATCGAGAAGTAAAGAAAAGTTTTGAGGAACGTAATAAATTTTTAATGATATTAGAAATTATTCTTTCTGATATCATGTTTTAGATAGATAAAACAACATGTACTTGTAGAAATTAATTATAAGGTTAGCCTAATACTGAAAAATTGCGCGGAATTTTTAGATTCGAAAATTCGGACTTATTCAATCTATTCAGCCATTGACTAAGATTGAAATGTCAATAATTTGACAAAAATGAAAAATAGATAACTGATTGTTACTTGGATGATTTGTATAAACTCTCGCATAAAATCACATCTTCTCGTATAAATCACAATTTTATGAGCGTATAGCCTTGATGCAGTAGACCTACCATGACAAAAGCATTATTATCACTGTTAGTCTATATATTCACCAATATAATAATCACAACATAAAATGCATTCTATATATATTCGTATGAAAAGGGACATTAAAAGTAGGCGTCCAACCCCTTCAACTGTTGCAACTTTGAAAGAATGACTGCAGCTGAGGATTTTCAGTTTCAGAAAGATGGCAGGGAGGCTTCAGAATAGGGCAGTGGTTCAAAAGGTGGTGGGCAGTTTGAGATGGGGCACCGCAGGGACATTTGCTTGAGGATTTGATTCCCCATCGGAACATACGTGGTGTGATCCAAAATGTCCCGGACTAACCTACTTGCAGATAACCTGTGATAACGAATACTACTTCAGATGTAAATTTAGGTCTTCAAGGCATGAGAAATATGGTCGCCGAAATTTTTCCGGTCAGTTTTCTATTTTTAAAAAATATTTTTACATTTTAACATGAATTTCTGTATTTTCTGAATTGATCGAGATCCGATTTGTCTTATTGTTATAGTTAGATTGATTTTGATTTGTACCTTATTTGACGGATATCTTTGCCATGAATATTGCACGTCTTTTGTTAATTGCTTCATGTGTTACGATATCAATCAGTGAAGTTCATTCAGCACGCATTCATTAAGAAATCCGTGTCAACGATGGTTCTTTGTTCTATCAGTTTTCATGATGGATGTGACAAGCGTGTCTTCAGTCGAATATCGCAGTGTGATAAGATACCTCCTGATCCGCGGCTTCGCTAATGGTGACATTCTAAGGAATTAAGCCTGGCATATGGAAGCAAAGCTCCATCGAGAACTACTGCTTATTTCTGGATAAGCGAATTTAAACGCGAAGACAATCTGTGGAGCAAGATTTTTCAACTGTTGGTCGGCCGCAGGAGATTCCGGAAGAGAAATCGAGTCAGTGCGATGAAGTGATTACAGCACACAGAAGGATAACCATCCCGTGAGTTGTCAAGAGAGTTGCGAATCAGTTATCACCTCTGTCATTGACATCATCGAAAGACATGGATATCGCAAACTGGCATCACGTTTCGTACCGAAGTTCTGTCACCTGAAATGAAGGAGAACAGACTTCTGGCGGCACAGTCAAATTTGGATCTCCTCGAAATGCACGGAGATCAGTTTTCTGAACTGCATCCTTACAGAGGATGAAACACCTTAAGTTTGTATCTGCCTCAAAGTAAGCGAGAATCTGCAGAGTGGCGAAAATCAGGCGAGTCTGCCCCTTTGAAAATGCGATCCGGAACATCACATCGCCGGTCGTTGATGCTGACGTTCTTTTGGAACCTTCGGGAATCCAACTGGTTGACTTTGCGGATAAAGGAGTAAGAATCAATAGCGAATATTATTCCAATCTGTTATCTGAAGCGAGGAAGAAAATAAGAAAGCCACGAAACATTCCCCTCTACTTGCTTCATGACAATTCTCCGATTCACACTCGCAGGAGACAACCAATGCCTTAACGAGAAACGGATTTCAACTATTGAGCCATCCTCCTTATTCACTGACTTTGCCCAAGTGACTTCTATCTGTTTAGATTCCTCAAAAGCATCTTCGTGGACACCATTTTGAATCGCCAGTTGAACTGCGGGATGCAGTTACTGAGTTTTTTGATTCTTTGACACCGGAATTTTTCATAAAGCTTTTTGTGAATTGAGACTTCGTGTTGGCAAAAGTGACGAATGCTACGGCTCATACATTGAAAAGTAAACTGTTTTCTGGAACAAAAAAAATTTTTGTTTTTCCGTTAATAGCTTAAACTGTCAAGTTAATCTAAATATATAATTCTAAATCGCTAGAAATTATAGGAAAATCTGAAAGAACTTCAAAAATATGTTTGAAAATTTTGAAAAAATAGAAAACTGACCGGAAAAATTTCGGCAACCATATTTCTCATGCCTTAAAGACCTAAATTTACATCTGAAGTAGTATTCGTTATCACAGGTTATCTGCAAGTAGGTTAGTCCGGGACATTTTGGATCACACCACGTATCTGAGGCAAAACGGCCTGTACCACTGCGGAGCAATCAGACGGGCAATGGAGATTTCTGAGATTCGCTCTCTTAGACCTGGCATTAATGTACAACACAGTTTGTAATCATTCGGAGTGAACAAGCCGAGGGAGAAATGTATTTTATTTTATTGTACATATGCCGCATTTCACTCGAATAAATCGGTTGAAGAACAATTCATTTTTTAATCGCTTGACTGATGCCTACCGATTGACAAAATGATGAAAAAAGCAAAGTGAGGTGATGGAAATATTTACGTATGTAAGGAATCATGGCGATATACCTGATAAATTCGATCTAGTGGAAAATTTGATATCAATTGCTCATCTTCAAGGAAGTGTTCCATATTCATCCGATGTGATTCGTTCTGCTTTGCGACTTCGCTATACATCGTTATCAGCGTATGAATTTCTTCTCAACTTTCGTCCATTACCTTCGTTACGTGTTCTGAGTCGAATTTCGAGTGGAAAGATGAATGCTGTTAAACTTATTTCATCACCTGTGGAATCTGAGGAGATATCAAAAATTGTAGTCTCCTCATCGACGAAATCTATATATAACCTGAGGCAATGTGTAATGGTGAATCTGTGGTAAGAATTTCTGAAAATCAAAAGTTGTCTGTTTTATGCTGATCTCTTCGAAAAAGCTTAATCCAATAGTATTTTGTGCTTTGCCGATTGTGAAACTATCAGGACAATTACCTTTTATACAGTTGAGGATATATAAAGGAAGACAAATGACATTGGCATCCGGATGCGAGCTACTGCTGCTGATAACAGTAATGTAAACGTGAATCTTTTTCATTTACTTTCCACGAACTATCCATCTGCCAACGGATCTCAGATGCCATTTATTCCTCCATTTACAAGCAGTGTGCTGTGCCTAATATTTTGCCCTGTCCATCTAATGAAGAATATTCGGAGTAAGTGGTTGAAAGCTCGTCGATTTTATGTCCAAAGTTTTTAGGTTGAAGTTGATATATTTAGCATGGATTTATCAGAAAAAGTTCTCACTGATTGGCTTTATTCGAATCAGTTATACAATATTGAAAGCAAATCATTCCTGAAAAAACCATCAATTTCATATCAAGCTCTGTGTCCCGCTAATAAGAGGCAAAATGTACCATTGGCATTGTCGATATTTGATATATGCCGCAGCTCTTGAAAGTTATTTTCCTAATGAAAAATTCGCTTTAAGAACAGAAGCATTCATTCATTTGTGTGATCTACGTTTGATGGAATGTCTTAAATGCCAAGTCTACAGCTAATCCTCTACATATTGCCAATGGAATACGTAGAAATGATGGTAAAATGAAATTTCTGCTTGACTTCTCAGCATGGATTGAGAGTTGGAATAGTATTGTTCCAGTTTCAAAGCATACCCTGAACGCCATAATGCAAACAAGTCCATCAATTGCATTTCTATGCGAATCTCTTCTTGAGGAGTGTGACCATGAACTGACCTCCCATTTACAAACTGACTATCTTGAATAAAGATTTATTATTTACCGTCAAATGTCTGGCGGTTGATTTTTGGTATCGTTATACGACGTGAAAAATTCCGAGAAAATTTTGCAGATTTTGAATAATTTGTAAAATTCCTACTCCCTCGATTTATCAGATGTTTTGGAACTTGAGAGCCATACTTCCCCAGAAGATATATTGGATGATATTTCAGGTAATTATTCTTCGTCGGAGCATGAAAATGAGGTTGCTGCTTGCATTACATGTTACATTTCACACAAACTATTGAAAGATGATTGTTCAACATGTACCGAGCAATTACAGTTCGATCCCATTGATCAATGTAATTATGTGAAAAAACTCGATCGTGGTGGTTTAATAGCTCCAAGTAAACCTTTGTTCAATTCCTCATAATTTATTATTCATTAAAAGCTGCTCCATTTTTTTATTCAATTCAGATTGCCCTAATTTTCGTGTCTTCGTCTTGTCTATTTTGCATAAAAAGTCATCCTTGGGATGTTTTAGTTGTGATTATCATCGAGTGAAGAGTGAGCGAATCCTGTTGTATTCATGTGTTAACATTGTCTTCAATAACATCCAACAGGAATTCAAGGATTCCATTCGTGAAACTTCACTTCAACAATTCAAAAAGCAACAACGTGTTAAGCGTTGATTATTTGTAACTTCTTTGTCAAATACTCGTATGAATTCCTGATAATTATCCGTTTTCGTTTTTATTCTCAATAACAATTATTTAATAACTTACACAGATACCTGATGTAATATTCACAAATACTGTAATGATTTTCTTTTACTTGACATAATCACATGAAGGACCTGCATTTCGATAGCTTGTCATTTTAACAATCGGCCTGCGATTTTGGACACCTGTATGCACGTGGCCTGGCCGTATTTCTAGTTGGCCGTGTTGCAACTTAAATTATGATGTTACTATGTTTTACATTTTCCTAAATATAATAAGTCCCTGATCATATTTCCAATTCTATCACCAGCCTCCAGGATCAGTCGCTATAATCGGGGGTGGAGTGTCGGGTCTGGTTTGCGCTCAGCGATTGAGACAACTAGGTGTAACGAAAGTTGCAGTATTTGACACTGGACGACATGGTCCTGGAGGGCGATGCTCCACTCGCCGACTGATGATCGATGGAAGGGAATATATATTCGACCACAGTGCACAGTACTTCACAGTCTCTAATCCACGCTTTGAGCGCGTTGTTCAACATCTTTTGAAGGAAAAAGCTTGTCGAATATGGAATGAAGGTAAGTGTGAAACTACTTCGTTAAACTATGCGCTCATACTTCCGGATTATTGCATGTACACACTTATGTTTTGATTTATTTATTGATTATTATTTTTGTGATTTCGGTCTTGATCCTTTTGCAATTCTTATACAACATGCGACCTCAAATCAGCTAGATAATGAACACTGACACTCTAGAATTTCTATGTTTTCTCTTCTTAAGATGGCTCACAGAAACAAAGCTGAAATTTTCTCAAATGTATCTAACATGTGAACTTGACATTTCTTAATGTAAGTAGATCATGAAGGCGCAGTATTTCCGCTTTTTCTGGAAGTCTTGCACACTATTTACAGTGCACATGTGATTCTCATTTATCATCTAAATACACTGAAATGCTCTAGTTTCACAAAAGTATATCCACAAATACCTATAACATATTAATATACATGTACATCAACTCGAAAAGTTTAGACGGTCGCACAGGCTGATATGTAAAGTCATGCACATGTGGATCCTTTCCGCCTGTCAATGAACGCAGGAGAAAGCAGCAAGCCATGAAATACTTTGAAGGTATGAGAGATGATGACCACGTACACCACTACCTGTTTCCAGATTTCTTACCATCTGGTTCGATAATGGGCTTTACTTTTTGCCGGACTAACTAACGCCTTGTCTCCCACATTCCATTATGCATCAAGCTATACAACGAATCTGTAAATTCATTGAGATAGGCTTTCTCGCCACGTGTAGTCCGGGAGCTACTGACACTTTCTTCCTAAATTCTCGCACAAAAGGCTTAACAGCATGGATTTGTAGATCTTGAAACGCTGAATGCAAAAATCAAATTCTTAAGTGTCACAACCAGTCGCTTTCGGTTATAGACAAGGTTAAAGGATTCCCATTGGAATCCAATGGTAAAATTCAAGAAATATCTATGGATTGTGAAGCACTTGGCAATTTTCGTACATCTTCTTTTGCAGAAAAGAAACTATTTATCAGAATGCCATGAAATTTGAAACATGATTAAGTTCAGAACATCAACTTCGATATAAAAGTTGAAGTGAGTCACATGATTCAGTATTTGATGTTTGAGACCCTCTACAAAATGAGTAAATTTCATGTTTTGACTTAATTTTGGCGATTTTGCTCATTTTGTATATGCTCTTGGACATCAGATGCTGAATCATATGACTCACTTCAACTTTTGCAGCCAGTCAAAATTGAATTCGATCTGGAACTCGAAGCCGCTGTAAAGGAATAAAGAAAGGTTGACACATGTTCATAGGAGCGTATACAAAAAAACCAGACGGGCATCGGCGTTCATTACGGATTAAAGCTTGGTTAAAGTAGCATTTGGAAGATCAGATAGAAAACTGATACAATTGTCTACTCTGGTATGATGGTATTATGCGGTATGATGGCATGGTGTATAGCATTATCTCACAAACTTCAAGAAATAGATTTTCAGAATCTACGGGTATTGTAATGATATGTGCTCTCCCAGCTGAAGACGAGGTATTATTGACAAGATATTTCTCGATTTCATTGCAATGCACTGAACACTGAGTTTTGTGTGTAAGTAAAATCTGTCAGCAGATTTTCTACTCAATAGTAGATTGAACACTAAAAATGCACAGGAAAGATAGGGAGCAATTCATTGTCGACTTCTTACAGCAACAAATTATTTTTGTTATTCACGCACAGCCGTGGTTTTAGGTAGAAATTTTAAGTTGAATAATAAAGATTGTCGAAATATAGAAACACTTTGTAATTATGCAATTTTAACTTGTGCCTTTTAGGAGTAATCGGGACGTTGAATACCCAGTCAGGAAAATTTTCGCGCAATGCTCCTGAAGAGATGTACATTGGAGTTGATGGCATGTCAAGTATACCTAAATGCTTATCTCGTGATCTCGATATGCGTTGTGGTGTCTGGATAAACGAAGTTCAGTTTGATGATGTTACACGAAAATGGCGACTTCCTCGTGGAGAAAAGTAAGATGAAAAGATCATATTTTGTTTGATCTCACACGTTCGAAATCTAATTTACTTACTCCCATAGATATCTGCTAATTAAACCGACAGAAAATAGCTGCGTCTCAATTTGAACCACCGACCCCTGGCTGTCTGGGTTATCATTCTACCAACTGAGCTGCGGAAACAAATATTTGTACAGCCTCATTAGCATTTCTAATCTAGCAATTAGAGTTTATGGTTTCATTTTTCAGTAACATCGCAGAATTATCTATCAAACCAAACTACTCTTTTCCTGAGAGATAGAAATAGTGCAGCGAGCAGTTATCCTTTCAGCATTATATCATCGAAGTTACCAGGTTGGAGTGTCCGTTTGTCCCGGACCCTGACTTAAGGATCCTGCAATGAAAAATTCGGACTATCATCTCGGCTTCCTGTTTTTTTAAAAGTTCTTTGAAAAACTAGTGCGCATTAACCAGGTCAATAGTACAAGACGTGATGAGATACGCAATTATGGTTATATTCCGCAGTCTGATTATAGTTCGCAAATGAGTATTTCAGGCTCGAATGCGTGCATTTTTAGGTCTATTCGCGAATCTGAGATTCGTCAATGTTAACTGGAAATTTCGGTATAATGTTGGATTTAATACATGCAATATACGATTGCACCCGTTTTCATTATCAGGGTTGGTAAAAATATGTTTTTGGAATTGAGCAAACAAGCATGTTTTTTCGCTTTAAATATGTCTTTTATGCCTAGTCATTTGCGAAAGACATTACAAGTTTTGCTTTGTAAACGTCGGCAACAGACTCCGAAACATTATTCTGATATTTCGTCTTCAATAGAGAATGGATTACAAGTTATATTATGTATATTTTAATGTCTCGAAATTTGCAACATATTATGATTAATTGATCATTTAGATGCCGCGCTATTTTATGAATATAATGACTGTTATGAAAGACTGTAAAACCTCAGTTTCATTTTCAACCTTCATATAATACAAAACATAATTTAAAAAAAACAAAAAGTATATTGTCTCAAGTCAACTACCAAAAAAAGAGAAATTGCTTATAACATTGTTGTAGATGCGTTTAGCTTGGTCGCTTAACCTAGACCTCAGTCACCATATACCTATTCGCATAATCTATAACTTGGCAACTAAGCAAACTATGCAGGTTTTAAAAAAATTATAAATATCCAGATTGAACACTAAAATAGCACACAGGAGAAAAGCATTATTGTCATTGATGGAGAAATGATTCCTATATATGTCAGACCCTGATTGAAATTTTTATTTGAAACTTCATTTTTTCATCACAAAGTGTCCGTCCGACACATGAATCCTCGATGTGTTTGGACCTGTATTAGAATAACATCATGCATTTAAGACATCAAATGAGTCCGATGAGGTACATGATGAAGTTTTAAAGCAATTTCACTTTTTTCCTGGAATGCAATAACGTAGATAGAAATTGCAATCACATACAATATTTTAAAAATATAATTTTTATCTTGTCTGTCGTACATGAAATCTAAATTAACTTTTTTATCTGAAAATAAATCATTTCCCTATTTAGTGGTTTTTAATCTTAAGCTTCTCGACAAAATTCTCAGGAAGTACGAAAAATTATCATTGCTCGTGCAATTATCTGCTTTTCATTGAACTCTGAAGTATCAAAATGTCCGTCCGACATAAAAACAAAACATTTTGTAGCAGACCCGTGACTACTAAAAGCAAGATCTCTGCTCCTAACTTCCTACCTGTACCCATAGTTGGGCACAATCCGTTAACTTCCGTAAATCCGTTAATTGACGGAAGTTAACTTTTATTTAACTTTATAAAAAAAGCTAACGATTAGTTTAACTCCCGTTACTCTTATAGAAATCCGTTAATCCGTTACTTTTTAAATAAATATGCTGCTGAGAACTCAGCTCATGATATTAAGTCATTAAGTCAACTATACATGAGAACTTTTGAAGGCTGAGTTAGCTTGCTTCACCTTCGTTCATCGTGCACTCTGACAACAACGCACAGCATCTTACAGAATTCGCATCGGTATTTGCGTGAAGCCATTCTCTTCACACAATGAGGCAGCCAGCGTCAGGAGCGCAGTCATACAAGGTCACAAGAATCGATTCTGTTCCACAATGCGGTCTTATTTCGTCTACACGCATGCTCCGAAGTACCGAGCAAATTTCCTTTGTGCAGGAAGAATATGTCAGCCTTGTGTGCAGCCTTATGTACAAGTGTTTTATTCTTTACCTAACAACTCGAATGAAAAAGATTGATAAAAGCTTTGTGGAATATATGTATATATCTGATAAAAGCTTGTTCATCAGACCAAACGACTTTACATTTTGTAAGAAACATAGGCCTGAGAACTGCTGTGAGATGATTCAAGTCTTTTTCGAGAAAAGCTGCATGGATAGCAAAGATGCAGGCTTGTAAGTTTTCATAAGAGGTGCATGGGTCCCTAGCTGAAGAAAAATAAAGAAACCAAGAATAGCAGGAAATTTATCTGTGAAGACACAATGTTAACTAAAATACGATTTTAAAGATAACATAAAATTAACGAATTAACGGTTTAACTTTAACTTACGTTACTTTGCTCCCAATTTAACGGATTATTGTCAACGGAACTACATTTTTTAGTTAACGGAACTAACTTTCTTTTTTAACGATGCCCAGCACTGCCTGTACCACATGGCAGGGCCCAACTGACTGAATCGAATAAATGATTAGTGGAGGCTGCTCCAAACCTGAGGAGCATAGCTACAAAGTTGAATACAAACTAGATGTGGACACACTACAGCGAAAACATGACAACATATCAATGGTTTCTATAATATGTGAAATCTGACAAAGTGAAAAAACAATCAAACTTTTCACAGCTCCAGCTTCGCCATGCACTGTCTTGTGCGCGATGTCTCGCGGCGCTCCTTGAAATTGTCCAGCCAACCGTCTCTCTCTTTGAAGTCCGAGATGTACTTCAGCTCAGCCAATTTCATCGCCTTCTCATTGATCAAGTCGTCGCTGACAGGAAGATTTTCTGCTCTCTTACCTGTTTCAGCCACAAGAGTAGCCCCTCATCCAGCTTCGGTACATGGGCCTGCGTCAATTTCCTTGCCTTCATTGTAACTTCAGCTTTGACGGCTGCCTCAATTGCATCCTTCTTGCTGAAAATACCCTTCGCAGTTGCTCTCTAAATTTCGATGCACCCCATTTCTTGCTCACATTCCTAACCAGCTTTGACTGATTCGACTCCTTCCTTGTAGCATCGGTGGTCTCCTCCTACAAAGAAATGTTCAAACAAGCGATGGAAAGCTCTTCTGTCAGAAAAATCTGATTGGTAGACATCTGACACATCATGCAAGATCAAAAGGCTAATTTTCACATTTTCTTTCAATCTCCTGTACAGCATATTCTTACTTAACTATATCATAATTACCAATAAATTCAACGTAGCAAAGTGCGTAAAGGTAGCTAAATAAAAAAAGTCGATCTAGCGACTTGTTAATTCTTATAGAAAGTGCAAAATAATATTTAAAAGAAAACTATTATATCCTAAAAAGTCGAGAAATTAAAATACTTACTAGAAAGACAACAGCGGCTCTCCTATCCTCATGTGAAATGAATTGGCGGGTAAGTCGTTCTGTCCAAAATTATGATTAAGGTTGAAAAGATTCTGTTCAACAGTCTGCCCATTCAGATGATAAGAGTACAGGTCTGTTTCCAAGTATAAGATCAGATCCAACTAACACAGTGGGATAACGTTATCTAAAATCTACCAGGTGTGTGGGGGAATTAATATTAGTAACAAAAATATATAAGTAATAATGATAAAAAATTTAAATAGTAATAAATAATATGAAGTAATGGCTACTCATAAAAATAGTACAGAACCTAAACGGATTAACGACATTGAGAATGAAGATGTCATAATTCAAATTTCATTGATACAGATTGTTTCATAAAAAATGGATCACCCTTAAACATCACCTTAACTTCAACTTTGTCTAACTCCGCCAAACTTGAACGAATTTCTCTGAAATTTGGAAGATATGTCAGTTGTGCTTACTAATATCATTGTTGGAAATTTCAAGCATGAATATTGAGTTGTTTTCCTGTTATAGATAAAAAAGTAGTAGATAATTTGATCTTCATTTAGCAATGTTACACAAAATCATACCTCACTCTTATAAAATTACATTTGTTTCCTTTGTTATGTAATATGTTGTTCTACAAGCCAAAAGCTATCAAGCAAAACAAAAATAAAGAAAATCGGTCAATCAGAGCCAGTATAGCACCATTATTCATCAACAATAATGTAACTGCTACATGTGATTAACTGGACTTCACGTTCCATAGCTTCCTGACTTCGTTGCGGTGGTGTTGGCAGCACTACTGATTGCTTTCAGCTAGAAATCTATCTCTTACCGGTTGAAAACAATACAAAGCACAAATGAACAATAACGAGATCGCATTCACAAAGGCAGTGTCAGCCTTGCTAGAACTAGGGTTTTCTTTGCGAGCTACAAGCAAGTGACTAAATGTCCCTTACACAAATGTGCATCGATAGCATAATGATGATTTTCGACTCTGTCGTAAAGAGGGCTCTGGCCGTCCACGCAAAACATCCAAACGTAGAGACCGCCTAATTTTGAGATTTGTTAAAGTTGATCCAAGTCTTTCGTTAACAGATGGCTGCACTAGACTCGTCTATTTCTAAGTCCACTATTCGTAGAAGACTTATTGAGTCGAATTTCAAGAGCTGTAAGAGGCCCTCTCAGATCGAATTATCAGATCAGCATACAAAAAGACGTCTCAGATGGGCAATGAGTCATTGTCACTGGCGAAATCAATGGGATCGGGTTGTCTGGTCTGATGAGGCATCAGTCCGTCTGAAGGATAGTGATGATCGATTGAGATTATGGATAAAATCTGATCAGGAAATTCCGAGACATTTACATCGTCCCCGGGTACAAGGTGGTGCGACTCTACTGATTTGGGCTGGCATTTGGACCAATGGCCACTCTGAACTTCACATACAGCAAGGAACCATGAATTCTGAACGCTATGTGAATGTTTTACGAATGAACATTGGCCAAATGACAGATCAACTTGGTGATCCATCGACTTGGTTATTTATGGATGATAATGCTACGTGTCACAGGAGTAGTAGAGTCAACTTATGCAAGTCTCAATTAGGGCTTAGGACATTATCTTGGCCAGCTCGTTCTCCTGATCTGAATCCCATAGAAAATGTATGGAGTATTCTAAAGCGTAACGTTCGTCGTTCACTGCTACCTACAGATGGCGTATCACAACTTACGTCACTGTTAAAAAGAGAGTGGAGAAAGTTAGATCAGTCAAAAATCAACGATATCATCGAATCAATGCCTAGACGAATTGGTAATGTCATTGACAATAAGGGTAGGGCCACAAAATATTAGCTTCTTAAGAACCGTTACTGTATCATAGCTTATCAGATTATATAAGGACATTTAGATATATTAGGGACATGAAATAACATGAAAAATGCTTTCTGTATCATACTTATGTTTTATTTAGTTAAATTTTAGGATGATCCACTTTGTATGATCTGTCATCCTGAACGCATGTCCTAGACTGGTTTGAATCAGAAATGGAACCGGTAGTATTTTTCGTTACCGGTACCGGTCCACCGGTGACCTTTGCCGATCGGTATTTCTACAGGTAAATTTTGATAAGTGAATATATTAAGACAATTTGTCCTTCAGCTCCTATTGTTTGTGTTGGCGTTTCAATGAATTGTTAGCTACATACATGTATGTTGGCATAGGTTGCTGCAATAAAACAATTGCCATTACTTGATTCAACTTAATATTGAAGAAAGTAGGCATAGAACTACTTAATTGTGAAAATAAGGTCATGAACACGAAAACATGAAAATTTCTTCGATCACAATTAGCATTCATCAGCTTATCACATTCAATCATCATTGAATGACTCATTACGTACGACAAAATATTTATTGTAAACTCAATTTAATTTGACATTCGCTTTATGTATAGAAATTGGTAACAATAAAATCTCTACAACGGAAATGTAGCTTCGTAAAATACACAGTAACGGCACAAAAATCGCACGTATTTTCACTTAGAAGCACTTAAGTTGTCAACCACTGCATGATTGGATCAGAATCAGTCACATGTGTAATTCTAAGCTCTATATTGGTTATTCATGCCCCAACTTTGTTCCCCCGGCTGTGACGCGACTTTGAGCTAATTTCCATTCTAGTGGCTTCATGTCATGCGTGAAATGCACTTGAAACGATAGTAATGAGACAATCACGTACCACAGCTGTCGTGAAGGTTTGTGTCGTAACCGCAACAATCAGTTAAATTGATTGATCGATGATCGAATTTAGATTCACCCCTATTCATGATACTAGCGGAGCCCGGATAGCTCAGTCGGTAGAGCATCAGACTTTTAATCTGAGGGTCCAGGGTTCGAGTCCCTGTTCGGGCGGTATTTTTCTTTTGCTTGAACATTTTTGTGCCGCACTACAGAGGGATTACAAGCTCTCGAGAATCCTAGGAAATGCAACACTACATTTTTTACAGAAAAGTCGGCATTTCTATTCTTTCCCACCCACATTTTCCAATTTTTTCAAATTCGAAATTCACATAGGATTTAGAATAGACTTGATCTGTCAATGAGTGATAGTACAAAACCACTGAGAAGTCTTGCTTGAATCCTGGGATGAAGGTTTGTTCCCTTGTATGGATTCCAAAATCCCGGAAAATTTCAATCCCAGGATCCCGTACTGAATAGAATTGTAAATATCCTACTACAAACGATAGATAAATGTTAATAGCATGGGATACCCACAGGGATTGCAATCCCGGTATTCCTTGGGTTAGTGTAAATCCCCAAATCCCAGGATTAATATGTTGATTTAGTTGTTATTTTGGTAGTAATGCATGGGTGTTCTACTGCTTTACTAATGGAAACGGAATAGATTTTTGAATACTTTTCGATATCTTTCTTTGAATTACTAATTCAATGTTGTAGCTTATATATTGCAGCTGTGTCAGCAATCAGCATACTTATATGTGTGAAACTGATTATATATATTTACGCCCTTTAATTCTAACAGGGTAGAGATTCCACCATCCCGGGAAATCTCGGTCACGGGATTTAGGCACAGCGCAGAATAGAAATGTGCTATGACAAATCTCATGTATGCTCATGATGTGTGTGTGTGATACCGGGATGTGGGAATAGCAGAGAGTCGGAATTGCCGAAAGTTGATCTACTTACAATATTGCAATTGAAAAGTCGACTTAAAGTTTATTCCGCTTTATGCACAAATTGATAGCGACAACGTTGAGAGTCGCAAGGAACATTTGCGAATTCCTGATTTTGCACTTTCAATCTGCAATTTCCTGCGATTCGGGTCTCGTAGGGTGAAGACCCGGGATTAGAGCCTGCCAACAAGATCCCGACTTTTCTTAATCCCGGGATACGGGATTACAAGCTCTGACCCGGGATCGAGATTGACAAGCATGATTGTAATTGTGATGAGATTGTAAGCATACTAGCTGTTGATATAAGTGAAATGGCAAGATTATCAAAATCACAACTATTTCCTCAATGCATTGCACTAGCACATTGCGATTCCGAAATCCCAAGCTCGGGATTGCGCGATTTAAGAATCTTTTATATGCCTTTTTACCGTAAGCTGAGATCCCGAACAAGTTAATCCCGGGATTTAGATAACCAGAGGCTAATAATGGATAGAGAAAAAAGTGAGCAATTTGCCTCTTAAAGATCTCAATCCCGACGATTAGCTCAATTCTTAATCCCAGTTTTGTGAAGACCTACTTCTCCAATGCTCACCTTCAAATTGGTCATAGTTTCAAATGCTGTTAGCTTTGGCAAATGACAATCTCAGATTTAAGTCGACCTTTATTGAAAAACTTCATCGATGGATTCTTGAAAACGTAACGTTAACTAACGTAACGTAACGTAATATTGAAGTGTGAAGAGCATATCCATCGTGTATAGATTTCTAGTAGTTTTATCTTCGCCAATTTGTTTTATACTTTAGACGGAATACGGCTATACTGTAAATTTCTCAATCCCGGTATTTTGACCATCAAGGGATTAGACCACAATCCCGGGATTTGAATTCCTAGTCCCTTGGTTATTAAGTTAGAATACAAGATGCAGCTGTGATCACGAACTTCGTGGGATTGTTGTCTACAGTGACAGCAAACGACAAGGCAAGCGCTGTAAATTTCCTATAAGCCAGAGGAATTTTACACATTCAACGCTTATGCGACGGTAGTGAAACTGCACTTACTAGCAAGAGAAGCTCGTTGATGATGCAACACCTGCGGGTGTCAACAACAAAGATCTGGGGGGGGGGGGGGAGATTAGAAGTGCCGAAAAGTTAATTCAAGCGCAGATCTGATGACTATCAAGCTACATAATTAGCCTGATCAGTTATACATCATGTCTACTATAGCCCTTCTCATCAGATATCGGGAAATAAGTCTAACTATATGGATTTGCAGAACCTTAAACATCCATGAATTGTCTTACTCTTCTGTTACTATATTTTATGAATTCACATAAGTAATTGAACGCTTTGCCAATCATTAGGAATATATTATTGATCACATTACAAGAGTACGGGTAATGACAACGTTGACCAAAGGGTTTGATGTCATAATATCCGGATCTTCTTTTAAAAGTTTTGTATATTATTGTACAGGAAGCATGTTTACATGCATGGAAGCATAGTGCTCATGGTTATAGTTACTATGGACGCAAACGTGCATGGATCCATTTTCAGTTTGCTTGAGAGTCTTTCAGTGCAACAACAGAGCATGTTGCGTGAAAGTGAAAACTCACAAATGAAACAAAAAGTGGAACTGATGAAACGAGAGAATTTAAAGGAAAGGCAGCGAACAATTGACAACAAATTATCATCAGAAATGCTAAGAAATGTGCAACAATTGAGAGATAAAGGAGCAAGCTCATGTTTAACCGCTATTCCAGTAGAAGATCAAAGCTTTGTTCTGAGCAAGCAAGAATTTAGAGACTCATTGCGATTGCGATATGATATGGAACTATCAAATCTATCCTGTTACTGTGCATGTGGAGAAAAATTCTCAACTAACCATGCATTATCATGCAAAAAAGGAGACTTTGCGACGAAGCGACATGACAATATAAAGGATTTGATACCTTTTTTACAATCAAAAGTGTGTAAAAATGTTGAATCTGAGCCATGTCTGATGCCTTTAGACGATGAACAATTCCGTCTCAAATCAGCCAACATTTGTGAAGACGCTAGACTGGATGTCAAGGCTGGTGAATTTTGGTCTCGCGGAGTCAAAGCATTTTTTGATGCAAGAATAGCACACGTGAACTGGAAGACACATCAAAATAAACCAACTGAAATCATCTTTAAGGAACAAGGATGGGAAAAGAAAGGACAATATCTCCAGAGAATAATTGCTGTGGAACACGGGGTGTTTACACCATTGATTTTCGGAACCAATGGGAGAGTGGACAAAGAATGCCAAAAGTTCTTGAAAAGATTGATAGAGAAGATCTCCCTGTAAGGAAAGCGAAGAATATTCAAAAGTCATGGCCTTCATAAGAACAAAGTTATTCTTTGAGATATTAAAAGCTGCTGTTCTTTGCGTTCGAGGATCACGTGTCCCTTTTCAGAAAAAAGATTATCTTTCCACAAGCATTGATGATTTTGGGTTCCTAGCTAAAAATGCCGACATTCATTGATTTATGTAAGGGATTGCAATAAAATGCAGAGATTGAAGTCTTCCATTTCTTTCCTTCATGTGATAATTGTATAACTAACCTGACTTTTTCTAACTTACCTTCAATTTCTGGACTTACCTTAATGATTTTTTGTATATTTGTTATTATTGCTGTTAAATATATTTATATAAATTAAAGAAAAAAAATTTACATACTGATTCCTGCGGAGCAGCCTAAATTGGGAGGACGTTGAGGTCCCTGGTTGGTAGATCAAGGGGACATGCACCATAAGCATACCTTCCTCTATCAGAATGCAGACAGCAATGTCATTAAGCATTTCGGTGACTTTTGGTAAATATGTCTTCGTCTTTCTTAGCTCAACAGATGATGTATGCACAGCACCTAGTCACTCTTATCTATATCAGAGGTGCGGCGTTTACTAAAAAATTTACCTTTCAGCTGAGACGCTTACTAGAGGGCGGCGTTTATTAGTGGAATAAAGGTAATACCGGTAGTATTCATGAGCAAGCGTTTATTTATATACAGTGCACCAGAAACTTGAATATGATTATTTGTCGTAGGCGCGAAGTCTGGGAAAATTCATAATCGGGACACTGGAATTAGCGTATCATTAAGTAGGGATGCAACGGATTTCAATATTTTACATTGAGACGGAACCTGGATTGCCACATTTACAAAATAAACTAGCCTTATTTGAATAATACAACTAAATTAAATTTATTTCTCAATAGAATGCGCAGCAGTTGCTGAACGATTAAGCCGTAAAAAACGTTGTATATTGCAGTTTAACGGTGGATCGCTTTACTCAGCACTCGTAATAACAGAAGTTACAGGATAGACTTTTATATGGCGATGACCAGACCACCTGACGTCTTAAAATTTTCCTCTTCTCTCTGGTTCACTATAAGCCTATGATGATAGGCAATCACTCTTTGCAACTTGACGAGATCGATATTAATCTAGCCATGGAGGCTTTCGCACTTTTGAAATCATGAAGAAATATGAGAACTTCATCATTTATTGTAAAAAATGGGAATTTTGAGAATATTCAAAAATTTACTGTATATTTCAAATCACTCATTCGTTTTCATTATTGCGTTTCAAGATATAAATTAATGGAAGTAACAAACAAATCAGCATCTATATCTAGTATTCAAGAATTAATAACTGTGCGTCACTTTCACAGATGGCAAAAAAATGGCCTCACATATTTAGCTGTGTGATGGATATCAACACCAAAGGCCTATCCTTAACTACGGTCACCGTTGATGATGGAACTCCGCTACGTCAAGTGAACAGTGTACGCCTCCTGGGTGTAACCTTGTCATCTGATTTAAAGTGGGACGTTCATGTCAACTTGGCTATCAAGAAAGCATCAAAGAGAATATTTGTCCTCAGGAATCTTCGAAAATCAAATTGTCCATCTGCCCTGATTTATAAAGCTTATACGTCTTTGGTTCGCTCCGTACTCTTATATGCATTTCCGAGTTTTTGTAATTTACCGTACAGACTTTTCGCAAGGCTTGTGCGTCTCGAGCGCAGGTGTTTCCGTATTATAGGCAACTCTAATTTCACTACCATCTCTACCGCTGGCAACAGCATGTGTACTAACCTCTTTCGACAAATTGAACAGTGCTCCGACCATCCGCTCAGAGAATTATTCGATTGTAGAGCAACACGCATTACTCGTAATCATCGACAGCTGCGACCACCTAGAGCAAGGTCAACGAGACTTTCAAATTCCTTCATCCGCTTTAGTATTTGATATATATCTCCGTTTTTTTTCACTTTCTCCTTCTCTCTCATAATTTCTTCTTCTCTTTATTGTATGTTCTTGTGTTTTCATGTTCAGTGCTCAATGAATGTCAAAAGACTTTTGAGACCTAATAAAGTTATTATTATTATTATATAAACAACAACCAGATCAAAATATCCAGCCGAAGCTTGTCTGTAATAAAGGCCACTGAGAGTAGAGTTGCCACGACTTGTGCTATTCATCGCGTATGTAAGGTTGTTGTCACCTTCGCTGTGTGTCAAGCTGGTGGGGATTCGCAAATTAAGGCAACAAGAAACTAATCTCAAATTGCGCAAAGCTCTCAATCAGTTTCAAATATTGCAAGGCGATCGACCTGCATCAAAAAATCGATAAATCCGAGCAAAGCAGTCACAAAACACCCCCCGAGGAACGTCCTTAGACCGAAAGCTCGTGTACTCAATGTAGTAAGCGCATTTTATCGAGCTTAGCAAAGAGCTTTCTGGTCAACCTTCAAAGCCTGTTGAAAATAATCAAAAACGACAAAGCGCAAACACTACGCAAGCTTTTACTCTCCACAATCAATCACCAACGAAACCTAAAAGCAAGATCTCATCAGCGTGCAAGGATTTCTCAGGATAGACTTCCGAAATCCATGTTACAAACTGCATGGGGCGACCACACAGAGACAATGTTGGCCTAGCAAATCTGTAGTAGCATCATTCCCATTAACATTTGCTTGTTACTAGCAACTCACTAGGCTATCTAACACTGTTTCTGTGCGCTCGCCCTGGCCCCTGATTTCTTTCGATTTTTGTTTGATGAAAAATAGTTTGCTTATATTGCGTTCGTACATCCATAAAAGAATAAGAAGCAAATATGCTTGTGAATATTTCAGGCACTGGAGCCGAACCAGAAGCACCTGTCGAACCGGGAGAGGAACAAAACATGTGTTTTCATTGATAATAAGTTTGTTTTTCGAAGCAATTATCAGCTAATCACTAATTAATCGAATAAGTAACGATTGATCAATTTATCATTGTCATTTTACCAATAATATCTTCGATGTCCGAACATAGTCATGGTAATTTTGAGTCGTTAATAATGAAAAGTTATTGGTTTATGGAGGAACCTAGTATCAGTTGGGTCATTTTAATTCAATCTGAAATGAGTTGATTTAAAATGTAAAAGCATTTTGGATCAGGCCTTTCGTAGTGGCCTTTCGTAATAGATCAGGTGGGTCATGGGTCGCAGATGTAATAGGTCAAATTGCATGCGGCGCGTGGAATAAATGGTGTAGGTAGATCTTGGGTGAATTGCCCCCTAATAATAATAGCTAAGCGTTTTAAAATGCAGACCAAAATGGAATGGAAATATTGGTACCAATTTAAGTCTTCCAGTTTTATCGGTTATGAACATCGTTTTGTACACAGTGTACACAGCTGTTGTGCCGGCTGATAATTTTGAATAAAAATAGTGTGGACAACATCAGGCGAAATTTATTGAAGAAAATTAAAGACAAATTGATTAAAGCCTCGACACGTTTCGGCTGGTCTTTGCGAGAGGTACCCAGCAAGTGATTTGGCCACGGCATGTACATCAACGCGAATAACATTCATGAGAAGAGAGACAGACACAGGCTATCCATACAGTCTTATTTTCCTGATACCTGATCAGAAGGGTAGAGTGACTTGGTTTATAATTGATCAGGCTAATTCTATAGCATTAGAGTAATCGGATATGTGGTTGAATTAACTTTTCTGTAAAAAAGGTAGTGTTTTATTTCCTAGGATTCTCGAGAGCTTGTAATCCCTCTGTAGTGCGGCACAAAAATGTTCAAGTAAAAAAATATCGCCCGAACAGGGACTCGAACCCTGGACCCTCAGATTAAAAGTCTGATGCTCTACCGACTGAGCTATCCGGGCTCCGCTAGTATCATGAATAGGGGTGAATCTAAATTCGATCATCGATCAATCAATTTAACTGATTGTTGCGGTTACGACACAAACCTTCACGACAGCTGTGGTACGTGATTGTCTCATTGCTATCGTTTCAAGTGCATTTCACGCATGACATGAAGCCACTAGAATGGAAATTAAGTCAAAGTCGCGTCACAGCGGAGGGAACAAAGTTGGGGCATGAATAACCAATATAGAGCTTGGAATTACACATGTGACTGATTCTGATCCAATCATGCAGTGGTTGACAACTTAAGTACTTCTAAGTGAAAATACGTGCGATTTTTGTGCCGTTACTGTGTATTTTGCGAAGCTACATTTCCGTTGTTGAGATTTTATTGTTACCAATTTCTATACATAAAGCGAATGTCAAATTAAATTGAGTTTTAGAATTGTACAACTTTGAAGCTGAGTAGCCAACTGCTGTAACAAATCAAACGATTATCATTATGTACTTCATGTACAGTAATAACACAATATTTCGCCGAATTCAGACGAGGATGTAACCGATTTACCGGTACCGCTTCACCGGCAATACCGGTACTGGTACATTCAGCCAAATAAGCAATAGATATTTTGTCACACTTAAACAGTCATTCAATGATGATTGAATGTGATAATATGGAAGGATATATATAATGATGTTCTACAAGAAGACTAGGAGGCTATATATTCACGAATATTTTAACTATTGCAGGATGAATGAAATTTCGACTAGGATCTAGGCCAATCTTGGGAAATGCATGTAGTATTCCATGGCATTATGTACCATTCTCGTGGCATGATGAACAAAATGATTATCCACTAAAGCACTAGGCTGCACTACTGTCGATCGATTTTCTGTACCACACGCACATTAGCACAAGTCATTGCACATGATGTTATACATAGCATGCTCAGGGACGCCGGCACGACTTTAGGGCAGGTGTTGCATCAGATGAAGGCACTTGAGGTATATTCTATCCCATCCTCACACCACCTATACCTAATATTTCATGTTTTAAGCCTACTAGGTTTTATATAGACCCACCCAGAGACCTGTTAACTTTAGATTGATAACTATTCCATGCTCATCGTACAAATTAACTATTAGCGATATGGGGTAAATCAAATGTGTAGAAATTTTTTTTGTTGTCAATTTTAGTCAACATCTTGCACATTAATAACAAGCTAAATTCTGTAAATTTGCTGTACGACATATCAGGGATCCAGAGTTAGGAGATTGATAACTCCGAAGTGAAACTGACAAGTCGAAGGTTAAAATCCTGTAAAATTGGAGCATTGAGTTGCAGTCATGACCGACGAAGCAGCACCTTTTCCTTCTCCTGGAAATTACTTGCAATTATCCAGTTGATAATGCAAGAGAACTTATTGCTTTTCCAGCATAAAATGAAATTTCAACTATGAAACTTGTTCTAAAACAATATGAAATATCAACTATAAATTACAAACTCAAGCAGCTGTACTCAGGTCGTCAATGAATGGTGAGGTTCAGGAAAAACAACATAAGTTCAAAAATTTGGATATCGCTTGCGTGATTGCATAAAAAATCAACAAAACAATTCAAATCCTTTACTTTTAAGAATCTTAGCCACATCATTTTATGAAACGGTTCCCATTTCTAAACATCAGTACATGCACAGAAACGTGCTACTAAATTAAAGTCAATAACACAGTAGATTACATTTTTCCCATAAAAAATCGAAAGTTTCACAACTTTCACTTAAAATCATTCTTGCTCAGAATTAGAAATAATTGATAAAAAAAGTATTTGTAAGAAAGCAGGCAGTTAGTCTAAAGAAGTGTCAATGAATAGTATGCTTGAAAAAGATAGGCTAATAAACTTCTAAAATACCGATAGGTATGTTCAATACAAAAACATGCTACAAAACTCCGCAGTGTCATCACACTTCGAAGCTTGGTACATGATAAAACACGAAACAGTACACATGCAAAATCATGTCGATTTTATAATAATAGACTTAATTAGGCAATAAATAACAAAAGTCTGCAAACACATTCCTAAAATCATTCATAAATACCAATTTGAAACATCACGTCAGCATATTACTTAAAATGAAACTCTGATGATTGCGCTGTACAAAAAATTGATGCATTAGACTACTTCTTAGTGACCAAGAGAAAAACGGATGTTCAATTATAAAATCCCTACCCTTCTCATCCGATGCGACCGTGTCTTGGAGCAGGGAATTATTTTTTTGTTGCGCTGCACTGCCACAGTGCATAAGTGCAACAAGTGGTAAGAAAAGAAACACGGTTTTGATTGAAGCATAATAGCAAAATTCAAAAATATTCTCTCGCTTACGGAGTGACATCCGAAAACTCTCCCTCTTAACCATGTGTTGTTTGCATGTATTGGAAATGTTTCTTGATTTTCTCTCGCTTAAGCGGAATTCCTCTGAAGTGCGCTATACATGTAACAGTAAATTTATGTACACCATAATTAATGGCAACACATAATTTATGGTCTCCGTGGCACAGTGGTTAAGTGCTTGGCTTAGCGATCCTTCGGTCCAGAGGTCGAGTCCCAAAAGTGTCATTGGAAGTCGGCAGGAAGGGCATCCGGACTTAAAGTACTACAACGCTCCAGAAAAGTCTGACCATGTCAGCACCGTCCAAGCCCCCCAGTATGGGGGAGTAGTGACGTTAAAGCTTCAGAATGACTATTGCTCTAGGTCGACAAACACGCTTCAACTACAGGTTTATTAAAGGATGTCTCGGTACATAAAAAGGGCACACATGCAACACCTGGTTTTAGGGCAGGTGTTGCATCTGCAACACCCTTGCGGCGTCCCTATGAATGTTTCATATCAAATGTTCACTGGATTTAAGTCAAGAAAATCTTCACGAAAGAGAAAAAATAATCAGCCTAAGAATAAGAAAATGATGATCAGAATTCAGGATTATCTTGTTTGATTGTGTGAACACTTAACGCATATCAATGCTTTCATCCTGAAAAAGTAAATATGACCACTCCTTCTTTATATTGACCAAAAGTCGAGCTTCGGTAAAACAAAAATTTACAGATGCTGAATGTTTCGGGAATTCTCCCCTCGTCAGCGGCGTAGGTCAATCAGCAAAGTCTTCTGTTGGACACCTTACAGAAGACTTTGCCGAAAGTCTGTAAATGCTTCAAATGCGTCATGAGAAGTGTTACATGACAATTGAAATGTCTAGAGTGGCTAAATAAATGCATTAGTGAAGGAATTTTAATTGCATTTCATCATCTTTCACCTTTGAGTGCACTTTTATGTTATTGCATCAAGGCTAAAATATGGTTATTTTCTTTAAATAATTTTCAAAATGTGCCGTCACATGAGTTGTATGATGTATCTTCTCGTGCATGTTGTGCATTCATCGATTTTTTGTTGATTTCTAAATTTCCATGTCTTTTTCTCGGCAGTTTCGACTACATCGTTATTGCTCACAATGGAAAATGTGCAGCACGCCTAATGTCCTCTACACCGGCTTTGAACATTCACCGAGCACTCATTACAAGATTTGGACCTCACTTACCTCCTGTCTCGCGTCAGATGCAGCTCTGTTCACTTTGGGTGCTTCTTGTGGCCTTCGACAGACCCCTTCGTTTGCCATTTCATGGAGCTCATATCGCGAACTCTGAAGATATCTCATGGATAGCAAACAACTCCGCAAAATATCCTGACAACAGTCAACTGGAATGCTGGACCATTCTTTCCACGCGTGAGTTCGGCACAAGACATAAAGCGCCTCAAGAAAATGTTCCGGCAAGTACCAGAAGAAATGTTACTAATTTCCTTGTTTCCGAATTTTTGCGGATTCTGAAACCTTTTATCGGGGAAGGTGAAAGTCCAAGAGCTCGCCACTCCTATGCTCAGTTGTGGGGAGCCGCTGTTCCGCTGAATGTTGCTTCAAAACCTGCCGAAGGATTCTTGTTGGATTCTGAGCATAAGGTTGGTGTGTGTGGAGATTGGTTGGAAAGTCCGTGTCTTCAAGGGGCTGCAATCAGCGGTCTAAAATTGGCTGATAATATGGTGGCCCATATGAAAGGTAAATATTTTCACGATTTAGAACATCATTTGTTAGAGTTCATGTAATCAATTTCCAGGGGCTGTCGGGGCTATTGAAAGTTAGACCCATATCATATCTACATGTATATTCATTTCCTCGTGTAGAGTTAAAAGAATCATGTAAGGTGTTTTAAAAGCCAAATATCTCTCAAACTGACTAATTCAGCCCCCTTTGGGTGGCCCACTAACTCCTTCGCGAACCGTTTAAATGTTACTCGCGGGTTACTGTCGGCTATTCAATGTCCACTGCCCGTTATAGTCAATAGGGTCACTATTTGCCACTCAACAGAACACAATGGTTTTTTATTGATTTTATCAATAGTTCTGATTATTCTAGCTCGAATTTCAGGAAAACCATGAGTACCGGTACCTAATACTCAATCTTCAATATTAAATATATAGTCTATGACTAAATGATCATTACAGAATATGTTCAAGTATTAGGATCATTAATACAATGGAAATGATGGTTTAACGTCATTACTCCTCCATGCTGGGGGCATTGACGCTGCTGACATAGTCAGACTTTTATTTGGAGCGTTGTGATCCTTTAGTCCGGATTCCCTTCCTGACGACTTCCAATGACACTTTGGGGGCTCGACCACTGGGCCAGAAGATCACTAGGTCAAGCACTTAACCACTATGCCACAGAGACCCACAAGACAAGTAACGCAGCAACATTGATGAATTTATCAAACTTCATCAGATGTAGCCACCACGAGACATGTTTCGGCCCGTTCAGCCTCATCAGTCGTGGGTAGGTTTGAACCAGCGACGTTGGAGCTAGAGGATGTGCACGTATACCCTCTAACCACAAAGCCATCGAACGATCTGATGAGTGTGTGAATAAACCAGGAAGGCACTGTTCTAACGCAGGCTCGAGGAGGGCGGATTGCATTTGCAATCACTTAATGCCGCATCCGATTTTATGGCGCTTCACGCAGGCGATACTCACTTCATGTTAAAACAAGCAACCTGGCATTTGACAAATTTATCAAGTCTCAGTGGATGTAGCCACCACGAGACATGTTTCGACCTGTTGGGACTCATCAGTCGTGGGTAGGTTCGAACTAGCGACGTTGGAGCTAGATGACGTGCAAACATGCTCTCTAACCACTACTTACTTGTGCTTGTTCTCGCTTGAACACTATTGAGAGACCGTGCCGACCACATGTCTGTAGCTCTCCAATTCTGCCACAGCATCCCTCTTACCACAAGATTGATATATTCAATTATCTTCATGCAGAGTTCGGATTAGATAAAATCTGAAGATGTTTTGGCCATCTGACGGCAGAGTTGGAAGTGGGTCAACGAAACTTGACCCATGACCCACCTGACCCACCGACTTTTCACAAAAACATGACCCACCTGACCCACATGTTGCAAGGGTGAATGATGCGAGTGCAATTTCCTTTTCTGGCATCATCTTTAGTTTCATTTTCATTCAAGATTCTAGGTCTATCTAGGTAGAGGCCTCTCAAAATTGTTGTTAATATTTGTTATGAAGATTCAAGTGTATCAGATCACTTGTCACATGATAAATAGACAGGTACCCTCAACAAAATGACGTTATAATCAAAGTTAATGCAGCATCACAAATGCCTAAGGTTCTAAAAAATTTAGGCGATTCTGTTTCTTGTTGGATGATTCTTAACCATCCTTTTTAGTGCTACCTATAAAACTCGTAGAGAGATGATTAGTTAAGTTGAGGGCCCTACAGACTCAATTTCAAATTTTGAATTTCGCAATCGAATGAAGTTAAAAAATAAGATTGCAGTAGGCCTAAATCATTTATTCATGCATTTATCAGGTTAGATACTACATATGTGAAAATTATCCCAGAAAAATCGTCAAACTAATATTTTGTTGCTTTTGATGACAATCGATTCAAATTTCATTAACTTCCGCTAATGTTAGATTTAAGTATAAAGTTGTCTATTTGATGTAAGAATGACATTCATTGAAAAGCAAATGGAGCAAGCATGCGTAACGCGAGAATAGAAAATTGCGCGAGGACAAAATTACAATTCATGAATTAGCTTACAATGTACATACTCGTATAGGTGAACTGATATATTTGAATGGTGACATGATGCGAAAGCAGATTGAACGGCTAAATACTTTAGATATGAAGCAGGTATATTATCAAGATATTTTGATCAATTACATATTTCGAAAATATTTAAGCTCTGATCAATCTTTACCAGAGATTTACCATTCTAATCTCTACCAGAGGATATTTTCTACGAATGACCAACAAAATCAAGCGAAATAAACAAAACGAATGTCAGCTGGCATTGCAAGAAAATTTTCAAGATAAATAATGACTTCTTCAGTAGCTGCATCTCTGAAATCAAGATCACACATCATTGGGTATCATCACACATAGCGACAGAGAATCGAGCATACACAATTGTACTCAAACAACTTCTCTCCACCAGCCAACATCTGTCAGCAATTGTTTTCGAGCCTTTAATTTGTGCTAATTCCGCCTCCTTTCGAAATTGTATGAGACGTGTGAAAGTCAATAGTGTTGCATATTTTGACTGTGTGCATCCATCAATCCCTTTCAATAATACTGACTCAATCATTTTTCATGAATGATAAAAATACGAATAAATGAATTTTACTGTATTTGAGATTGTCACATCTATCATGGGTCAAAATGGTTGGAAGTGGGTCAACGAAGTGTGACCCGCGACCTACTTGACCCACCAACTTCTCGGAAAAACATGACCCACGGCCCACGTGACCCACCTGATCCATGACCCACGATCAACTTCCAACTCTGTCTGACGGATCAATGATTTGGCAAATGTTCAACAAAATGATTAATATGTTATTATTAGGGCCCGGATTTTTGTTTTCCCATGAAACATATTTTTCACATATTTTGACGTTTTTCGGTATTTTCACATACTTCCAATTTTCTCATTTTATTCATTAATCTTCATTGTAGCAACACGTATTTTCTTCCAAAGCATGTGCGTCGTACGTGCGTGCACAAGGCAATTCAAATTCACGTACTCTTACTAATCTACATCCATTTCATTGTATCCTGCATTGGTGTAGATGTGACGTGTAGGCACACGCCATTGTAAATCCAGTCTCAGATTGGCAGAAACCATCGAACTTGTAGGTTCTATTGAAGAGAAGTTGAATAAGCAGGACAAGCGAATATTGTCGAAAAATTCGTTCAAGTCATCAGCCGAAATCCGGATTTCGTAATTATGAAAAACATCTCAAGTGTACTGAGTGGCGGCAACGACAATTTGCCAGAAAGTATGAGTCAGTATGAGCCCAGCTAGAACTGCTCTCTTCAACTATGGGCCAATGACATCTGTAGATGTCGAAAGCTTCTGTGTCTGCGTAGATCTTCTCTCGGACAACCGGCAATCATTCTGTGAAGAGACCATCAAGAAACTCACCGTAGACGAATGTTTTTTCGTCACTGAGTGTTATAAACGAGTGATAAGCCATTCTTTTTTGTTCCAGGTATTGCAAAATAGATGTCCTACATAGTTTTTCACATATTTTGGACTTTTTATTTACAGCATTATTATCATTTATTTATTTTTATTACATTTTATTTTCGAGCACATAAAAATCCGTTATTATGAACCGTAATGTACTATTCAAGAAATTATATCCAGACACATTTTGAAATAATTTTTAACTTGAAATCGGAGACATTTCCCGTGCGAATTTTGCCACCAAATTTTGATGCGCTAGATAAGTACTGATAGTTAACTCAATGCTGAATTCAGTTTTCAAAAAATTTCGAATTCTGTATGGTTTTTGTATTCAGCTGTGTCTATGGACATCCATGTTTGTATATTGACAAACAACTTCTAGACTGAAAAGCATCTTACCGAATAGCGTCTATGTGGTATTTGATTCACTTTTGACATGAGTCGCTGATTGCTCTATAAATGTCAGGAACGTCCCAGATGAAATACTTTGAAATCTGATCGAGAGAACATGAACTGTTCACTTCTTTACAGGGACTGTTCACTGATTTCACTACTGGTCTTTCAAATCATCTGATTTTTCCACAGAAATAGTCTGGCAACCAGAACGAGTTATTGCACGGAACGAGTTCGAAAACGAGACTTTCACAGAATGATGTACATGTACACCCATTGCCTACTATGAATCTGCGCGTCTGCCGAGTTCTAGCTGGTTCCCGTTCTTGTTAGACAGGATCAAGGGAAATCACATGCTAATGCAATGGGACGTAGATCGAAGTTTGTTATTAAATGGAGACAAAGACTGTACATCATTCTGCGAAAGTCTCATTTTCGGCCTCGTTCCGCACAGAAACTCGCTCTGGCTGTTGGACTAAAAACTGAGCATTGACTCTGATCAGAAAGGTCAGGCTAAAAGGTGAAAAACCAGTTGATGGTCGACCTAAAAAACTCGCAAGGAGTTTGCTAACTTAAAAAGTCATCCGAAGGCGTCTTCTGGTGATTTTGTTGTCTAATCAAAATAGTCCTCATTCAAAATTGCTTTGGTAAAACTGTCCTAGGGAAAGTCTCAAAATGTTTTTTAAGTTCTGTAGATGAAACATACCAAGTAATTCATCATGATCGAATATTTTCGCCGGTTCTATTCATGATCAACACCGGAATGAATCAGATACAGAATTACAACACAGTTTAAACATCGTTAACACAATCGTTGAATAGTTGACACACTTACAAGACAACCGCCAAAGAAAATTCAACATATGATGCTGAATGCCAAATATAAGTAAACAGTGACTAAAGTAAATTCGAGGAAAAGAAAAATTCGAGAAAGAGGAAAATAATTACCATGGTAAAATTAAATTTACAACTGTCTCTTTCAGAAAGAGAGATCTTCAGAGTTCTCAGAAAGTTCTCAGTAATTTTACCATGGTAATTATTTTCCTCTTTCTCGACTTTTTCTTTTCCTCGAATTTACTTTATTCACTGTTTACTTATATTTGGCATTCAGCATCATATGTTGTGTTGAATTTTCTTTGGCGGTTGTCTTGTAAGTGTGTATTGATCTATGCAACGATTGCGTTAGCGATGTTCAAACTGTGTTGTAATCCTGTATCTGATTCATTCCGGTGTTGATCATGAATAGAACCGGCGAAAATATTCGATCATGATGAATTACTTGGTGCTGTTTTTTATCTACAGAATTTCTAAGATCGACGGGGTAGTTAAAACATTGAAATTTACGTAACAGAAACGTTCTCAGCAACATCTGAAGAGTAATATTCTGTGAAAATGATGACCGAAAAGTGAGTAGCCTCTGATACTGAAAAAATATAAAATTATAAAAAATAAAGTGTTTAGTATTTAAACCAACGACTTGTCTCCACGAACTGTCAGATGGTATTGATTTTACTATTTAAATGTTCGCAAAAACTTAGATGTTGCCCAGCCTAGATATTGCTGAAAACACTCCTGTTGCAAACATGTCACACTCCATTTTGATGCCTTCCACGAAACAGTTTTAGGACTACTTTGTTAAAAACACCATTCTGTAAATGACACTTAATAAAAAATACATGATTTTGCTAACATGTATAGTAAAAAGTTATTGCACTCCGTATATACAAAATCAATATCGTGACGTGGTCACACGGTGCTATAATGCGCAGTAGACTATCTTATGGCGGCTTCCATAAAATGCTTTGATTACAGTACCTCATCTTCTTGTGAAAACTTCGTGGTTTTGTATTGTTCTTTACCGTACGTAAAAAAAGCGCGATTTCTCTCATTTCTCTTAAAAAAGGAAAAGAACTTCGTTGTTTTAGGACCCTGATAGAATATTCAAAATTTACCTACGAGCGACGATGTATTACCTAAGCGAGAGGCACTAGAAAAATGCGTACAGGATGCTTCTAAAATTCGACTTCAGGATATAGCAGCACTGACTTGATATCGGTGCAGTGCAGACAAAAATGATCTACATCAACAAACTGAATGTTGAAAATATGCGAAATCATTTTTCTATGTTGTAAATCTATACCAGTAGGCCTAACAGCATGTAGGCTTTAGATGTGAGAGAAGCTCTACGTTTCCATTAATCTTTCTCTTTGCTTTTATTTCAGGAACGTCTTATCCTGCACTTTCCTCAGAAATAAAATTTCGACCTTATCCGGCTTCCGAAATCGGCGATTTTCCTTCCGGGACAGAGAGTGGTGTCTAAGATTGAAACTCCGGCTTTACTTCATGGGCATCTAATTTCAATTTTCCTGATCATGTTTTGAATGCGATCGCTTTTAATCTTGGATTAACTATATTCTCTTAGATTGTTATGATAATTTTGATGATATTCCAGCTCCGGTGATCTCACACTATTAATAAACATATAATTGCCAATATGTCGCTTTTAAATTCATGAGCCAGAACTTGGACCTTAATCAAACTTCGATCAAGATCAAAAGGAAATTATGAGCACTCTAGTGAAGTTGGGATTGATTTGTTTATATACTGAAATGTGCTGACGTCGAAGCATCGTTTTCAATCAATGGTACAGGCACCTGACTAATTCTTCCTTCGTGAATTTTTAGTGGTCATGTCATGTATCCTACCCAACAAACAAGCGGACTTCCGACGGAAATCCGCGGTTCTCATAGACTAGAAACGGAATTCCGCGGATCGTCTTTGTTTGTCGGGTATATATAGCCTACATAAGTCATTGAGAAAATATCGAAATGAACCAATAAGTGTAATACATGTAGTCAAAATATTTAAGGCAGTTTGGAAGCATGGAGCAGTAAGAGATGACGTTTGTGAACAGCTTCGATCGCCTTATTCAGGTTCATCTAATCATGTTCACTAGTTTATGCAGCAACATTTTCATGGTGGAAAATGTATTCAAAAATTTTGAGTTTTTGGCAGGACGGAACACTGAAATGATCTAGTCGAATAGAAATTTAAAATGCTAATGACAACAAGAAAAGTTGATTTTACTGCGCTTCGGTGAGGCGTGGTTGTCTAACAGAACCATCGACTTTTGCAAATGAGGGATCAGTCCAAAGATGTAATAATTCTCAATCAATGTGTTAACTAATGCGTGAATACCAGGGCTGCATGCAAAGGAAGACACGATTCCTCGATCGGTCACGACCACTTTCACCAATTTTTACCTTTGGACCAGAAATAACAGCAAAAACGACAGGTCCCGCGAACTCTCGTGATTTCTCTTCGTGAATACAGTCTCTCTCTACGTCAGCGAGCAGTGCCCCAACCCCAACTCATGTCTTACTTAGCACACCAAGTAATGTTGACTACGTTAAATATATGTGGAACTCATATTTTCTTGACATATGAAGCGTCTATGGTTACTACATGGTTACTACCATAGACATCGAACAACAACAACTAGGTCTAGACCGGACAGCTCCTATCTGCTTCATTAAAATTCGTGGCAAGGTCATTTGGTCGACCAAGAGAGGCTTTAATTCAGAATTTTGTTTTAAGTCATCAAATTAGCTGTTCGCCAACTCAAATTTTCGTCAGTTCTTGGAACTGCGATTTAGTTAATTCTTCAAAATAATACACAATATATTGATTATGCAAGATGAAATCAGACACCAGCGGTTTTTGTGTTCTGTCTTGCTCGCATAATTGCAAAGTTTCTTTTGGGTGCACATTCCTTCGAATATTGCGTCTTACTTGGCTACTGCAATCAGATATATATCAAGATAAACATACCGGAGTATAAAGATTGCTGAGTGCCAATATTGACTTCTTTTTTTTTCTTGCTTAAACTTTGCTTGGTTTTGCTTCATACCTTTCGGTTCTTCTTGGAAATGTAATGATTTCATGCGAATCAAACTCGTAAATATAAAATAGAAATCATCCACACCAAATAATGAAGCGGTCAAATGATTTTTCAGAACTTTGGGTGTTTCGGAGTCGCTTTTATCTAAAAAATGAGCTATTTTTACCGGCCCATCCGGTGATATAACCACTGCCACTCTTTTGACTACTAATTTTTGAGTTTTTGTGATTATCTGAAATGACTCGGCGTTGTTTAGTCACTTACCCACTTGTCAGTGTGCTTGAAAATTCATGTCAAGGATTCGTGATAATTTCACAGCTTGCAATTCACGCTTTCTGAAAAGCAGAACGCCTCACACTAGACAGGAGGTTCACTGTTGCGGTCTGATAATTTTTAAGTAGACCAGAGGTAACCAGAATACTAATGAAAAAAATATAAGCTGAATAAAGTGAAATGAATTCAGAATTGCCACCCAAATCAAAATTCTAGAACCGCGAAATATTCCGCTATCACCCTGGATTTCCCGAGGTCATACTAAATCATGTCCACTACTACAAACAATAATCGCAGGCTTTTATGTAATTGCACATGTACAATTCACAGTATTGCTACTTAATTCGCGCACTGAATGAAAAAATGGAGAACTAAATACTTACATAAAATAAAATAAATATTAATGATGCCAATTCATGATAGAGAGATAGCTTTCATCTTAATGGTCAACCAAAATTCCAAGCTGATTGTGCATGCAATTTTATTTCTATTATAGGTCCATTACATAGGGCAATTGCTAAACTACATACGATGCCATAAAAAAAATTACTAAACCATATACGGTGCCATAGCTCCGTTAATATTAAACATTTCCCAAAACCAAACACATATTCGGGTTCCTCAGGAAGTGACCAACAAGCACACATCATCAAATTACTGAATATCACCGCCGTTTCTCGACAATTTAAAACAAATCCTATTTAAACAAAAATTCTAAAAAAACACAACCTATACGAGGCCATGGCTTCCATCAACCTCAACCATACAGCGCGAAACTTCACACACACATACTACAAGTCCTAATCAACGGGACAATACCTCATTTGACCTCTCCCGATGCCAATACCTCATGTCAATCCCAAAAACCTCTCTCGACCAATGAAAATTATCAGCATATCCGAAAATCACCTATACGGGGCCATGGCTCCCACAACACTAAACCGATTCCCTCCAAACTTCACACACGCATACTACACCTCCCAATGAACAGGACAATACCTCACTTCAACACTCTACATGCTCTCGGCCTCCGCTGAACTTCAAAAAACTCTGTCCACAAAATTTACCTTGCACCACTAATCAACACATACAGAAACTCACCTATACGGGGCCATGGCTCCCACAAAACTAAACCGATTACCTCCAAACTTCACACACGCATACTACACCTCCTAACGAACAGGACAATACCTCACTTCAACACTCTACATGCTCTCCATCTCCGCCGAACTTCAAAAAACTCTGTCAACAAAAGTTACCTTGCACCACTAATCAGCACATACACAAACTCACCTATACGGGGCCATGGCTCCCACAAAACTAAACCGATTCCCTCCAAACTTCACACACGCATACTACACCTCCCAACGAACAGGACAATACCTCACTTCAACACTCTACATGCTCTCGGCCTCCGCTGAACTTCAAAAAACTCTGTACACAAAATTTACCTTGCACCACTAATCAACACATACAGAAACTCACCTATACGGGGCCATGGCTCCCACAAAACTAAACCGATTACCTCCAAACTTCACACACGCATACTACACCTCCTAACGAACAGGACAATACCTCACTTCAACACTCTACATGCTCCCCACCTCCGCCGAACTTCAAAAAACTCTGTCAACAAAAGTTACCTTGCACCACTAATCAGCACATACACAAACTCACCTATACGGGGCCATGGCTCCCACAAAACTAAACCGATTCCCTCCACACTTCACACACGCATACTACACCTCCCAACGAACAGGACAATACCTCACTTCAACACTCCAAATGCTCTCCCCCTCCGCTGAACTTCAAAAAACTCTGTCAACAAAATTTACATTGCACCACTAATCAGCACATACACAAACTCACCTATACGGGGCCACGGCTCCCACAAAACTAAACCGATTACCTCCAAACTTCACACACACATACTACACCTCCCAACGAACAGGACAATACCTCACTTGAACACTCTACATGCATTCTACCATTTTTCAATACTACTCACCAAAACTACTTACAACTATGCACCTAAAATAACTTATACGGGGCCATGGCTCCCACAAAACTAAACCGATTCCCTCCAAACTTCACACACGCATACTACACCTCCCAACGAACAGGACAATACCTCACTTCAACACTCTACATGCTCTCGGCCTCCGCTGAACTTCAAAAAACTCTGTACACAAAATTTACCTTGCACCACTAATCAACACATACAGAAACTCACCTATACGGGGCCATGGCTCCCACAAAACTAAACCGATTACCTCCAAACTTCACACACGCATACCACACCTCCTAACGAACAGGACAATACCTCACTTCAACACTCTACATGCTCCCCACCTCCGCCGAACTTCAAAAAACTCTGTCAACAAAAGTTACCTTGCACCACTAATCAGCACATACACAAACTCACCTATACGGGGCCATGGCTCCCACAAAACTAAACCGATTCCCTCCACACTTCACACACGCATACTACACCTCCCAACGAACAGGACAATACCTCACTTCAACACTCCAAATGCTCTCCCCCTCCGCTGAACTTCAAAAAACTCTGTCAACAAAATTTACATTGCACCACTAATCAGCACATACACAAACTCACCTATACGGGGCCACGGCTCCCACAAAACTAAACCGATTACCTCCAAACTTCACACACACATACTACACCTCCCAACGAACAGGACAATACCTCACTTGAACACTCTACATGCATTCTACCATTTTTCAATACTACTAACCAAAACTACTTACAACTATGCACCTAAAATAACTTATACGGGGCCATGGCTCCCACAAAACTAAACCGATTCCCTCCAAACTTCACACACACATACTACACCTCCCAACGAACAGGACAATACCTCACTTCAACACTCTACATGCATTTTAATAGTTTTACATACTACTCACCAAAACTACTTACAACTATGCATGTTAACTCACCTATACGGGGCCATGGCTCCCACAAAACTAAACCGATTCCCTCCAAACTTCACACACACATACTACACCTCCCAACGAACAGGACAATACCTCACTTCAACACGCTACATGCATTCTACCATTTTTACATACTACTCACCAAAACTACTTACAACTATGCACGTAAAATCACCTATACGGGGCCATGGCTCCCACAAAACTAAACCGATTCCCTCCAAACTTCACACACACATACTACACCTCCCAACGAACAGGACAATACCTCACTTCAACACGCTACATTCATTCTACCATTTTTAAATACTACTCACCAAAACTACTTACAACTACGCATGTTAACTCACCTATACGGGGCCATGGCTCCCACAAAACTAAACCGATTCCCTCCAAACTTCACACACACATACTACACCTCCCAACGAACAGGACAATACCTCACTTCACCACTTCAAATGCATTTTAATATTTTTACATACTACTCACCAAAACTACTTACAACTATGCATGTTAACTCACCTATACGGGGCCATGGCTCCTACAAAACTAAACCGATTCCTTCAGAACTTCACACACGCATACTACTACTCCCAACGAACAGGACAATACCTCACTTCAACACTCTACATGCTCTCCGCCTCCGCTGAACTTAAAAAAACTCTGTCCACAAAATTTACCTTGCACCACTAATCAACACATACACAAACTCACCTATACGGGGCCATGGCTCCCACAAAACTAAACCGATTCCCTCCAAACTTCACACACACATACTACACCTCCCAACGAACAGGACAACACCTCACTTCACCACTTCAAATGCATTTTAATATTTTTCCATACTACTCACCAAAACTACTTACAACTATGAACGTAAAATCACCTATACGGGGCCATGGCTCCCACAAAACTAAACCGATTCACTCCAAACTTCACACACGCATACTACACCTCCCAACGAACAGGACAATACCTCACTTCAACACGCTACATGCATTTTAATATTTTTGCATACTACTCACCAAAACTACTTACAACTATGCATGTTAACTCACCTACACGGGGCCATGGCTCCCACAAAACTAAACCGATTCCCTCCAAACTTCACACACACATACTACACCTCCCAACGAACAGGACAATACCTCACTTCAACACTCCAAATGCACTTTAATATTTTTACATACTACTCACCAAAACTACTTACAACTATGCACGTAAAATCACCTATACGGGGCCATGGCTCCCACAAAACTAAACCGATTCACTCCAAACTTCACACACGCATACTACACCTCCCAACGAACAGGACAATACCTCACTTCAACACGCTACATGCATTTTAATAGTTTTACATACTACTCACCAAAACTACTCACAACTATGCATGTTAACTCACCTATACGGGGCCATGGCTCCGACAAAACTAAACCGATTCACTCCAAACTTCACACACACATACTACACCTCCCAACGAACAGGACAACACCTCACTTCACCACTTCAAATGCATTTTAATATTTTTCCATACTACTCACCAAAACTACTTACAACTATGCACGTAAAATCATCTATACGGGGCCATGGCTCCCACAAAACTAAACCGATTCACTGCAAACTTCACACACGCATACTACACCTCCCAACGAACAGGACAATACCTCACTTCAACACGCTACATGCATTTTAATATTTTTGCATACTACTCACCAAAACTACTTACAACTATGCATGTTAACTCACTTATACGGGGCCATGGCTCCTACAAAACTAAACCGATTCACTCCAAACTTCACACACGCATACTACTACTCCCAACGAACAGGACAATACCTCACTTCAACACTCTACATGCTCTCCGCCTCCGCTAAACTTTAAAAAACTCTGTCCACAAATTTACCTTGCACCACTAATCAACACATACACAAACTCACCTATACGGGGCCATGGCTCCCACAACACTAAACCGATTACCTCCAAACTTCACACACACATACTACACCTCCCAGCGAACAGGACAATACCTCACTTCAACACTCTACATGCTCTCCGCCTCCGCTGAACTTCAAAATACTCTGTCCACAAAATTTACCTTGCACCACTAATCAACACATACAGAAACTGACCTATACGGGGCCATGGCTCCCACAAAACTAAACCGATTCACTCCAAACTTCACACACGCATACTACACCTCCCAACGAACAGGACAATACCTCACTTCAACACGCTACATGCATTTTAATAGTTTTACATACTACTCACCAAAACTGCTTACAACTATGCATGTTAACTTACCTATACGGGGCCATGGCTCCCACAAAACTAAACCGATTCCCTCCAAACTTCACACACACATACTACACCTCCCAACGAACAGGACAATACCTCACTTCACCACTCCAAATGCACTTTAATATTTTTACATACTACTCACCAAAACTACTTACAACTATGCACGTAAAATCACCTATACGGGGCCATGGCTCCTACAAAACTAAACCGATTCCCTCCAAACTTCACACACGCATACTACACCTCCCAACGAACAGGACAATACCTCACTTCAACACGCTACATGCATTTTAATAGTTTTACATACTACTCACCAAAACTACTTACAACTATGCATGTTAACTCACCTATACGGGGCCATGGCTCCCACATAACTAAACCGATTCCCTCCAAACTTCACACACACATATTACACCTCCCAACGAACAGGACAATACCTCACTTCAACACGCTACATGCATTCTACCATTTTTACATACTACTCACCAAAACTACTTACAACTACGCATGTTAACTCACCTATACGGGGCCATGGCTCCTACAAAACTAAACCGATTCCCTCCAAACTTCACACACACATACTACACCTCCCAACGAACAGGACAACACCTCACTTCACCACTTCAAATGCAATTTAATATTTTTCCATACTACTCACCAAAACTACTTACAACTATGCACGTAAAATCACCTATACGGGGCCATGGCTCCCACAAAACTAAACCGATTCACTCCAAACTTCACACACGCATACTACACCGCCCAACGAACAGGACAATACCTCACTTCAACACGCTACATGCATTTTAATATTTTTACATACTACTCACCAAAACTACTTACAACTATGCATGTTAACTCACCTATACGGGGCCATGGCTCCGACAAAACTAAACCGATTCACTCCAAACTTCACACACACATACTACACCTCCCAACGAACAGGACAATACCTCACTTCAACACGCTACATGCATTTTAATATTTTTACATACTACTCACCAAAACTGCTTACAACTATGCATGTTAACTCACCTATACGGGGCCATGGCTCCTACAAAACTAAACCGATTCACTCCAACCTTCACACACGCATACTACACCTCCCAACAAACAGGACAATACCTCACTTCAACACTCTACATGCTCTCCGCCTCCGCTGAACTTAAAAAAACTCTGTCCACAAAATTTACCTTGCACCACTAATCAACACATACACAAACTCACCTATACGGGGCCATGGCTCCTACAAAACTAAACCGATTCCCTCCAAACTTCACACACACATACTACACCTCCAACGAACAGGACAATACCTCACTTCAACACTCCAAATGCTCTTTAATATTTTACATACTACTCACCAAAACTACTTACCACTAGGCACGTAAAATCACCTATACGGGGCATGGCTTCCACAAAACTAAACCGATTCACTCCAAACTTCACACACACATACTACACCTCCCAACGAACAGGACAATACCTCACTTCAACACGCTACATGCATTTTAATATTTTTACATACTACTCACCAAAACTACTTACAACTATGCATGTTAACTCACCTATACGGGGCCATGGCTCCTACAAAACTAAACCGATTCCCTCCAAACTTCACACACACATACTACACCTCCCAAGGAACAGGACAATACCTCACTTCAACACTCCAAATGCTCTTTAATATTTTTACATACTACTCACCAAAACTGCTTACAACTATGCACGTAGAATCACCTATACGGGGCCATGGCTCCCACAAAACTAAACCGATTCACTCCAAACTTCACACACACATACTACACCTCCCAACGAACAGGACAATACCTCACTTCAACACGCTACATGCATTTTAATATTTTTACATACTACTCACCAAAACTACTTACAACTATGCATGTTAACTCACCTATACGGGGCCATGGCTCCCACAAAACTAAACCGATTCCCTCCAAACTTCACACACACATACTACACCTCCCAACGAACAGGACAACACCTCACTTCACCACTTCAAATGCATTTTAATATTTTTCCATACTACTCACCAAAACTACTTACAACTATGCACGTAAAATCACCTATACGGGGCCATGGCTCCCACAAAACTAAACCGATTCCCTCCAAACTTCACACACACATACTACACCTCCCAACGAACAGGACAATACCTCACTTCACCACTCCAAATGCACTTTAATATTTTTACATACTACTCACCAAAACTACTTACAACTATGCACGTAATATCACCTATACGGGGCCATGGCTCCTACAAAACTAAACCGATTCCCTCCAAACTTCACACACGCATACTACACCTCCCAACGAACAGGACAATACCTCACTTCAACACGCTACATGCATTTTAATATTTTTACATACTACTCACCAAAACTACTTACAACTATGCATGTTAACTCACCTATACGGGGCCATGGCTCCCACAAAACTAAACCGATTCCCTCCAAACTTCACACACACATATTACACGTCCCAACGAACAGGACAATACCTCACTTCAACACGCTACATGCATTCTACCATTTTTACATACTACTCACCAAAACTACTTACAACTACGCATGTTAACTCACCTATACGGGGCCATGGCTCCCACAAAACTAAACCGATTCCCTCCAAACTTCACACACACATACTACACCTCCCAACGAACAGGACAAAACTTTACTTCACCACTTCAAATGCAATTTAATATTTTTCCATACTACTCACCAAAACTACTTACAACTATGCACGTAAAATCACCTATACGGGGCCATGGCTCCCACAAAACTAAACCGATTCACTCCAAACTTCACACACGCATACTACAACCGCCCAACGAACAGGACAATACCTCACTTCAACACGCTACATGCATTTTAATATTTTTACATACTACTCACCAAAACTACTTACAACTATGCATGTTAACTCACCTATACGGGCCATGGCTCCTACAAAACTAAACCGATTCACTCCAAACTTCACACACGCATACTACACCTCCCAACGAACAGGACAATACCTCACTTCAACACTCTACATGCTCTCCGCCTCCGCTGAACTTAAAAAAACTCTGTCCACAAAATTTACCTTGCACCACTAATCAACACATACACAAACTCACCTATACGGGGCCATGGCTCCTACAAAACTAAACCGATTCCCTCCAAACTTCACACACACATACTACACCTCCAACGAACAGGACAATACCTCACTTCAACACTCCAAATGCTCTTTAATATTTTTACATACTACTCACCAAAACTGCTTACAACTATGCACGTAGAATCACCTATACGGGGCCATGGCTCCCACAAAACTAAACCGATTCACTCCAAACTTCACACACACATACTACACCTCCCAACGAACAGGACAATACCTCACTTCAACACGCTACATGCATTTTAATATTTTTACATACTACTCACCAAAACTACTTACAACTATGCATGTTAACTCACCTATACGGGCCCATGGCTCCTACAAAACAAAACCGATGCACTCCAAAATACACACACACATACTAAACCTCCCAACGAACAGGACAATACCTCACTTCAACACTCCAAATGCTCTTTAATATTTTTACATACTACTCACCAAAACTGCTTACAACTATGCACGTAGAATCACCTATACGGGCCATGGCTCCCACAAAACTAAACCGAATTCACTCCAAACTTCACACACACATACTACACCTCCCAACGAACAGGACAATACCTCACTTCAACACGCTACATGCATTTTAATATTTTTACATACTACTCACCAAAACTACTTACAACTATGCATGTTAACTCACCTATACGGGGCCATGGCTCCCACAAAACTAAACCGATTCCCTCCAAACTTCACACACACATACTACACCTCCCAACGAACAGGACAACACCTCACTTCACCACTTCAAATGCATTTTAATATTTTTCCATACTACTCACCAAAACTACTTACAACTATGCACGTAAAATCACCTATACGGGGCCATGGCTCCCACAAAACTAAACCGATTCACTCCAAACTTCACACACGCATACTACACCTCCCAACGAACAGGACAATACCTCACTTCAACACGCTACATGCATTTTAATATTTTTGCGTACTACTCACCAAAACTACTTACAACTATGCATGTTAACCCACCTATACGGGGCCATGGCTCCCACAAAACTAAACCGATTCCCTCCAAACTTCACACACACATATTACACCTCCCAACGAACAGGACAATACCTCACTTCAACACGCTACACGCATTCTACCATTTTTACATACTACTCACCAAAACTACTTACAACTATGCACGTAAAATCACCTATACGGGGCCATGGCTCCCACAAAACTAAACCGATTCACTCCAAACTTCACACACGCATACTACACCTCCCAACGAACAGGACAATACCTCACTTCAACACGCTACATGCATTTTTAATAGTTTTACATACTACTCACCAAAACTACTTACAACTATGCATGTGAACTCACCTATACGGGCCATGGCTCCTACAAAACTAAACCGATTCCGTCCAAACTTCACACACACATACTACACCTCCCAACGAACAGAACAATACCTCACTTCACCACTTCAAATGCACTTTAATATTTTTACATACTACTCACCAAAACTACCTACAACTATGCACGTAAAATCACCTATACGGGGCATGGCTTCCACAAAACTAAACCGATTCACTCCAAACTTCACACACGCATACTACACCTCCCAACGAACAGGACAATACCTCACTTCAACACGCTACATGCATTTTAATATTTTTGCATACTACTCACCAAAACTACTTACAACTATGCATGTTAACTCACCTATACGGGGCCATGGCTCCCACAAAACTAAACCGATTCACTCCAAACTTCACACACGCATACTACACCTCCCAAAGAACAGGACAATACCTCACTTCAACACTCTACATGCTCTCCGCCTCCGCTGAACTTTAAAAAACTCTGTCCACAAATTTACCTTGCACCACTAATCAACACATACACAAACTCACCTATACGGGGCCATGGCTCCCACAAAACTAAACCGATTCACTCCAAACTTCACACACGCATACTACACCTCCCAACGAACAGGACAATACCTCACTTCAACACGCTACATGCATTTTAATATTTTTACATACTACTCACCAAAACTACTTACAACTATGCACGTAAAATCACCTATACGGGGCCATGGTTCCCACAAAACTAAACCGATTCACTCCAAACTTCACACACGCATACTACACCTCCCAACGAACAGGACAATACCTCACTTCAACACGCTACATGCATTTTAATATTTTTACATACTACTCACAAAAACTACTTAAAACTATGCAAGTTAACTCACCTATACGGGGCCATGGCTCCCACAAAACTGAACCGATTCAACTCCCAAACTTCACACACACATACTACTCCTCCCAACGAACAGGACAATATCTCACTTCACCACTTCAAATGCATTTTAATATTTTTACATACTACTCACCAAAACTACTTACAACTATGCACGTAAAATCATCTATATGGGGCCATGGCTCCCACAAAACTATACCGATTCATTCCAAACTTCACACACACATACTACACCTCCCAACGAACAGGACGATACCTCACTTCAACACGCTACATGCATTTTGAATATTTTTTACATACTAACTCACCAAAACTAGTTACAACGTATGCATGTTAACTCACCTATACGGGGCCATGGCTCCCACAAAACTAAACCGATTCCTCCAAACTTCACACACACATACTACACCTCCCAACGAACAGACAACACCTAACTTCACCACTTCAAATGCATTTTAAATATTTTTCCATACTACTCACCAAAACTACTTACAACTATGCACGTAAAATCACCTATACGGTGGCCATGGCTCCCACAAAACTAAACCGATTCACTCCAAACTTCACACACGCATACTACACCTCCCAACGACCCGTATGCCTCACAGGACAATACCTCACTTCAACACGCTACATGCATTTTAATATTTTTTGCATACTACTCACCAAAACTACTTACAACTATGCATGTTAAACTCAACCTCACTATACGTGGCCATGGCTCCCACAAAACTAAACCGATTCCCTCCAAACTTCACACACACATACTACACCTCTCAACGAACAGGACAACACCTCACTTCACCACTTCAATGCATTTTAATATTTTTGCATACTACTCACCAAAACTACTTACAACTATGCATGTTAACTCACCTATACGGGGCCATGGCTCCCACAAAACTAAACCGATTCACTCCAAACTTCACACACACATACTACACCTCCCAACGAACAGGACAACACCTCACTTCAACATGCTACATGCATTTTAATATTTTTGCATACTACTCACCAAAACTACTTACAACTATGCATGTTAACTCACTTATACGGGGCCATGGCTCCTACAAAACTAAACCGATTCACTCCAAACTTCACACACGCATACTACACCTCCCAACGAACAGGACAATACCTCACTTCAACACTCTACATGCTCTCCGCCTCCGCTGAACTTCAAAAAACTCTGTCCAAAATATTTACTTTGCACCACTAATCAACACATACACAAACTCACCTATACGGGGCCATGGCTCCCACAAAACTAAACCGATTCCCTCCAAACTTCACACACGCATACTACACCTCCCAACGAACAGGACAATACCTCACTTCAACACGATACATGCATTTTAATATTTTTACATACTACTCACCAAAACTACTTACAACTATGCATGTTAACTCACCTATACGGGGCCATGGCTCCCATAAAACTAAACCGATTCACTCCAAACTTCACACACGCATACTACACCTCCCAACGAACAGGACAATACCTCACTTCAACACTCTACATGCATTTTAATATTTTTACATACTACTCACCAAAACTACTTACAACTATGCATGTTAACTCACCTATACGGGGCCATGGCTCCTACAAAACTAAACCGATTCCCTCCAAACTTCACACACACATACTACACCTCCCAACGAACAGGACAATACCTCACTTCAACACGCTACATGCATTCTACCATTTTTACATACTACTCACCAAAACTACTTACAACTATGCATGTTAACTCACCTATACGGGACCATGGTTGATTACTCAGCACGCTTCCAGGTTGCGACGCGGTGAAATTGAAGTAGTACTCGTAGTTACTACCGAGTCCTGACGGTGGTACATTAGATTACAGTTTCTCAATCTGGTGGCAACGTCGGTAGTGATATGTCAACCAGTGATTTGTATGGCTGTAGCAGTGGCGAGTAATAAGTACTGCACATAATGGCGAGTAAAAGGAGAACCGGCACGAGTCGAAGGAGAAATTATTGGTCAGGAGAAAGTGTTGATCGGGATAATTAAGTATAGTCTATGAATAGTAATAAGTTCTAATAGCTACACCTGGCATTGAAAATAGGCTAGAATATAGGCCTCAATACTTTGAAGTAGCTAATAACGTAGGTAGGCCTACAAGATGGGAAAATGCAGGCCCTCTTAGAATACAGTATATTATAATGCGTAATAATATAGTAGTGAATAACGCGACTTCGAAGTCATCCATTACCAACGCGAGCAATTGATTAGGTTGATTGGGTTAGGAGCTGATTAGGTTTGCTATTAGAATTTCCAGAAGCAGTTGTGACTCCAAGTGGTAGGAATGTCGGTCATGGTGCTAGTGTAAACCCACTACGAACAGATTTCGGAACGAGGCATGAAAGTCGCTCGACCAGTCATATGAAATGACCTCATTTGTTTGAATTCATGCAGTCAGTAGAAGCAAACTGGCCCTTTTGATTGTAGCATATGGAAAGATTACTCTAACAGGGTTCACAAAAGTGATATGTATGGAAAGGAAATCATTATCTTGATCAAATGAATGTTTCATATAACCCCATGCTGATATTCTGCTCCTGGGACCGATGCATCTTTTCCCAGTGGGAAGCTTGTGGGGAAACTACAACAAGATTGAGCAACATCGGAAGTCGGCAAACTTAAGTCGAAAGTAGAATAGGGCTCCCACAAGACTTCACCCTCCGGTGCTACAGGGAAGCAGGGCTCCAACTCCATAAATTTCGAAAATTTGCGCACCTTTCCAGGGATAAAATTCGAAATTCTTGTGCGTATACCCCCTGTGGACGCCATCTTTGTGATTATTTAATTGCTTCAAGTTGTTATCTTATTGCATTTCTAAAATATCAATGTAGACCAAAGTCAATCAATATTTCATGTGATAGTTATCTAAGAGTTAAATAGGACATCTGTCATTTAGACATGAGGCCCCAATTGTAGTAATGTGTGTAACTAATTGTAGGGCCTATTCAAGCATGTAATTTATCGATACTTACTAGCTACAAGTGTTGTACCCAGTAATAATTTTTCAAAAACAAAGGAAAAGTCATGCTTATGAAATCTTTATAAAGGTGTTCAAACAGATGCAAGTGTAGTCGCAATTATGCAGTTTTGCGGAATACTATCGTGGAATTCTGTAAATCTCTATTAATGATGATATCGAGGATGAAATTAAATTGAAATTGTTTGAAATGATATGACTTTTGTAAATAAAAACGTTCGAGACAGTTGATGGTTAGACGCTTATATTTCAAACTTAAGTAAACATAGCATAATTATGACGTTTCCTTTGCATGTTTACTAAACCTCAATAAGCATTTTGATTTATTCGGAATGATCAGTCGATATTATGTTTTGAACCGAAATCTTTGAATTTGAAAATTGTGAAATTCGCACAGCTGCGCAAAATTTGCGCAGGAGTGGAGCCCTGCAGGGAAGCCATATACTGATCTACATGCTCCATAATAAATCCAACTGACCCATCTTATACACTAGACCCCGATTTGTTAAGCTCCTTGATAATAATCACTAGTTTGATTTCGACGTCCCATCAACGAATAACTTACCGCAAATTACAATATATTGGCGGCTACCATGCTATTGTCTCCCAGCGAAGGCTCGCTTCAATAGGAATGAAAAGCAACGTCTTTCGAAGAAGAATGTGTATCAAGCATAATCAAGAAAAATCACATGTCAAACAGGATATAATAAGAAAATGTTTGTCGGGGACAGAAAAATCAAATATGGAAGCGGACCACCAAAACTTGCTTAAAAGGAAATCTCCATCTTTCCCCTCTCAGCACCAACCTCGTGGGTGCATAGAAAATAGCAATTTCAAACTCTCCATTCCATGTGATTAAAAACGTTGATTCCGAATTGCCATAACTACATTACACGATCACATAATAACCTATCTGTCGGATGTACTAGGTAATTGTAGCATTCTTCTGATGTATGGCCTAGCCCATTCGGTGGAGTAGGATAGAAATAGATAATCCCGAATATACCCGTCTACCGGTCAATGACCACACCATCCGTCAAGATCGACAACCAACAAGACCGGTCGTACTACTTGACCGTGGAATCAAGAGGATGCGGTTGTCAACGAATTTCACTAACTCAGAAGAACAGTTCCAGTTTCAACTTCACATGTTGGTTGATAAAGATTCCGTTCGAGAAAAGATGTCTGCACCACATACTCGTGCAAAAAGCCATTCAGACTTTCAACATACTCCTAACATTGAAGTACATAATATACGAAATTCGTATTCACTTCTGATATCACAGCACATATCAACAACATGCACAGGCTGAATTCTGAATCAAAAGCCCTGCGCTTTAACCACATATAATAAATATATAAAGATCAACACCTTAACAACAATTACAACAACTCTGGAGAGTTTTGTAATTTAAGTTAATTCACAACCAAGAATTCAATGATAAGTATGAGGACAAAGAAATGTTAGAACTTGAGCAAGGTTCTGGCTCAACAGCAATACGGTTTCCGGAAAATTCAAAATTACCATCTCCCTCCTACTCCACAGAATTCGTACCAGCGATCCATCAAAATGATGCCAGACACCCACTCAATCCTCAAAGTTCGTTTTCAGCTATGAAATACATATCCAGGTTAACCTCTTAGGAGGGGATGCCAAACGTAATCATGAGTTTCCAGTCGTCACGACTGTCGAGAATTTGTCAAGAGGTTTCATGGGGAGGAACTGAAACTTACTAAGACATTATTTCGGTGATCCGCTTCTGGTATATTGTACAAATTGAAGTTGACAACCCCATGTCTCAACATGATGTCACATGATAATACCTAGCAGCATAAAGACTTAAGTCCAGCGTAAACAAGCAGGAGGCATCAAGACAAAACAAATCACAAATAATGATCTACTGTGGTGTGACCCATCGAAGTCTCCACACCGACTTATCAGACAAAAAAGAAATTCTGGGAGACATGCAATAGACACATTTAACTTCAGGAAGACGAGACCCCTGATGCATCCTGCTTTCGAACAAGAACGTAAAATCGAAAGGAAACATGTTCATGAGCATCGTCAGTAGGGTAATTTTTATGACATGTTATGCTTTTGGCATATTTCCAAATTTTGTTGCTTTCATATATTAACTAGTTTTTCAACGTGACAATGACAGCGCACGGAGTGCAAGCCTACGAACAAATCACTAATATTATAATATTGACCTTGATTCTTTAATTTTATCTGTGCAAATCTATATTGCACCACGCAACGCCTCTAGCGATGCTGTGACATTATGGATTAATTACTCACTGTCACAATAAACAAAATCCAACAGCAGCAGCCGTTTGTGACTACAAAGTGACCATTGGACACCTTACTATGTTTAAAGCACACAGCGACTTGTTGAAGGTACAAGAAGCATTAACCAATGATGAACGCTTACAAGAAACAAATTCGAAGGAATCACTAAGATGGGAAAGGAAGCTATTGCCTAACAGAACCATCAACCAACAACTCCATCAGTAGAGCGGTCATTCTCTATTATAGGTACGTTTTCCAAAAAGATGGACAGCTTCGGCCGACAAAATAGAAAAGTACTTGTTAGTGTACAACAAAAATACAGTTTTTCTTCAATGCACGATCTTTCGTTCAACATCATCATGTTGGATATTGCCTTCTTGGGAATTGTATTGAAGGTGACACAATGGCACAATTCAGTAGGTGAAGTCCACATTTAACAAGTACTTAGGCCACAAAAAATTGCTTTCATCATCAACCATCCCTACAAATTAAAAAAAAATCCCAAAGAAATTGTTTTCAATTCAAGGCCCGACAAGTTTCACAACACACTCAACAAACTGCGCAACAATCAAACACCAAACCAACACATGATCAATTGCTTGCCACATCGAAGAATCAAACAAAATAAAAATTGCAAAAGTGATTGTTTCACGCCGTTGACCTTTGACGCCCTTCGAAATTAAAACTGGCGCTCACTAAAATATATATTCAAGGTCGCACTCAATCACTCGAGTAGAGTCTAAGCCATTTCCAAAATCACGACATGCACATATTGAAGCACGTGGAGTCGAAGACACAGAATAAAAATCACATCATAGATATAGATGGGACATTTTCGACATTAGAATCAGACCAGCGCTTCCCATGCCCTTTCACGAAAACGAACAATCAATCACAAGTTATTGATTACGCCGTTGACCATCAACCATCTTCAAAATCAAACATATATTCAAGGTCGCACTCAATCACTTATAAACGATGCAACCAACTCAACTCATGATCAATCGTTTGCGGCATCACATGCTAGACCGCACAATCAATCATAAGTTATTGACTCATGCCGTTGACCTTCAACCTTCTTCGAAATTGAAACTGGCCTTCACTGACAGATATAGACATATATATATTCAAGGTCGCACTCAATCACTTATAAACGATGCAACCAACTCAACTCATGATCAATCGTTTGCGGCATCACATGCTAGACCGAACAATCAATCATAAGTTATTGACTCATGCCGTTGACCTTCAACCTTCTTCGAAATTGAAACTGGCGTTCACTGACAGATATCAACAGATATATATTCAAGGTCGCAGTCATCTTCCCTGGGAACTGATGCAGGCCAGCTATCATAATGGACAAGAGCTGGCAGTGATAGTAATCGTCGGTTCGTGGAAATTTACATCTGCATTCAATGTGTTATTCTCACATGGAATGGAGCAACAAAGTCCAACTGTGAATTCAGATTCAAACATTTCAGTTGCATCTGTGGACATACATCTTCAGGAATTGCCGGTCATGCAGGAATTTTTGGAAGGGAAGGACAAATGAGGAGGTCGGAAAATCATGACATGCACATATTGAAGCACGTAGAGTCGAAGCCACAGAAAAAAAATCACCTCATAGATATAGATGGGACATTTTCGACATTAGAATCAAACCAGCGCTTCCCATGCCCTTTCACGAAACGAACAATCAATCACAAGTTATTGATTAACGCCGTTGACCATCAACCATCTTCAAAATCAAACATATATTCAAGGTCGCACTCAATCACTTATAAACGATGCAACCAACTCAACTCATGATCAATCGTTTGCGGCATCACATGCTAGACCGCACAATCAATCATAAGTTATTGACTCATGCCGTTGACCTTCAACCTTCTTCGAAATTGAAACTGGCCTTCACTGACAGATATAGACATATATATATTCAAGGTCGCACTCAATCACTTATAAACGATGCAACCAACTCAACTCATGATCAATCGTTTGCGGCATCACATGCTAGACCGCACAATCAATCATAAGTTATTGACTCATGCCGTTGACCTTCAACCTTCTTCGAAATTGAAACTGGCGTTCACTGACAGATATAGACATATATATATATTCAAGGTCGCAGTCATCTTCCCTGGGAACTGGTGCAGGCCAGCTATCATAATGGACAAGAGCTGGCAGTGATAGTAATCGTCGGTTCGTGGAAATTTACATCTGCATTCAATGTGTTATTCTCACATGGAATGGAGCAACAAAGTCCAACTGTGAATTCAGATTCAAACATTTCAGTTGCATCTGTGGACATACATCTTCAGGAATTGCCGGTCATGCAGGAATTTTTGGAAGGGAAGGACAAATGAGGAGGTCGGAAAATCATGACATGCACATATTGAACAATCATCATAAGTTATTGACTCATGCCGTTGACCTTCAACCTTCTTCGAAATCAAACATATATTCAAGGTCGCACACAATCACTCGTAAACGATGCAACCAACTCAACTCATGATCAATCGTTTGCGGCATCACATGCTAGACCGCACAATCAATCATAAGTTATTGACTCATGCCGTTGACCGTTGCATAGTTGTAAGTAGTTTTAGTGAGTAGTATGTAGAAATATTAAAATGCATGTCGCGTGTTGAAGTGAGGTATTGTCCTGTTCGTTGGGAGGTGTAGTACGCGTGTGTGAAGTTTGGAGGGAATCGGTTTAGTTTTGTGGGAGCCATGGCCCCGTATAGGTGAGTTAACATGCATAGTTGTAAGTAGTTTTGGTGAGTAGTATGTAAAAATGGTAGAATGCATGTAGCGTGTTGAAGTGAGGTATTGTCCTGTTCGTTGGGAGGTGTAGTATGTGTGTGTGAAGTTTGGAGTGAATCGGTTTAGTTTTGTGGGAGCCATGGCCCCGTATAGGTGATTTTAGGTGCATAGTTGTAAGTAGTTTTGGTGAGTAGTATGCAAAAATGGTAGAATGCATTTGGAGTGTTGAAGTGAGGTATTGTCCTGTTCGTTGGGAGGTGTAGTATGCGTGTGTGATGTTTGGAGGGAATCGGTTTAGTTTTGTAGGAGCCATGGCCCCGTATAGGTGAGTTAACATGCATAGTTGTAAGTAGTTTTGGTGAGTAGTATGTAAAAATGGTAGAATGCATGTAGCGTGTTGAAGTGAGGTATTGTCCTGTTCGTTGGGAGGTGTAGTATGCGTGTGTGAAGTTTGGAGTGAATCCGTTTAGGTTTGTGGGAGCCATGGCCCCGTATAGGTGAGTTAACATGCATAGTTGTAAGTAGTTTTGGTGAGTAGTATGTAAAAATATTAAAGTGCATTTGAAGTGGTGAAGTGAGGTGTTGTCCTGTTCGTTGGGAGGTGTAGTATGTGTGTGTGAAGTTTGGAGGGAATCGGTTTAGTTTTGTGGGAGCCATGGCCCCGTATAGGTGAGTTAACATGCGTAGTTGTGAGTAGTTTTGGTGAGTAGTATGTAAAAATGGTAGAATGCATGTAGCGTGTTAAAGTGAGGTATTGTCCTGTTCGTTGGGAGGTGTAGTATGCGTGTGTGAAGTTTGGAGTGAATCGGTTTTGTTTTGTGGGAGCCATGGCCCCGTATAGGTGAGTTAACATGCATAGTTGTAAGTAGTTTTGGTGAGTAGTATGTAAAAATGGTAGAATGCATGTAGCGTGTTGAAGTGAGGTATTGTCCTGTTCGTTGGGAGGTGTAGTATGTGTGTGTGAAGTTTGGAGTGAATCGGTTTAGTTTTGTGGGAGCCATGGCCCCGTATAGGTGATTTTAGGTGCATAGTTGTGAGTAGTTTTGGTGAGTAGTATGCAAAAATGGTAGAATGCATTTGGAGTGTTGAAGTGAGGTATTGTCCTGTTCGTTGGGAGGTGTAGTATGCGTGTGTGATGTTTGGAGGGAATCGGTTTAGTTTTGTAGGAGCCATGGCCCCGTATAGGTGATTTTAGGTGCATAGTTGTAAGTAGTTTTGGTGAGTAGTATGTAAAAATATTAAAGTGCATTTGGAGTGTTGAAGTGAGGTATTGTCCTGTTCGTTGGGAGGTGTAGTATGCGTGTGTGAAGTTTGGAGTGAATCGGTTTAGTTTTGTGGGAGCCATGGCCCCGTATAGGTGAGTTAACATGCGTAGTTGTAAGTAGTTTTGGTGAGTAGTATGTAAAAATGGTAGAATGCCTGTAGCGTGTTGAAGTGAGGTATTGTCCTGTTCGTTGGGAGGTGTAGTATGTTTGTGTGAAGTTTGGAGTGAATCGGTTTAGTTTTGTAGGAGCCATGGCCCCGTATAGGTGAGTTAACATGCGTAGTTGTAAGTAGTTTTGGTGAGTAGTATGTAAAAATATTAAAGTGCATTTGGAGTGTTGAAGTGAGGTATTGTCCTGTTCGTTGGGAGGTGTAGTATGTGTGTGTGAAGTTTGGAGGGAATCGGTTTAGTTTTGTAGGAGCCATGGCCCCGTATAGGTGAGTTAACATGCGTAGTTGTAAGTAGTTTTGGTGAGTAGTATGTAAAAATGGTAGAATGCATGTAGCGTGTTGAAGTGAGGTATTGTCCTGTTCGTTGGGAGGTGTAGTATGTGTGTGTGAAGTTTGGAGGGAATCGGTTTAGTTTTGTGGGAGCCATGGCCCCGTATAGGTGAGTTAACATGCGTAGTTGTAAGTAGTTTTGGTGAGTAGTATATAAAAATGGTAGAATGCATTTGGAGTGTTGAAGTGAGGTATTGTCCTGTTCGTTGGGAGGTGTAGTATGCGTGTGTGAAGTTTGGAGGGAATCGGTTTAGTTTTGTGGGAGCCATGGCCCCGTATAGGTGATTTTACGTGCATAGTTGTAAGTAGTTTTGGTGAGTAGTATGTAAAAATATTAAAGTGCATTTGGAGTGTTGAAGTGAGGTATTGTACTGTTCGTTGGGAGGTGTAGTATGTGTGTGTGAAGTTTGGAGGGAATCGGTTTAGTTTTGTGGGAGCCATGGCCCCGTATAGGTGAGTTTGTGTATGTGTTGATTAGTGGTGCAAGGTAAATTTTGTGGACAAAGTTTTTTGAAGTTCAGCGGAGGCGGAGAGCATGTAGAGTGTTGAAGTGAGGTATTGTCCTGTTCGTTGGGAGGTGTAGTATGCGTGTGTGAAGTTTGGAGTGAATCGGTTTAGTTTTGTCGGAGCCATGGCCCCGTATAGGTGAGTTAACATGCATAGTTGTGAGTAGTTTTGGTGAGTAGTATGTAAAAATGGTAGAATGCATGTAGCGTGTTGAAGTGAGGTATTGTCCTGTTCGTTGGGAGGTGTAGTATGTGTGTGTGAAGTTTGGAGTGAATCGGTTTAGTTTTGTGGGAGCCATGGCCCCGTATAGGTGAGTTAACATGCATAGTTGTGAGTAGTTTTGGTGAGTAGTATGTAAAAATATTAAAGTGCATTTGGAGTGTTGGAGTGAGGTATTGTCCTGCTCGTTGGGAGGTGTAGTATGTGTGTGTGTGAAGTTTGGAGGGAATCGGTTTAGTTTTGTGGGAGCCATGGCCCCGTATAGGTGATTTTACGTGCATAGTTGTAAGTAGTTTTGGTGAGTAGTATGTAAAAATATTAAAATGCATGTAGCGTGTTAAAGTGAGGTATTGTCCTGTTCGTTGGGAGGTGTAGTATGCGTGTGTGAAGGTTTGAGGGAATCGGTTTAGTTTTGTAGGAGCCATGGCCCCGTATAGGTTAGTTAACATGCATAGTTGTAAGTAGTTTTGGTGAGTAGTATGTAAAAATATTAAAATGCATGTAGCGTGTTGAAGTGAGGTATTGTCCTGTTCGTTGGGAGGTGTAGTATGCGTGTGTGAAGTTTGGAGGGAATCGGTTTAGTTTTGTAGGAGCCATGCCCCGTATAGGTGATTTTACGAGCATAGTTGTAAGTAGTTTTGGTGAGTAGTATGTAAAAATATTAAAATGCATGTAGCGTGTTGAAGTGAGGTATTGTCCTGTTCGTTGGGAGGTGTAGTATGTGTGTGTGAAGTTTGGAGTGAATCGGTTTAGTTTTGTGGGAGCCATGGCCCCGTATAGGTGAGTTAACATGCATAGTTGTGAGTAGTTTTGGTGAGTAGTATGTAAAAATATTAAAGTGCATTTGGAGTGTTGGAGTGAGGTATTGTCCTGTTCGTTGGGAGGTGTAGTATGTGTGTGTGAAGTTTGGAGGGAATCGGTTTAGTTTTGTGGGTTCCATGGCCCCGTATAGGTTATTTTACGAGCATAGTTGTAAGTAGTTTTGGTGAGTAGTAAGCAAAAATGGTAGAATGCATTTGGAGTGTTGAAGTGAGGTATTGTCCTGTTCGTTGGGAAGTGTAGTATGTGTGTGTGAAGTTTGGAGTTAATCGGTTTAGTTTTGTGGGAGCCATGGCCCCGTATAGGTGAGTTTGTGTATGTGTTGATTAGTGGTGCAAGGTAAATTTTGTGGACAGAGTTTTTTGAAGTTCAGCGGAGTCGGAGAGCATGTAGAGTGTTGAAGTGAGGTATTGTCCTGTTCGTTGGGAGGTGTAGTATGCGTGTGTGAAGTTTGGAGTGAATCGGTTTAGTTTTGTGGGAGCCATGGCCCCGTATAGGTGAGTTTGTGTATGTGTTGATTAGTGGTGCAAGGTAAATTTTGTGGACAGAGTCTTTTGAAGTTCAGCGGAGGCGGAGAGCATGTAGAGTGTTGAAGTGAGGTATTGTCCTGTTCGTTGGGAGGTGTAGTATGCGCGTGTGAAGTTTGGAGTGAATCGGTTTAGTTTTGTGGGAGCCATGGCCCCGTATAGGTGATTTTACGTGCATAGTTGTAAGTAGTTTTGGTGAGTAGTATGGAAAAATATTAAAATGCATGTAGCGTGTTGAAGTGAGGTGTTGTCCTGTTCGTTGGGAGGTGTAGTATGTGTGTGTGTGAAGTTTGGAGGGAATCGGTTTAGTTTTGTGGGAGCCATGGCCCCGTATAGGTGAGTTAACATGCGTAGTTGTAAGTAGTTTTGGTGAGTAGTATGTAAAAATGGTAGAATGCATGTAGCGTGTTGAAGTGAGGTATTGTCCTGTTCGTTGGGAGGTGTAGTATGTGTGTGTGAAGTTTGGAGGGAATCGGTTTAGTTTTGTGGGAGCCATGGCCCCGTATAGGTGAGTTAACATGCATAGTTGTAAGTAGTTTTGGTGAGTAGTATGTAAAAATATTAAAATGCATGTAGCGTGTTGAAGTGAGGTATTGTCCTGTTCGTTGGGAGGTGTAGTATGCGTGTGTGAAGTTTGGAGGGAATCGGTTTAGTTTTGTAGGAGCCATGGCCCCGTATAGGTGAGTTATCATGCATAGTTGTAAGTAGTTTTGGTGAGTAGTATGTAAAAATATTAAAATGCATGTAGCGTGTTGAAGTGAGGTATTGTCCTGTTCTTTGGGAGGTGTAGTATGCGTGTGTGAAGTTTGGAGTGAATCGGTTTAGTTTTGTGGGAGCCATGGCCCCGTATAGGTGAGTTTGTGTATGTGTTGATTAGTGGTGAAAGGTAAATTTTTTGGACAGAGTTTTTTGAAGTTCAGCGGAGGCGGAGAGCATGTAGAGTGTTGAAGTGAGGTATTGTCCTGTTCGTTGGGAGGTGTAGTATGTGTGTGTGAAGTTTGGAGGGAATCGGTTTAGTTTTGTGGGAGCCATGGCCCCGTATAGGTTATTTTAGGGGCATAGTTGTAAGTAGTTTTGGTGAGTAGTAAGCAAAAATGGTAGAATGCATTTAGAGTGTTGAAGTGAGGTATTGTCCTGTTCGTTGGGAGGTGTAGTATGTGTGTGTGAAGTTTGGAGTGAATCGGTTTAGTTTTGTCGGAGCCATGGCCCCGTATAGGTGAGTTAACATGCATAGTTGTGAGTAGTTTTGGTGAGTAGTATGTAAAAATATTAAAGTGCATTTGGAGTGTTGGAGTGAGGTATTGTCCTGTTCGTTGGGGAGGTGTAGTATGTGTGTGTGAAGTTTGGAGGGAATCGGTTTAGTTTTGTGGGAGCCATGGCCCCGTATAGGTGAGTTTGTGTATGTGTTGATTAGTGGTGCAAGGTAAATTTTGTGGACAGAGTCTTTTGAAGTTCAGCGGAGGCGGAGAGCATGTAGAGTGTTGAAGTGAGGTATTGTCCTGTTCTTTGGGAGGTGTAGTATGCGCGTGTGAAGTTTGGAGTGAATCGGTTTAGTTTTGTGGGAGCCATGGCCCCGTATAGGTGAGTTAACATGCGTAGTTGTAAGTAGTTTTGGTGAGTAGTATGTAAAAATATTAAAATGCATGTAGCGTGTTGAAGTGAGGTATTGTCCTGTTCGTTGGGAGGTGTAGTATGTGTGTGTGAAGTTTGGATTGAATCGGTTTAGTTTTGTAGGAGCCATGGCCCCGTATAGGTGAGTTAACATGCATAGTTGTGAGTAGTTTTGGTGAGTAGTATGTAAAAATATTAAAATGCATGTAGCGTGTTGAAGTGAGGTATTGTCCTGTTCGTTGGGAGGTGTAGTATGCGTGTGTGAGGTTTGGAGTGAATCGGTTTAGTTTTGTGGGAGCCATGGCCCCGTATAGGTGATTTTACGTGCATAGTTGTAAGTAGTTTTGGTGAGTAGTATGGAAAAATATTAAAATGCATTTGAAGTGGTGAAGTGAGGTGTTGTCCTGTTCGTTGGGAGGTGTAGTATGTGTGTGTGAAGTTTGGAGGGAATCGGTTTAGTTTTGTGGGAGCCATGGCCCCGTATAGGTGAGTTAACATGCGTAGTTGTAAGTAGTTTTGGTGAGTAGTATGTAAAAATATTAAAATGCATGTAGCGTGTTGAAGTGAGGTATTGTCCTGTTCGTTGGGAGGTGTAGTATGCGTGTGTGAAGTTTGGAGGGAATCGGTTTTGTTTTGTAGGAGCCATGGCCCCGTATAGGTGAGTTAACATGCATAGTTGTAAGTAGTTTTGGTGAGTAGTATGCAAAAATGGTAGAATGCATTCGGAGTGTTGAAGTGAGGTATTGTCCTGTTCGTTGGGAGGTGTAGTATGCGTGTGTGGAGTTTGGAGGGAATCGGTTTAGTTTTGTAGGAGCCATGGCCCCGTATAGGTGAGTTAACATGCATAGTTGTAAGTAGTTTTGGTGAGTAGTATGTAAAAATATTAAAATGCATGTAGCGTGTTGAAGTGAGGTATTGTCCTGTTCGTTGGGAGGTGTAGTATGCGTGTGTGAAGTTGGAGGGAATCGGTTTAGTTTTGTGGGAGCCATGGCCCCGTATATGTGAGTTTGTGTATGTGTTGATTAGTGGTGCAAGGTAAATTTTGTGGACAGAGTTTTTTGAAGTTCAGCGGAGGCGGAGAGCATGTAGAGTGTTGAAGTGAGGTATTGTCCTGTTCGTTGGGAGGTGTAGTATGTGTGTGTGAAGTTTGGAGTTAATCGGTTTAGTTTTGTGGGAGCCATGGCCCCGTATAGGTTATTTTAGGTGCATAGTTGTAAGTAGTTTTGGTGAGTAGTATGCAAAAATGGTAGAATGCATTCGGCGTGTTGAAGTGAGGTATTGTCCTGTTCGTTGGGAGGTGTAGTATGTGTGTGTGAAGTTTGGAGTTAATCGGTTTAGTTTTGTGGGAGCCATGGCCCCGTATAGGTGAGTTTGTGTATGTGCTGATTAGTGGTGCAATGTAAATTTTGTTGACAGAGTTTTTTGAAGTTCAGCGGAGGTGGAGAGCATTTGGAGTGTTGAAGTGAGGTATTGTCCTGTTCGTTGGGAGGTGTAGTATGCGTGTGTGAAGTTTGGAGTGAATCGGTTTAGTTTTGTGGGAGCCATGGCCCCGTATAGGTGAGTTTGTGTATGTGCTGATTAGTGGTGCAAGGTAACTTTTGTTGACAGAGTTTTTTGAAGTTCAGCGGAGGTGGAGAGCATGTAGAGTGTTGAAGTGAGGTATTGTCCTGTTCGTTGGGAGGTGTAGTATGCGTGTGTGAAGTTTGGAGTGAATCGGTTTAGTTTTGTGGGAGCCATGGCCCCGTATAGGTGAGTTTGTGTATGTGTTGATTAGTGGTGCAAGGTAAATTTTGTGGACAGAGTTTTTTGAAGTTCAGCGGAGGCGGAGAGCATGTAGAGTGTTGAAGTGAGGTATTGTCCTGTTCGTTGGGAGGTGTAGTATGCGTGTGTGAAGTTTGGAGGGAATCGGTTTAGTGTTGTGGGAGCTATGGCCCCGTATAAGTGATTTTCGGATATGCTGATAATTTTCATTGGTCGAGAGAGGTTTTTGGGGATTGACATGAGGTATTGGCATCGGGAGAGGTCAAATGAGGTATTGTCCCGTTCATTAGGACTTGTAGTATATGTGTGTGAAGTTTCGCGCTGTATGGTTGAGATTGATGGAAGCCATGGCCTCGTATAGGTTGTGTTTTTTTAGAATTTTTGTTTAAATAGGATTTGTTTTAAATTGTCGAGAAACGGCGGTGATATTCAGTAATTTGATAATGTGTGCTTGTTGGTCACTTCCTGAGGAACCCGAATATGTGTTTGGTTTTGGGAAATGTTTAATATTAACGGAGCTATGGCACCGTATATGGTTTAGTAATTTTTTTTATGGCATCGTATGTAGTTTAGCAATTGCCATTTTGATGGGTCAGGGGATATAGAGGTGGATAGATAAGTTTGAGTTGGCGGTGGAGATGGACGAGTTGAAAGGAAAAGAGGCTCAACTTTTGTGAATTTATTTAAGTGATGCTGCATACGACACTTGGAAGAATTTGTCTCCTGAACATCAGAGAGACGCTGAAATATTTAGGGCAGCACTTCGCAGGGCCTTTGGGTTGAGGAGGTTGGATGCCTGGAGAATGGCTCTATCCAAAAAGGTTTCGGTTGGGGAGTCTCTTAGCACAGCAGGAGACCAGGTTAAGAAGTTGGTCAAGGTTTCATGCGCCGGGGGTTACTGCATGGACTATGTTGCTTGATTGTAATATTGCTTGATTCTCTGCCTGCAAATATTAGAGATCAGGTCAGGTTGCTGATCGGTGACGATTTGACTTACCAAAAAGTTTGTGATACTGCCGAGAAAATTTGGCCTAGCCCTGGGGATGCTGGAGCGTTTGGAGCAGTAGAGGTTCAGTCGCGAAAGGAGAATTTCGGCAATGCAAAGTCGGATGAGCCACAAACCAGGGTTCCTCGATGCTTCGGTTGTAAGTGGTTGGGACACATAAAGAAAGATTGCAGGGTTTCCTGTTACAAGTGTGGACAGCGAGGTCACCTGAAATCAGACTGTGCAACTGCGGTCCCTTTAAACCAGGAGGAGGGGGTGACACCGAAAATTGCCACCCCCATTAGTGAGGTTCTGTGTCGCAATCCTTGATCTGACCCTGATCAAGCGTGGGATGGTTAACGTGCGAGTGGGAAGGATAATGGCTGATACTGGATGTAGCGTTACTTTAGTTACGGCGACTATGGTCAATAACCTACCTTTGGTTACTGAGAGGCTGCGATTGGAAATAATGAACTGTGAGATAATCGAAGCTCTGGGAAGTGTTGTTTTGGAAAGTGTGGTGGTAGGAGAGAATGTCGTTGGTCCTGTAAAAGCATTCGTTTTTACCCGGCTCCCGCTTAAGATCGACTTGGTTCTAGGGTTAGATGTGATTCTGAAGTATGGTTTGTATGTGCCCGCGGTGCGTGATGGAGGGCAAGCGACTTTCACTATTGGATCGGAAATCATGACGCCTGACAACAGTAAACATTTGCTTTCAGCAGCGGCTTGTGAGTCATCAACAAGAGATGGACCTTATTTTAAATTAGATGAGGAAGGTAGTGCTGAGACGGGTGGTGAGTCAATTGTGAGAAGTAAGCTCGATCTGAAGCTAGATGATGATTTTGAAGCTAGCTATTAAGAACAGAAATGGTCGGTTAAGTGGAGATGGAAAGTGATCCTCCTCAGGGCAACAGCAATCGCTGCAACTACAAGATTCCCAGTGAACATCGCGACGCTTTTCAATGACGAAATCGAGTAGTGGGTGGTGGATGAAGTCTTGATCCCGTGGGATGGGCGGAGAGACGGGGAACTGAAAAATGTTTTGCCCCCTGATGTCTGTTAAGCAAGAAAAGAGTGGGAAGTAAAAATTCGTCCCGTGCTTGACTTCAGATATTTAAATGATCATATCACGAGTCATCCAGGTGCTGCAACGCCTCTTTGTCAAAATCGTCTTAGAGAGTAGAGGAGGCTGGGTCCCAACTGTGCCGTTGTTGACTTGAAGAAGGCTTACCTCCAAATACAAGTCGACCCTTCTCTGTGGAAGTTTCAGGGTGTGCGTTGGGGTGGCCAGGCTTTTGTTCTGACGAGATTGGGATTCGGGCTGAACATCGCCCCAAAGGTCATGACAAGAATAGTCGAGAGAGTGTTGAATGAAGAGCCGGACATCAGAAGGGCAGCGAGTAGCTATATCGACGACATTTTTGTAAATGAAGATCTTGTTCCCGTTGAAAGCGTGGTTGAGCATCTCCAATCATTTGGTCTAACTTCCAAACCTGCTGAGCGTATTGGAGACATCGAAAGGGTTCGCATTCTGGGTCTATCGGTTGATCAGCATCTGCAATGGAAAAGAGACGGACAGCTTCCGAGGGTAGATTCTGAAGGAATGACAAGTCGACAAGTGCATAAGGTTTTGGGTGAATGGCTCGGTCATTTTCCAGTGTGTGGTTGGCTCAGAGTGGCATGCGCGTTTCTTCAGCGATGGACGGCTAAAGAAGGACTTGGCTGGGATGATGTGGTTAGCCGATCAGTATTCGACAAGGTGAAAGAAATCGATCACAAGCTGAAGTCAGGAGATGATCCGGTGAAGGGAAAATGGTTGGCTCCTTTGAATGGGAGGATGACGGTCTGGACAGATGCGAGCAACCTGGCAATGGGTGTTGTTATATGCGTCAATGATTCGGTCGTGGAGGATGCGGCGTGGTTGCGAAAGGAAAAGGATACGTCTCACATTAACATCAGCGAACTTGACGCTGCTATTCGTGGTGTCAACATGGTCATTAAATGGGGTGCCAAGACTTTTACAGTCAAAACTGATTCTGCTACTGTCAGAAGTTGGCTCAACTTAGCTCTGCATGATACTCACAACGTCAGGACTCATGCCTTTTCTCAGCTTTTAATACGTCGTCGTATTGATGTACTGAGAGAGCTTAGGAAACAAGAAAGTCTAGAGGTCGTTGTGGATTTGGTCAAGTCGGAGAACAACATCGCCGATAGGTTGACGAGGGTGCCAAAAGCATGGCTTGCAACAACTGAATCGCATGCTCTTGTCGGAACAATTTCGGAGGAAGACGAGGTCTACAAAGTTGTACAAGAGATTCACCGGCGACATCACATGGGTGTTGATCGAACGCAACAGTTGGTTGGTGAGAGGTATGGAGATCGATTGTCGAAAAGCATTGTGAAGAAGGTAATATCGGATTGTGATCAGTGTGCAAAGATTTGTCCTTCAATCAATCCTCACTGTAAGAAAGGTTCGCTTTCCTGTGACGAAGTTTGGAGACGTGTGTCTAGTGATATTACTCATGTTGGTGGAAAATCGGATCTGATTTTAACTGACTTGTCATCGAGATATTGTGTTTGGTAGAGTCTTCAGAGTGAGTCTTCAAGAGAGGTGTGTTTTCATTTGAGACAGATATTCTGCGAGTTTGGACCTCCTGAATCAATTCTTTCCGACAATGGTGCAGTCTATCGCAGTTCTGAGATGCAAGAGTTGACGAAGCGTTGGTGTGTACAGCATGAATTCTCGTGTGCCTATCGTCCACAAGGCAATGGAATAAGTGAAAGGAATCACAAGACCATCAAAATTATGGCTGCAAGATCTGGCAATTCAATTCCGGAATATGTGTTTTGGTACAATGTGACTCATAATCGCTTTTCACCATCGCCACATACGATGATGTTCCATGTGAAACCCAGGATGCCTGACATTCGTGCAGAGAGACAATTATCTTGTAAGGAAGTGAAGAGACAACCTCGTCAACATCAAGAGGAAGTGATGGAAAGCGAAAATCCGTTTGCAATTGGTGATCAAGTCTATGTAAGATCGAATGGAAAATGCGACAGTGAGTGGAGCGGACCAAAGTGAGTAACAGCAATCAAATCTCCTGTATCTCTCGAGCTGAATTGTGACGGGGTAACGAGACACATTACTCATGTGAAACGTGTTCCGCGTAGTGTCAGCATGGACGTTGATGCGTCTCAGAATGAAGACGATTCCGATAGTGACTCTGCGGCTTCTGAGAATTTTGTGTTCGACAGGGCTGACTTTCAGTCGGGAGATTTGTCGTTTGGCAGCGACAGTGACGACTTGGTCCACACCGGTCTCGAACCTGAAACGAATACGACCCCTGTTGCTGTCAGCTTTTCTCCCAGACGGAGTACTCGGTTTCGCCGGCCGCCGGCTTATCTTCAGGATTACGTTACATGATTGGAGTTTTTCGCATCAATTGATGATCATTAGATCATAGGGGAGTGTAAGTTGTGCATTCTTATTCATCTGAAGGAGCCTTTGTTTTAATTGACTAATTAATTGTTGGCAAGCCTGAACTCAGATTTCGAAACGTGCTCAGCTGGGTGTTCGCTTTATCTTTTGTAGATATCGTGATCTATAGATATCCGATATAGCTTCTCGTGCGGCTCCTGGATTTCTTGGTAGGTCTCAGATATCGCTTGGTGATATTTAGCAAGATATTGTACATATGTTTTCTGTACTTGCATTGACATGATACTTGATTACTCTGAATGTGTTGCTTAGTGACTTTATACTTTTGAATGCTCACTTAACTTTCGTTTGTAACGCTGTGCCAAGTGGTTGTACTGTAAGTAGACGATTTTGTATAAATAGAATTTGATAGAAGGAATAAGATTAATAATGATAAAATCAGTAAAATAACTCGCAATAGATCGCTTAGCGGTTAGAACCCAGTCAAACCGCACACGTGTGTTTTTGGTGCATAGGAGTGTCGACTGAAACAGGTATCTGTAAGTGAAAACGCAACTAGGTCTAGACCGGACAGCTCCCATCCGCTTCATTGAAATTCGTGGCAAGGTCATTTGGTCGACCAAGAGAGGCTTTAATTCAGATCTTTGTTTTAAGTCATAAAATTAGCTGTCCGCCAACTCAAGTTTTCGATAGTTCTTGGAATTGTTGTGGTGATTATTGCATCAGCTGCTCGCGTTTTAATTGTTTTAGTGTGACATCTTTTTGAACTCGTGAAGAGTAGAGTCGAGCGCGTTAATCCAAGAACCGCTGTTGAGCATAGAATTGTTGTAAATGATCGCTTGGTAACGATTACTGGAATATACATGTATATATATATATATATATATATATATAAGGAATATAAAACACACTTATTCTTCATTATCACATGTACCACATTTGGTAGCAGAGTGTGGTTCAGTGAAAGAGGAAGAAGATAGCCAAGAATAAGTGTCATGACTTCAGGATTAAGAAATTTGTTTGATGTCAGCGACGAGGATGTCGACTCGAAAGACAGTGCTTGGTTTTCCAGTCTAGTCAAATCCGCCAAACCTGCCCTTTACAAGCGTGGGGATGACAAGCAGCAATTCTTGAGGGACTACGCGGTGTGGGTGGATCTGGCTAGAATTCCGCGTAGGTTGATTACGTACATGTTCTTGCAAAACTTGTCCCCAGAAATACGCAGAGAACCCCAGGCTTACGAGGCAGATCTAGAGGGTCAGGAATTTGATGATGTCGCCAACCTGTTTCGTGATGTGCTTAGCACGCCTAACGAGCGTCTGGGATCCAAAGTCTCACTTGCCTCTCGCAGGCAGCGAGAGGGTGAATCACTCTCCGAGTTTATGTCCAATTTGTTCAACTTGGCAAGAGAGATCGGAATTGCAGCTGAAGTTGAGAAGGAGCTGGTGAGAGAGGTCTTCTTGGAGGGCATACGGAGGGTAGCCCTGCAAGATAGGATTTTCGAAGATGAGGAAATTTTTAGCAAGAAAGATTCGAAGGAGGTGTTGAGGCGGGCCCCATTTCTCGAAGATCTCGGAGGCTCCTAGGAATTTGATGGATGTTTCTGTGACGGCTGCCGTGAAGCCGCCATCAAGGCCTTGCAAGAACTGCCAGAAAATGGGACACAGGTTCCGAAACTGCTTGGAACTGAGAAAATGTTTTCTTTGTAGTTCCACCACCCACTTGGCTCGCGACTGTCCCACAAAGAACTCACCCGTTGCAACTGATCAGGGAAACGAGCGTGGAGGGTTGTTGGTGGTGGCTAACCCTCGTCAGTGAGAGTCGTCAAACACCACAGACTGCCAAATTCCCACGAGTCTCCCCATCTCCACAATGAAGTTGTCCCCCGTCTTCCGTCTCCCCGTCTCCCGGGGCAAGTAGCTGTTGATTACCGATTCCCAGAACCAACCCCAGATACCCCGACGGAGTCCCACTTATCTGACCAGACCCTTGTCCTCTTGCAGAGAGAGAACACAAGGCTTAAGTGCCGCTTGAATCCTGAACATGTGTCCTGGAACCGCGCTTGTGGGGAGGGCCGCTTGTTTCCTTCAGTGAGCATCCTAGCAATGACAGTCCTGACCCCGGCTCTAGTAGATAGTGGAAGTGAAACGACATTAGTGAGTTTGGAATTGGTAGAAGTGGCTGACCCGAACTGGCGTCAGAGAGTGCGTCCAGTGACAAAGGTGTTTCTTAGTGTCAGTGGGGAAGCCCTTGATGCGATAGGCGTGATTTATCTACCGATTAAAATTGAAAGGTTCTCTGCTGCCTACCCTGCTGTTATTGTAAAGGGAATGACCCCCAGTGTGATTCTAGGCTGTGATTTTCTTCTGTCAGAACGGTGTCGTTTGTATTTTGATCTGAAGGTTCTAACCATTGGTGCAGGCTCTTGGACCGCCCCCCTCCTATCAGACCTTCACACTCTAACTGTGGCTCCTTCCGAGCAGGTCAGCCTCCCGCCCAAGACTGAGACAACGATACATTGCAGAGTTTTCGGTACTACTACTCTTGGCATAGGGCTATTGTTTGAACCTGAGGCGATTGAAAACGTCAGTCTATCGACAGCTCTTGTTGACTTAGACGATTACGGCAAGGTTCCCCTGACTATCTCCAATCCTACTGGTGAAACTGTTAAATTGAAGTTGAACGAGAATGTGGGTACATTGTACGACACTTCGCAGGTCCTCAGTATGCCATTTGAACGAAGGAGTGAAACTATGGAAGCTATCCAATGCAGAAGTGTTTCTACTGTCACTGATGAAGGAGGTAGCCGTGACTGGATTAGACAATTTGATTGGAACCCTGACCTGGATCCAGTTGTCCGTAGTAAAGCAGATATTCTTCTGCGTCACCAGAGAGCGATCTCGACAACATCGGATATTGTGATACAACTTAGGCTATTGTGATATCATTCCTCATGAAATCAACACGGGAAGTAGTGCACCCATACGCCATCCACCTTATAGGAGTAATCCGGTAAAGGAAGATATTATCAAAGAGGAAATACAGAAATGGGAGCGTCTAGGAATTGTGAAACCCTCCACTTCAGCTTGGGCAAGCCCGGTCGTTATAGTTAAGAAGCGCGATGGGGATTGGAGACTGTGTATAGACTATCGGGGCGTTAACAACAAAACCGAACCTGCGAGCTATCCAATTCCTCACACAACCGACATCTTCGATGCTTTGAAGGGGCTAGCTATTTTTGTAGTCTTGACCTGAATCAAGCGTATCTTTAAATGAAGCTTGACGGAAAGGACGCGGACAAGTCGGCTTTCGTTACCAGAGATTCACTATACCAGTTTACGAGAATGCCCTTCGGATTGTCGGGGGCCCGACAACGTGTCAGCGATTAATGAACCATGTTTTGCGTGACCTGATGTTTAAGATAGCTATTGCATACCTTGATGATATCGTAGTCTATGGCTCCACTATCGAAGAAACCTTGAGCAAACTGGAAATTGTTCTAGGTAGGTTGGAGGAGGTGGGACTGAAGGTCAAGCCAAAGAAGTGTCAGTTACTGAAGGTTTCCATTAAGTTTCTGGGTCATGTTGTCTTCCCACAGGGAATATCGCCAGATCCCGACAAAATTGAAAGAGTGAGAAACTGGCCGCAACCCACCAACACTAAGGAATTGAAACCTTCCTATGACTCGTGAACTACTATAATCGATTTATTCCCAACTTTTCTCAGATAGCTTCTCCCTTGCGGAAACTCGAGACGAACAAAGACTGGCATTGGACTGCAGAATGCTCTGAAGCATTTGGAAGGCTACGAGATTTACTCATCGCACCACCATTATTGGCTCCTCCGGATTTAGGCCCCACCACTTCTCCCTTCGTGATCGACTGTGACGCTAGTGATATGGGAGTAGGAGGCGTTTTGTCCCAGATTCAGGAGGGGGAAATGAAGGTGATAGCTTACACTAACAAGGCCCTAACCAAGGAGCAACAGTCGTATTGCCCAACGCAAAAAGAAATGTATGCTGTAATCTATTGCATAGATCATTTCCGAGAATATCTGATTCCGAATAAGTTTACCGTTCGAACTGATCACAGTGCTCTGCGATGGTTGCAAAGAGCTCGCACCTCCCGAAACGAGATGTTAATACGATGGAATTCTATTCTTGAAAGTTACAACTTTGACTTAGAAGATGTTCTTGGTAGGTTGCAGGAGTATAGATTTGACATTCAGTACCGACCGGGGAAATACCACGGGAACGCCGATAGTCTTAGCAGACGGCCATATCGACGTGCGGGTCATGAAGAGTGACCGTCTTGTAACCCCGTTGAAGCCGTCCGATCTAACTACTTGACAAGTCACACTCATAAGCTTCTTCGTGAGAAGGTTAGTAGTGAGGAATTCCCTTTGTCTGATCGTGTCGAGTCCGTACACATTAATCCAATCAGAGTGGCAACTTTTGAAGGTGATATTAGAGGCTCGTCCGAAGAAGGCTTCAGTTGCGGTTCATCCTCTGAGTCGGATGTCGAAGCATCAGCCACGAGAGATAGCCGTCCTAATCCTCCGATATTGTCGTTCACTGATATTCGGAGTGAACAGCTGCGAGACGAAGACATAAAGCCGGTGATTCTAGCAAAGGAAGCAGGAGAACACAAGCCTCCTAGGGACTCCTTGTTGGCTTGCAGTCGTATTACGAGAGCTCTCTTCGCTGAGTGGGAGAGATTGATATCAACTCCACAGGGCCTGATGCGTCGTACTCGTGACTTTCGTCAGTTAGTTATTCCATGGAAGAGTAGAGCAGTTGTCATGTAAGGAGCACATGATCGGAGTGGACATGGCGGTGTCACGCAGACGAGACGGAGATTGTTGAAGTGGTATTGGTGGCCAGGAGTTTCGGGAGAGGTGACAGATTATGTCAAGCGATGTCTAACCTGTGTTAGAAGTAAATGAACAGGACGGAAGCAGCGAGCGCCGCTCTACCCACTTCCGAAAGGTTACCCAAACCAGGCAGTCCGCCTAGATCTAGCTGGCCCATTCGCCCCTTCCTCTTGCGGGAATGTGTATATCGTACTGATGATCGATTGTTTTACCTCTTGGGTGGAGGCCTATGCTATTCCTGACAAGATGGCTACTACGGTAGCGACTGCTCTTGTTACGGGGTGGGTGTGTCGTTTCGGGGTGCCGGACCAGCTTTACACAGGCCAGGGGCATGAGGTCGCGGGAAAATTGATGAAGCAAGTTTGCAAGCTTTTGGGAGTCGAGAAAATACGGACATGTCCCCAACATCCACAAGCTGACGGGGAGGCAGAGCGAGCGATTCAACAGATTAAGGCAGGGTTGAGATTATCTTCGGGCGAGTATGCTGGGTATTGGGAAGACAGACTTCCTCTGGCCTTGCTCCAGGTGCGAACTCTTCAAAGTAATAGTAACGGATACACCCCAGCCATGCTGACTCTCGGACGAGAATTGCTCCTCTCCCTGACTCATTACTAGACGCGCCCACAGAAGTCGAAGTGTCCTTGCACTCCTACTCAGAGAAATTAATCGATCGGCTTCATGCAGTACACGAGGTAGCTAGGGAGCGCTACATCGGAGCTCAAAGAGCTCAGAAGAAAGTTTTCGATAGGCACACACATGGGTACCCCCTCCTGGTTGGTGATTGGGTTTTCGTTAAACACCACCCCAAAGGAAGTCCCGATCCGAACCAGTACCAGGGCCCTTACCAGATATCCAAGCGCTTTAGCGAAATCCTCTTTGAACTCCAGCCAGCCTTGTCGGCTGAAGGACGACCGATTGCGCCAGGATTAAGGAAAAAACGAGTTGTGCACTTCAATCAGTTGCGCCGACTGAAGCCACCGCAACGTATCCTCTCCGGAATTCAGAAGCATAAGTCCTGTAAACCTAGCTGTCCCTGTCAACTCTCTTCTCGAAATGTGCGAGACAGTTGGGCCCAGGTGCCTGATGTGCTCACTGAAGACGGATCAACCTACACCGAAAGTGAACCTGAGTGGGTTCTGGGAGAAGATCGACTAAGCTCAATCCGGGATGCGGAGATCACGCGAGACGGGAGAAGAAGGCGGCGGAGAAGACGGACCACGACCGACTCAACCGAGGATCGGAGAAGACGGACCACGACCGACTCAACCGAGGATCGGAGAAGACGGACCACGACCAGTGTTTTTGAGCGAACTGAGCGAGCGAGCGAGCGGTATTTTTTCAAGTTTTTGATGAGCGGATGAGCGAGCGAAAAAGATATTCCGTAAGCGAAAATTGAGCGAGCGAGCGGTGATGTTTTTGTCGTGAGCGAGTGAGCGGTGATTTTTTTGTCGTGAGCGAGCGGTTGAGCGAGCCATTTTTAGAAAAAACCAAAAAAAGATCAAATAATCAAAAAAGCGAAATATTTAAAAAGTTATTTTAAAAATGGTTCCTAGTGCATGCATGTATATAACTTGATTGATGAACAAAACATAGTCACTTTTTTCTCTTCTGTGGATCTCTCACTCTTGACAATATGCATTGAATGCCTGTCTGGATTATGCTTGTGGATATGAACTTAGCAAGAAGGCCTTTGTAATCGATGATTTGCTGAACATCTGACCATCGACACATTATTTATTCACATATCTTTTGAATAGGTCTCCCAATCATCGCTTCGCCCCATAGATGTACTAATCGTCTACGGAATTGCACGAAGCCATTATGAGATGCTTTAATTTGATAGAAACATTTCGTTGCTGGATCATATCCACATGCAGATCCCTGAGACATTTCAGTATCGTCAAGCGTGAAAGAACTACAAATTATGGAAAAATTGAAACCAACCAAATTAGGCCTACACACGGACAACATATATGGCTTCCACTGTACGGCACATTGATTTTAAGACCTTCATTTTAACCCTATCCATACCGGACAGTGAAGCGCGTAGGACTGAATCGGTCTCCCCTTAACTTCCGTACCAATATTTCAAATCGCATGAAATTCACAGTACAACATATTTAGGGTCTAAGCTTTCTTATTGCGATGTTCATTTACTCCAACTGATTCATCTCCATGTTGCAAAAAGCAATTCAAGATTTAAAATCACCAATTTCGGCAGATTTTTTTTAAAGTTGAAATTTTACCGAACTTAATGATTTCAGTGAAAAATTTAAAAATACGCTAAACTTTAGGTCACAAAATTGTAGGTCGGGCGGCTTAGTTTTACGAGGATCACATCAAAAAATCGAGAGACCGAATCGTCCCTCTCCGTTATGGATAATTATTAAATCGTTGAAAATCTTCTAATTGTTACATTTTTGAGTTTATTTTGCTTACATCCTTTTTCTGATAGCCTCGATAAGTTAGAATAATCAGGTTTTGAAACGTCTTCTTGATAGTTATTGATCTTTAACAGCTCATTTGAACAATATACCAGAAGCATTATCAAGTGAAAAGGAATGCAATATTTAATGGTGTCCAACATTTAAAATAATGAGTAGTAATCAGTTGGAGTGATAAATCTTGGGTGATCATGCCGACTCCGCTCTGCTGCACCCTTCTTTCTATTCCTTGCCACGGTGAGTGTCATTGCAAAGACATCTCCTTCAACTGTGATTTATATGCTGTACTTACAAGTAATTCTTCTTTCTTCACTTGAGATCAACATGTTGGACAAAGAATTGTTCGAGGTCAATAAATAACAGTTAGACAATTTAAAGATTGATTTTTCCAACTCGTTTCAAAAAAACCATTAATCAAGGTGTCAAAGTATATATTCTAACATTTTAAACACCTTTCGTAATAGTACTGTCTCGATTATACAGCTGCGATGATTTCTTTGTAGATAAAATACAGGGTGATTTTTAAGTCCTTACCTGGTTTAAATCAATGTCACAGACGCTACATTTATCGGATCGCCAATTATTTTACACCAAAATGTACCTGAAACTCCAAAGTTATATACGGTATATTGATCATTATGTATTTCTGTAATAATTAGCATAGAATTTTATTTGTAGTTATTATGCAAAAAACGTCAATTGTCTTCCAATAATTTTCATTATTAAAATGAAATCATTACAAAATTTAAATCAATACATTTGTCCATATGTATTGTGAAGGACTTAAAGAAACTGTTCAAAATGTCAACCTTCTTCACGCAAACATAAAGAAAGGCGACTTTGAAAACTATTGAACGCAGCAGAAGTTTCTTGTGATGAAATCTGTGAGATTTCTTTCATGATGAACTTTTGTAGTTGTACCAGACTTGCTGGTTGTCTGTGATACACTCTGTGTTTGACAGTTCCCCAGTAGCAGTAGTAAAAGTCAAGAGGAGTCAAATCGGGACTGCGAGCAGCCCATTGGAATGGACTGTCTCTTCCGATCCACCTTTCTGTGAACTTTTGGTGCAATAGAGATCTCACCTCGAGGGGCCAATAGGGATGGGCTCCATCCTGCTGACAGATGGTCGTAGAAAATTTTCTTCTACTCTTCAGTTGAGGGATGAAGAAGTCCACCAACATTGCGTTGTAGGACTTGGAGGTCACAGTCGAATCAAAGAAGAAAGGGCCTATGACTTCATTACAGAACAAACCCCACCAAACGGTAATTCCGGGAGACTTGATCGGTACTTGTTGAATAGCATGAGGATTGCTCAAATCCCATATCACACAATTATGACTGTTGACTCGTCCACTTAGACGGAACGTAGCCTCGTCAGAGAAACATAGTCTGTTCAAAACATCCTCATCAGCGGCAATCCGTTGTTGTAATTCACTGCACATGGTTACTCTCGAGGTTTCATCATCGGCGAACAGTTGCTGACAAAAAGAAAGTCTATACGGCTTCATCTTCAAATCGTCCCGCAACACATTCCGAACCGTGAAGAAGGAAGTCTCAGCAATTGCAGCTGCTTGACGAATCGACGTAGAAGGACCTTCTTCGAAGATGTCTTTAATTTTGTCGATCTTGTCGTCAGAGTGGCGAGGTCTACCACATAGGGATGAGTCCAAAACTGAACAAGTCTCCTTTAACTTGTTGAAGATTGATCCCATGGTCTTCTGAGTCGGAATGCTCGATAACTCTTCATTTCTAATCAAACTTTTGATTGATTCATTTCTGTTTGATTTAGATTGATTAATTTCTGAATCAAACTTCGCCATAAGAAAAGCAACTTTAATGCGCTCTTCGACAATCACCATTCTGTTAACAAATGCAATCACGTTTTGTTTTGACAACAACCGTTTGCATTTTTAAATGCTTGAGTTGACAATGTTTGAATTTTCAATCGATAATCGGATTTATGAGTTAAGATATCTATGAGTTCTATTGTCATTTAGCAATGGTGTGATACCATACGCAATGAAGTAAATTATTTGAATTCTTTCCAGTGACGCACAACAATTTGAATCTTGAATTCTCATGTTAGAATAGAGTGAAGTAACGTTATACCAGATTTCGTAGTCGAAGTTTAAGAACTTAGTATACTCAATTTGTCATTTTTGATTTGTGACACTAGTCTTCCAAATAACAACGCGTAGACATTATAATCAATGTACCATATAAAACTTTGGAGTTTCAGGTACATTTTGGTGTAAAATAATTGGTGATCTGATGAATGTAGCGTCTGTGACATTGATTTAAAACCAGGTAAGGATTTTAAAATCACCCTGTATAAAGTGCTGAGAGTTGATTACAACAAAGATATTGAAAATCGAACCATGCATTTCAACTGTACCATACAGTTGAAATACATCGAGTTCAATTTAGGATATTGTACTTGCAATTAGATCTTTCGTTGTCTTAAGCGTAAAGTTATTCATTATGCAACTTTCCAGGAGGTAAGTAAAATATCGATCTTTCAAGTTTATTACGATTTTTTTCGAAGTAAAATTCCTCGATGCGCTTCGTCTCCATGGTCAGTCTAAAGGCTCTTCACTTTCAGTGAATTTTACTTCGCAAAAAAAATCAAAATCGTCCTTAATTTAAAGGAGCGATATTTTTCCTGCCTCCTGGAAGTTTACACAACATTTGCAGTTAATTTGTTCCATTTTCGCATGCAGTCTACTGTACTATTTACGTGCGGTGTACAGGCTACAAACAAACTTACTACGATATGCAGTAAGAAATAAGCATAGTGCTTATGGAAAGTAGTCGCAAGAGTGTGGGAGTCTGGAAAGATGTCCAAATGTTGGACATTGGCAGATGGCTCAACTGGGGAGTTGAAGTTTGCAAGCTCTCATGGAGCGATTGGTGGAACATGGGCTTCTGGCAGTGAAGCGGAAGCATCAATGGACATATGATGTGTTCCATGCCCCTGCTAATCTGACACGTTGAGGAATACGGACCGACCCACAGTGTTATCTGTGTGACATGCCAATCCTCGTCGTGCCCTCTCTGGCTATCATGTGGCACTATAGAGAGCATGCTTGGTCCTGCAAGCGATTGTAGAAGCAGTCTCTCTCCCCCCACGTTTGTGAAGTTAGCGGAACCACCCAAAGGAACCACTACTATCTTTAAATTTGAATTTCTGTATAGCGACTGCGAATTTTTGGAATCTGATCAGGGGCTGAAATTGATAAAGTAGAAGTTGTTTCGAACAGGATCTCGCTGTGCTAAATAATGATTCCGCTCGGCGGTTCCGCCAACTTTACACAAGTCTCCCCTACAGGTAGTAACAACGGGAATTGACTTTGTACCGAGTGGTAAAACCAATAGACGAAAGACTCATCGTGCGATCTGTACCGCAGAAGTAGGAAGTGATCGGAAGTGATTCACTTGAGTGGATAGACAGCTGCCAGATGAATTATCCCTATCTGACCAACGACCTCATCTAGTGTTGATCGACGCGATAGGGAAAAAATGATTATGGGCGAGTTAACTGTTCCCTGGGAAGAGAGCGTTAGAGATGCCCATGAAGAGAAAACTGCGAAATATAAAGAACTGGCCGAAGGGATTCAGAAGCAAGGGTGAAAATATGAGCTCATGCCTTCTGAGAGTGGGATGCCGCTATTTCGTTGCTCCATCGGTGCGGAAATTTCTTGTAAAGCGGGTGCTTGAGTCTAAACACCACCATGAAGAAGTTGAGTGCAAAAGTGGAAGAAGGTAGGACCTGGGCGCAACGAGCTGCTGCGGACCGACCATCTTGACAGATGCTGAACTTAGTGGGCCGAAATCTCAGTGACGGCTGGCACCAATGTGTCAGATCGTTTTGGGTGCAGCATTTTCTGCTTCACATAATTCAGCAATTTCGTTTATCAAGCGATTCTTTCCAACACTCAGTAATTGATTACTACTGAGTTAATTACTCAGTACTCAGTTACTCATAAGTCATATATTTTATCTTTAGGTACTTTAGGAATTATCTATTATTTTGTCACGATTTCATTTAAGTTCATTTTCAATTGTCAACGCATTACATGCTTTCTTGACGCACCTTGCGAATTTTCTCCAAGTTTTGCGCCAAGAATTGTATATACTGATTCATGTGATCAGCATTTAAGATTAAGTTTAGATTATTGTCCATTTCTATACATATAAAAGAATTCTGTGGTTATGTACATCAAAATATATTGTTTCAACTAATTTTCTGCAATAGCTACCTTCTTAATACATTGGTATGATGGTCAACATTATTTCATTGTGATTCAAATTTCACTTACAATGAAATGATGAATTTCCCTTTAACGCCTAAAAGATGTTTATTAAAATAAAAGCATGGAATTAGCTTTGAACTTAAAAAAGATTTGTAGAATAAAGGAAAGCATTATCGAGAAATGAGCGAGCGAAAGGATGATTTTGAGGAAATGAGCGATGAGCGAGCGAAATCGGAATTTCGATCCGCTCAAAAACACTGACCACGACCGACTCAACCGAGGATCGGAGAAGGCGGGAAGCCTGGAGAACTACGAGTAGTGACGAACTTTTTGGCATGCCACGCTGGTCATATGCCCCTTTGACTACTCCCACAACGAGTTCGACGGAACCATGTAGTGACTCCGACGCAACTGAGCCTTGTGTGGAGAATGAATGAACAGTCCTCTCGAACGTATGCGAACCTGCGCTATTCGTTGTTGTTGTGTGTTGCTCAACCTTGCTATTGTAACATTGTTATGGCAATGCACCTCTTTGTGTATGGGGCGGATGTGGTGATTATTGCATCAGCTGCTCGCGTTTTAATTGTTTTAGTGTGACATCTTTTTGAACTCGTGAAGAGTAGAGTCGAGCGCGTTAATCCAAGAACCGCTGTTGAGCATAGAATTGTTGTAAATGATCGCTTGGTAACGATTACTGGAATATATATATATATATAAGGAATATAAAACACACTTATTCTTCATTATCACATGTACCACATTGTGAATAAACCATTTCTTCAAAATAATTCATATGATATTGATTATGCATGATTAAATTTGACACCAATAGTTTTTTGTGTTCTGTCTTGCTCGCACAACTCCAAAGTTTCTTTTTAGGCGCTACTTTCCTCCGAATATTACGTGACTGTCGTGGCTTCTGCAATCAGGAATATACCAAGATAAACATTTCGGAGTATAAAGATTGCAGAGTGCCAGTATTGACTTGTTGCTTTTCCTGTTTAAACTTTGCATAGTCTTGCTTCGTCCCTTTTGGTTCTTCTTTGAAATTCAATGATTTCTCATGCGAATCAAACTCATTTTCTAGAAAAAATCGACTCCGAAACACAAAGTTATGAAAATTATTTGACCGCTTCATTATTAGCTGTGGATTATTTCTATTTTATACTTGTAAGGCAATTTTTACCGGCCCATCCGTTGTAATAACCACTGCCATTTTTTGACCAGTTTTTATGATTAACTGAAATTCCCTACGTAGTCCCGTCGTAGTTCGGTCAAATTCAGAAGCGTGTTTTGTCTCTGAAAATGAAGGAATTCAAACACTACGACGATTTACCTTCACTTTCCCACTTGTCAGTGTTCTTGCAAATTCATATCAAGCAAAACTGAGCCGTCTGAAAAGCAGAACGCCTCACACGACAGGAGGTTCGCTGTTGTTGGCTGATGCATTACCTTTGGAGCATGCAAGTAAACAAATTTTTGAGTAGACCAGAGGTAACCAGAATACTATTGAAAAAAATTTGTCGAATAAAATGAAAGGAATTCAGGATTGCCACCCAAATAAAAAATCTAGAACCGGGAAATATTCCGCCATCATCCTCGATTTCCCGAAGCCATGCCAAATCATGTCCAGTACTACAAACAAGTACATGTACAATTACATTTCATTGCCTGTTCATGCCAATTCATGATAGAGAGATGGCTTTCATCTCAATAGTCAACCAATATTCTAAGCTGATTCTGCAAGTTTATTTCTATTAGGCCTATAGGCCCGGCCCAGTGCGTGTTTTATTGGGACAAAAAAAATTCGTTACCATTCTCATTTGTCCTATGATGGTGAACTAAGACTTCAAAATCTTGAAGGTATGGTCCATGTTTTGCAATTTAATGCGAATTTTATGAAGCACTAGGAAAATTCTATGAGCACTAAACAATCTGACATACGGGACTCTTTTTAATCTAATTTTGCCAAAACTTGCAAATGGTCCTCATCATGTGTACGTATCCCATGTGTCTCTTTGATAGCTGTAATGGAATTTTTTAAAACCAGATCAAAACAGAAATATTAAAGGTATGGAACAAAAAAGTTGTGAAAGTTCAAATGACTAAATAGCTAGGTCATTGGTGCACGAAACGTTGGGTTTTAATATATTATTTTTAAATGCACATAAGCCCTACCCGGCACCCAAAATATCAATGAAGAGCTTATCAAGCAAAACAAAGCACTCTCTCTTTCTCTCTTTGAGATGCTACGATGTCACTCGGGCGGAACTCTGGAGCCACAGATGCTACGATACATCTTAGCAAGATGGGCAAGTGCATGGTACGGAGTACCGGTATTCATTAATGGAGTGCTCACTATGAGATTCCGAATTTCTGAGGTCGCAGTTATTGAGATTGCGTGGTCTAAAATGATCGATCATGAACTTGAATTATCTAAAGTAGATCTACTTCTGAGGTCAGCTATAGTATTGCTATGCGTATCACAAATATACGAGAAATACAAGAAACATGCCATTACTGCAGTTGAACACTGAAGGTATTTAACTACTTGGAAAATCAAGCGTTAGATGAACTAAAACAGCTTGTTTCTCTTCACTTTCTAAATACATCACATAAAAGCTATCGAACTCCCTAACCAATTAAATAGGTAAAAATCTCAAGCTCGACTATCTCTAATTTGGTCCGACTGTTTTAACCGCAGTAAATTAGTCTGTGATTCTAGTCAATTTCTGACTCAATTTTAAATGAAGAATTTCAGTTTTTAGTGATCCTAGAAGTAAATCAGTTTTAAGTGATTCTAGTGTTTGGCCTATCGATCTTTCGGTCCAGAGGTCGAGCCCCGATAGTGTCATTGGAAGTCGGCAGGAAGGGCATCTGCACTAAAAATACTACAACGCTCCACACAAAAGTCTGGCAATATCAAAGTCTAGAATAAGCTGAAGTCTGCTAAGTCAAAAGTGCCTAAAACACAAGTTTCAACAGACTTAGTCGTTTGTAAAGATGATTTTGACTGGGTTTGCTGTTTCTGAAGATGATTGGAGCAAGAAATTATTCAAGGATCAGAAGTTTTAATACGTTTCATGTCCATATAGATACAAGTGTGTCTCACAGTGCATTAAAATCTGAAATATGATTTCACGGAATTAAGCCTACATCATCAAAGCGCATTTTCAATGTGCTTATGTAAATATCTCACCGTCGTATTAACTGAATGCGACTAATCAATAAATTGATACAATTTTGTTAGGCTGTCTAGACTATCCTACGCTACATCTAGATTATTGAACATGGCGTATAGGCATTTTATAACTTTGTTAGTAGATGTGACTTACATGTGTTGCTTTAGATGTAAATTTGATTAAAAATCATACTGATTCTGTTTTTTCTGTGTGTTGCATATGGAGTTCAGTGTATTTGTATTGGAGTTGAAAAGCTCCACTCCGGTGATACAGGAGTTCTGATGCAAACGCTGACTTTGGATCTGCACAGCGACAAGCGGGGAATTAGTCCAACCAAAATGGCAATCTTAAATTTCAGCTTGTTTCTGCAGACATACATGCATATTGTATATGATAGTGATAAATCGCAAGAATAGAATTTTCTTTGGTATTTTGCTTTCGCCTACTTGGACATCAGTACAGCAAATAGCTGCTGTTCAGCAACGATTTAAGTGTGCTCTTGTCTTTCAAAAAGCAAGGTGCTGTATAAATTTTTAAAGACCAAATTAAACTTTCAAAATTCTGTAAAACACTGAACACATCTACAACAAAATCACGGCCTGTCATATATTGACGACATATATGACCACTACAAATGAAACCTCAAGATTTGTAAATTGGTCATGAAAGCATTGATGATACATGTATACATGTTTTGATGATAGCTAAGTCTGTCAGCTTTTGCATCTTCCAAAATCTCTGTTACACTGAGACTAGAGATTCGAACTTCAGATGCATGAAGACCGACATGATGCTGATAGATGGCAATTGATTAGCTCATATAGGTCTAATTGTTGGAATAGTACGCCAAGGAGTGCTAAGTAAGATTTTGAAGAATTTCTTGTTTTCTCAGGAGAATTTAGGTCTAAATCAAATATTTTACATCAAATAACATTGAGTAGAAAATTCATTTTAAAAATAAAATCGTAGGAATGATAACGTGGTAACGGGGTCCCAACGTCGTTTCTGAGGCTAAATTGTAGTTACTTCCTAGCTTGCTGCTCACTCTTATTATTATCTGATCAACAAAATGTGGAATAGGCCCCGACTATGAATTTGCAAAGGAATAAAGATACGAGAAAGTTGTTAAAAACAAATCCCATTTGCAATTCACGCTTTAGGGTGAGCATGCACCTCTTTGGGATTTTTTAGATGGCAGTGGGCACCGAGCTTACTTTGGCCGGCTTTGGCGCACTGGCGCGTACTTGGTTTCTGAAATTCTAGAAATAGATCACACGTCTGCCGCGCAGGCAACGTTGGTGCGCTCGGCTCCGGCCTCGTCTCGCCTGGCCGTGGCTTCGGTGCGCCTAGCCTCGTCTTCGGCGCAATTTTTTCATGTATCCTATAAAACATCATAAATCTGGCGCACTCGAACTTCGGAAGAATCTAAAAATGAAAACTCCAGTGCGCTCTATGGGAGTGGCAATTACTACGCCTGGACTGGTGGAATTTTGGTCTTGCGGCTAATGCACTGGCAGATCAGCTGAACCGTTGACACTGATTGCTGCATAGGGAGATAAGAAATACAAAATCGCTTAAAGATGGGAAATGCGTTTGCCTCGCTAAAAGGGTCAAAAAGTTTTTCAAAACAACTTAGAAGACGAAGAAAAACAAGTCAGCCTTTCAAGACACACTCTTATGCGTATTTCTTGTTTTATTGAGTTATTTGGAGTCCTCTAAAGCTACGAAACATGAGGCGCGGCAATAAAAGAATGAAGAATAATGGACAAGCTTATCCAGTGAAACATCCACTGCCTTACTGAGTTTGCATGTGGAAACGCAACATTTGCACGATGTCTGACTTATCTTTTTGACATATCTTTCTAGACATATCATTACCTATTGAGTATTTTGTCAGCCACTATGTGTGGGACCCCACTCGTCTGGGTTTGAGTGTTCAGGTCAGGGGTCGAAACACAACTAGACGAGTACCTACTGATGACTGACGGATTGCAGTATTATGTTTTATATCCCTTAATCGATAGCTGAAGTAGTGATCGAAGTATTGTAATTCTAATCATGTCATTGTGGATGATGACAAATGAAGAAATGTTGGATTGCATGAAGTATTACAGGCGGATTAAGAAACTGGCGATAACAAATTCAAGTGGAGAAACTGTATTTTTCCATGTGTAGTCTTAGGTAAAGTGTGCATAGTTCGATTGTTTTCGGAATAGTAGAGTGTACACTAGAGAGATCTATTGCTTACCTCCATTATCCATTTTCCACTTGTCCACTACTACCATTAACCACCGTGTGTAGTCTCAGTTATAGTGTAGCATTAGTTGTAATCGGTGTAGTAGCATCATTGTAGTTTTATGATTTACGTCCACTTATCCCATTTTTATCCATCGGCGTCCTACTGCTTTATAAGATCCATTTTTAATTTCCTCAACATATTAAAACAACAATTTATCAACACCATTGACCTTTTCTATTTCCAATACCAGCATCTGTAGTCGGTACAGACGATATAGACGCCTGTTTCGAGCGTGTTTGCGGAAGTGTTTGGAATCTATGGTAGCACAGGATGCTAACAGTAAGAATGAGTAGTGTTATAGGCACAGACCTAGTTGTTGATGTTCGATGTCTATGGTTATAGTTCTTAAGATTTCAACTTCGACCAGTAATTGTGCCAAGGCTGATCAATTTCAATTCGTTGCCACTAGAAAGATCCACTGAGTTCTTTTAAGAGCTGAGTAATCCAATGGCTATAAAAGCATTGCATTTGTGCAGTTGCTGATTAGAGACCTCCATCAGTCCTCATCAGCACTACCTCAATTAATAATTTAAATTAGCAAGCATTATATTCTATTATAAATGGCTGTTGGGATGATCTTCATTATCGCATGAGAATTAATAGATTACCATCATGAATCTCTCAAGCCTGATTGCACTCAATTTGATCTAGTGCAAACGATGATAAGTAGTGTCAGAGTTACATGTATTTGTTTGTATTCGTAACTTTTTATTGTCATCACTCTCAGTGACCTTGACACTGACCAATCACAGACATTCGCGTCATGCTGAATCATTGAGCGCGTAATTTGAGTGTCTACTTTTCTAACTTATGCCTTAACTTCTAACGTATGATACTTTCTCCACGCGTGGATCCACACTAATAATCCACGTTTATATTTTTGTGAGCAAAATATTTGTTTCATCAAATTAGAAAAATTACCATATGGAATTACGAAGTTGAAACAGCAATAGAGTTGTCTCATTCCTTTTCTACGCAGTTCAAACAAATAATGCCATGCCTTCCATAATTGGTGTTCAATGCAACAGACTTAATAAATATGCCTAACCTAAACTAAATATATACCTATCCCGATCAATACAAAGTTGACAGCACAAGAAAGACGGCCTCTTGTTGAAGAGGATCCATTTTCCAATGTAGCTCACATATTTGATTAATTATCCGTTCACCATACAAAAAGACGAGACACCAAGGCATGATTGAAAAGGTATACACGTTCAAGATGGACAGCCAAAGCACGAGGAAAAATACCTAAATATCACGAGGAGAAATACCTAAATATGTTCAATCAAAAAGCACAAGATTGCCTAATCGATGGACAATCCGTGGGTAAAGACCACAGACAAAGGAAAGTAACAAGTAATGTGCATAAATTCAAGAATGAAAGATGAACGAAAGCTTTCCTAGTTGTGCAGCACATCAACCTTACTATACCGATGACCTCTGAGACGTGCACGGATCCTTACATGGCCAGATCCACATATAGGAATCTACAAAAATTTATCAACCTTTTCCAACTTATTCTCTTGAAATAGCTGACGAGTTCTCAGCATAAATACGTGGACCAAACATTTTCTTGTAGCCTAACACCTCTACTTCACTATCCCGATGCCGTCGGGGACGTGCCCTCCTTCTTTGCCCCAATCCACGGCAGTCCACGTGCATGTAGGCCAATAGGAAACTACAAAATTAATCAACCTATTCTCTTGAATTAACTAACAAGTTCTCAGCACAAATGCGTGGACCAAACATTTTCTTGTAGCCCAACACCTCTACTTCACTATCCCGATGCTCACTAGGACGTGCCCTCCTTATTTGCCCCAATCCACGCCAGTCCACTTACATGTAGGCCAATAGGAAACTACAAAATTAATCAACATATTCTCTTGAATTAACTAACAAGTTCTCAGCACAAATGCGTGGACCAAACATTTTCTTGTAGCCCAACACCTCTACTTCACTATCCCGATGCCGTTGGGGACGTGCCATCCTTCTTTGCCCCAATCCACGCCAGTCCACGTGCATGTAGGCCAATAGGGAACTACAAAATTAATCAACCTATTCTATTGAATTAACTAACAAGTTCTCAGCACAAATGCGTGGACCAAACATTTTCTTGTAGCCCAACACCTCTACTTCACTATCCCGATGCCGTTGGGGACGTGCCCTCCTTCTTTGCCCCAATCCACGCCAGTCCACGTGCATGTAGGCCAATAGGAAACTACAAAATTAATCAACCTATTCTATTGAATTAACTAACAAGTTCTCAGCACAAATGCGTGGACCAAACATTTTCTTGTAGCCCAACACCTCTACTTCACTATCCCGATGCTCACTAGGACGTGCCCTCCTTATTTGCCCCAATCCACGCCAGTCCACGTGCATGTAGGCCAATAGGAAACTACAAAATTAATCAACCTATTCTATTGAATTAACTAACAAGTTCTCAGCACAAATGCGTGGACCAAACATTTTCTTGTAGCCCAACACCTCTACTTCACTATCCCGATGCTCACTAGGACGTGCCCTCCTTATTTGCCCCAATCCACGCCAGTCCACGTACATGTAGGCGTAAGAATCTACGCAAAGTTAATCAATTATTTTCAACTTATTCTCTTGAAATAACTAACAAGTTCTCAGCACAACTGCGTGGACCAAACATTTTCTTGTAGCCCAACACCTCTACTTCACTATCCCGATGCCCTCTAGGACGTGCCCTCCTTCTTTGCCCCAATCCATGAATATATAGCGTGTATATTTTTCAAAAAAGTAATGGTAATCAAAAATATAGAAATTCATCAGAAGATACAAAGCAAGTTATACATGTTAGAAAGCATTTCATCAATTACATATATGAATTACATTACACACGTACACAACAAACGAACACGGCGATCAAGGCTTTTCTATATACACAATGTACACTTCCATGCGTTCAACCAATCCATCGTAGGACTCCTCCGCACACAAAGGCTGTGGAAATTGCATCCGCAGTTAAGACATTGAACCTGCAGGAATGGAAACAACTCTTGTTAATGTTTCTGTGATTGTACAGAAACTCGTGAAGACTTACAAAAATAATTTCACTTATCATATGCATAAAGCTTTTCATCATTGGATGTGTTTCTTGTGGAAGAACAGTATTTTTTTCGTCTATGTAACTTTGTGTAAAATATGCTTTGCAGAATTTCATGTGCGGTGACGAAAACGATGTCGACTGTTCATCATCTTTATAGTGCCGCGTGCATCCCTCTAATGCTATGTAGAAATATTCGGACAATCCAACCAAATATGGCCTATATTTAGTAATTAGCATCACGTCATGACCATCTCTTACGGTCTGTTGTAGAAAATAGAAATGGTACGCGCTACTTTCTGGAGTTGATCTAGCATATAAATATCTGCATTACATATTTTTTTTCATTTAAGCTTACCCACTGATCTTCTGCGTCTTGATTGCGAGGGCACTTGACTTCCCCGCAATGCCGGCATAAATCTCTTTCGTTATCGGCGCTGTCGACCATCCTCCTCCACATTATTATTCTATGCTTGTTCACATCAAAATTTTACGAGTAGAACGAAGAGCAGCTAAGTATTTTTCTGATTATGAGTTTTGTACCTTTGAAGATGCCACCAATCGTATTTGTAACAGACTGTTTGACAACATCGTAAAGTCGTGTGACCATCCACTTCGTGTTATGTTTGAAGAAAGATTCCCGACGTCGCGCAATACTTGTGTATTAAGAGCACCCTTTGCGAAGACAAGCAGATATTCGAACTGTTTTATTCGCTATGGACGTTTTTAATTGTTAATTGGCTCGATTTGTATGCTATGTAATGATTTCACCGCACTTGTGAAACAATAAAGAGCCTATTCTATTATATCCTGGTTCAGTAATTCCCTCTTCTACAATAGAAGCAGTAAAGGCAAGAATTTTATGTACTATCATAAACCGCTGTGACTTCAGCAGAGTGCAGCCCGGCCAGGTCCCCTTAGCAACACTGGGAAAGCAGAATCGAACTGCGTCTGCAACTCATAACTTCTAACAGTAACAGTAACGCATAACTTCTAACATTGATTTTTTTCAGGAGATAGGAATAATGTATACTTCTCCATGCTTACTCATTGAGTTTAGAAAGTCTGTTACAGATATAAATGCAATTAGAAGAAGTCGATGGAAAAGGTAGTGCGAATGCAGAAGAGGCATATATAGTGGAACTATATTCGTCATATCCACAGCACGTTTTCTTAGAGAAGTATTAATGAAGAAGTTCATTCATGGACTCCTGTAATTGATGCTTCTTCAACGAGTAAGCATTTTCGATGCATAATGAACGATTCGATCATAATGAACGATTGAAAAACGAATACTTACAGGATTAGCAGTTACTGTAAAGCAATGTAATATACTTCCATTAGTGATTGATACCGAGGTAGATTCATAAATATTACAATGCCGTATGACATTAAGGCACAGAGGAAATTGGAAACACTTCGAATGATGGTACTCACGTTTCCTTCTTTTCAAAATTTTTGGTTCACGACCAGTCGCCGTCTTCCGTTTCCATATTTCCTCCGCAGACTCCATATCGATCCCGGAACCGGCTTTCCTTTTCTGCCCTCTTTTTCTTTCCGCGAAGGAAACTCTCGCTCTCGTCCGGGCTAATTGCTTTTCAGCAAATGTCACGGAGCTGACACGTCGACTGGGGACGTTGCGCAATTGAGTTCTCTTTACCCAACTAAGGAAGAGTTAAGTTGTACATGCAACTATACATGATGATCTCTATTTAAAGAGGGTTTAAATTTTGAAATAAACTAGCATTCTTTAGCAACTGAATCTTTGGCAGAGGCAAATAAAGTGGCACTCCGCAATCTTTCTAATTATCAGACGCACGACAAAGTCAAGAAAGGCTGCCAAGAAATTTTTTTCTTAAATTGTTCAAGTCTGAGGACATCTTTCTATTCTATCTCCAGGCGAACTGGCACTCTACAGCAAATTGAGTTCTGTCGGTATTTTCGTCAATTATCCTATGAAAATCATAATAAATTCATAATAAAGTTGAATTTACTAGGCTTCTTTCCCCCTATTCTACCCTTCCGATGAGTACGAATCAAGAGAAAAATACTTACGAAAACCAGGATTCCACTTTCGCGTTTGTCAGGTGGTTCTTCCTATGTCCATTGACTATAGCTGAACCCCATAGTCCATAAAGGGGAAGCCATTCTTGCTGCACCTTTTCCATTGCCGAAATTATTGCCGGGCAATTTAGTGGATTATCGGAATTATCATAATCATGCTCAGGACCTGGTACCGCATCAAAATATGCTTTGAAAGGAGATGACTTCCGAATGCCTTTTGCCTCTGGATCCGATTCAACGACCATTTCGCTGAATGTAGCATCATCCTCTTCGTCCACCTTCTTCGATGTCAGCATATATGTTCTTACTTCAGAGGACATCGTCTTCGATAAAAACACCACTTTCATCTTCCTCCACACTTCCGCAGCTTCCTCCATCGTCTGTGCATCTATCATTTCGCCCGAAAAAGTGAGGAACATAAATTTGATTCGCTTGTCCTTTATTTCCAAAGACCTGGAGACGGCTTTGATCAGGTGGGAGGAGCAGACAAAGACGACGAACGCCGGCGCAGATGACTTTTTTTGTAAGCGCTGAAACGTCTGCTGCAGATAACCGCGGAGATGGGAGCCACCAAATGCAAGGACGACTGCATGGATAATGGCCCATGACATATCGGTCACTATGGTCAGCGGTCTTCTTTCATCGATGAGCGTGTTCCCCACTCGACTGATCCCGCAACGAACACACATTAGCCAGTATACAATATCCTCCACGAGACATCTTTCGGTAAGGAAATCACTTACGGAAACGCATTGAAGGTTCTCAGGAACCAGGGAGAACAAGAAGAGCTGTCCATTCGTGTATCTTGACCGTCTAACCAAGCCTCCTGTAGCATCGATGTGGAATATCAATGACTTCTTTGCAAGGCGCAATTGGTTTGCTGTGTGGAGTATCATCCGGTATGGAATGCAGTTCAATTCCTGCAATATGCATTTAACGTTGCATCTTGATGATATACTATTGATTAATTGTTCATATACTTTGACTTTTCTAGAACTAGTGGTACACATGAAAATTATTAAAAGATTTCGGCATTCACGTGAACATGGAATCATCCAACAAAGTTCATTATTAAAATTACAAGAAAGACTACAAATAAGTGTGCTACAAATATCCTTCAAATTCATCCATACCAATGCAATGCGCCTAGAAATTGATAAGATTCATGAAGCCATTATAATATCATATATAATAAATTGTTTGTGGAAAAATATTCTAGGGATGTGTAGCATTTTTCATTAATACCGTGATTATTATTATAGAATTGATGATTTTTAACACAGTTGTCCACAGTGAACTATAGCTGTATAAAATTGTGTAGTGAACACTGCTACAATGTTGAACGAATGAATTGGACAACATACCAGAAACAAATATCAACATTTGGAGTGAATGGAGATCAAAAAGTTAATTGATAGACCAAATAATACTCATGCATGATTGACCTGATGGGTAACATACACGGAAAATGCATTTGAGACACTTCTCTGACTTCAAATTAGCTGAGATACTCGTTACTTTTCTCACTTGTATATATCCTGGGACAGGGGAATTGGGATTAATCAGAGATTGATGTGTCCGCTGTAATAAGCACAACATGTCCATATCGTTAGATGTTGAATTACACCGATTTTGGCTGACAGCAGCAGTCTTTCTTACACTCGCCAGAGTAGGAGCCTTTTCACCAAACTCGACCTTAACGTCCTCGAAAATTTCTGTTGGTCCCTTGGTTTTCAGTGAAGATACAACAGCATCCTGAGCAGCTTTGCTCGACCACAGACGACGAGGTCGATCGGGATCGTGAGAAACAGTACCATCAACAGTAAATGTCATGGAAGCATCCTCCAGTATTGGCCAATTCGCCAGGTGGCCCTTGTAAGTCGCCGTGCAGGTTTGCTCACCACATTTAAAGTACAATCTGAAGAACAGGAAACTATTTGAAATTATTTGAGCGCATATGGTTGCTGTAACAGTCATTCACCAAGCACCTAGCATATCACGATATCGACTCCTTGATGAAGAATTCATTCATTTCTACCTTCAAGAACGGAGATGCTTAACGCGGATTGAGTATTGGAATACAAAAGAACAGGGTTGAAAACACAAAACCTATAATTTGAATGACCACTTTCATATAAAATTTGAAGAGGAAGCAACGTGGTCGAAGTTTATTACGATGAATTACAATATCGAATCGTTTTCAAAACGAATTGCATTGACGATATGACCCTCATTTATTCGCAGATTTACTTAATGCAGGAAAAATAGCAGAAGAGGCTATAACAACTTACCTCCAAACTGAGCCTCTGTTACTTTGGGAGCACAACTTTTTGCACGCTTGGTGTTTCACCTGCAACTGACATTCAACTCCGAGTAGGTATAGGAGCTCCTTTACTTCTGTCACATCACGTTGACCTCCGCGAATCTTCTCCCCGAAGGAGGGCGATACGGCAATTTCCATACTTCTGAAAGAATAGGAGAGTGGTTTTCAACCATTAAAAGTATATGAAGATTACAATAGATAGCGTAGAAAAAGGTTCCATTTTTTTGCAACGTAATTGGAAAACGCTCCGGACGGATACATAAAAACATGAAAAAAGCGAAAAAATCGAAAGTCATTCACTAAATTACAAAGCAACCATAGAATTTTGCACCTTAAAACCTACATCATAGATTTCTATACGTGGATTGGCTTGTATTGATTAATTGGATTGGCACGTCCTAGAGAGCATCGACATGTCAAAGTAGGTGTGTTAGGCTACTAGAAAATGTTTGGTCCACGTATTCATGCTGAGAACTTGTTAGTTATTTCAAGAGAATAAGTTGAAAATAATTGATTAACTTTGCGTAGATTCTTACGCCTACATGTACGTGGACTGGCGTGGATTGGGGCAAATAAGGAGGGCACGTCCTAGTGAGCATCGGGATAGTGAAGTAGAGGTGTTGGGCTACAAGAAAATGTTTGGTCCACGCATTTGTGCTGAGAACTTGTTAGTTAATTCAAGAGAATAGGTTGATTAATTTTGTAGTTTCCTATTGGCCTACATGTAAGTGGACTGGCGTGGATTGGGGCAAATAAGGAGGGCACGTCCTAGTGAGCATCGGGATAGTGAAGTAGAGGTGTTGGGCTACAAGAAAATGTTTTGTCCACGTATTCCTGCTGAGAACTTGTTAGTTATTTCAAGAGAGAAAGTTGAAAAATATTAACTTTGCGTGGATTCTTACGCCTACATGCACGTGGACTGGCGTGGATTGGGGCAAAGAAGGAGGGCACGTCCCCAACGGCATCGGGATAGTGAAGTAGAGGTGTTGGGCTACAAGAAAATGTTTGGTCCACGCATTTGTGCTGAGAACTTGTTAGTTAATTCAAGAGAATAGGTTGATTAATTTTGTAGTTTCCTATTGGCCTACATGCACGTGGACTGGCGTGGATTGGGGCAAATAAGGAGGGCACGTCCTAGTGAGCATCGGGATAGTGAAGTAGAGGTGTTGGGCTACAAGAAAATGTTTGGTCCACGCATTTGTGCTGAGAACTTGTTAGTTAATTCAAGAGAATATGTTGATTAATTTTGTAGTTTCTTATTGGTCTAAATGTACGTGGACTGGCGTGGATTGGGGCAAAGAAGGAGGGAACGTCCTAGAGGGCATCGGGATAGCGAAGTAGAGGTGTTGGGCTACAAGAAAATGTTTGGTCCACGTATTCATCCTGAGAACTTGTTAGTTATTTCAAGAGAATAAGTTGAAAATAATTGATTAACTTTGCGTAGATTCTTACGCCTACATGTACGTGGACTGGCGTGGATTGGGGCAAAGAAGGAGGGCACGTCCCCAACGGCATCGGGATAGTGAAGTAGAGGTGTTGGGCTACAAGAAAATGTTTGGTCCACGCATTTGTGCTGAGAACTTGTTAGTTAATTCAAGAGAATAGGTTGATTAATTTTGTAGTTTCCTATTGGCCTACATGCACGTGGACTGGCGTGGATTGGGGCAAATAAGGAGGGCACGTCCTAGTGAGCATCGGGATAGTGAAGTAGAGGTGTTGGGCTACAAGAAAATGTTTGGTCCACGCATTTGTGCTGAGAACTTGTTAGTTAATTCAATAGAATAGGTTGATTAATTTTGTAGTTTCCTATTGGCCTACATGTAAGTGGACTGGCGTGGATTGGGGCAAATAAGGAGGGCACGTCCTAGTGAGCATCGGGATAGTGAAGTAGAGGTGTTGGGCTACAAGAAAATGTTTGGTCCACGCATTTGTGCTGAGAACTTGTTAGTTAATTCAAGAGAATAGGTTGATTAATTTTGTAGTTTCCTATTGGCCTACATGCACGTGGACTGGCGTGGATTGGGGCAAAGAAGGAGGGCACGTCCCCAACGGCATCGGGATAGTGAAGTAGAGGTGTTGGGCTACAAGAAAATGTTTGGTCCACGTATTCCTGCTGAGAACTTGTTAGTTATTTCAAGAGAGAAAGTTGAAAAATATTAACTTTGCGTGGATTCTTACGCCTACATGCACGTGGACTGGCGTGGATTGGGGCAAAGAAGGAGGGCACGTCCCCAACGGCATCGGGATAGTGAAGTAGAGGTGTTGGGCTACAAGAAAATGTTTGGTCCACGCATTTGTGCTGAGAACTTGTTAGTTAATTCAATAGAATAGGTTGATTAATTTTGTAGTTTCCTATTGGCCTACATGCACGTGGACTGGCGTGGATTGGGGCAAATAAGGAGGGCACGTCCTAGTGAGCATCGGGATAGTGAAGTAGAGGTGTTGGGCTACAAGAAAATGTTTGGTCCACGCATTTGTGCTGAGAACTTGTTAGTTAATTCAAGAGAATATGTTGATTAATTTTGTAGTTTCTTATTGGTCTAAATGTACGTGGACTGGCGTGGATTGGGGCAAAGAAGGAGGGCACGTCCTAAAGAGCATCGACATGTCAAAGTAGGTGTGTTAGGTTATAAGAAAATGTTTGGTCCACGTATTCCTGCTGAGAACTTGTTAGTTATTTCAAGAGAGAAAGTTGAAAAATATTAACTTTGCGTGGATTCTTACGCCTACATGTACGTGGACTGGCGTGGATTGGGGCAAAGAAGGAGGGAACGTCCTAGAGGGCATCGGGATAGTGAAGTAGAGGTGTTGGGCTACAAGAAAATGTTTGGTCCACGTATTCATCCTGAGAACTTGTTAGTTATTTCAAGAGAATAAGTTGAAAATAATTGATTAACTTTGCGTAGATTCTTACGCCTACATGTACGTGGACTGGCGTGGATTGGGGCAAATAAGGAGGGCACGTCCTAGTGAGCATCGGGATAGTGAAGTAGAGGTGTTGGGCTACAAGAAAATGTTTGGTCCACGCATTTGTGCTGAGAACTTGTTAGTTAATTCAAGAGAATAGGTTGATTAATTTTGTAGTTTCCTATTGGCCTACATGTAAGTGGACTGGCGTGGATTGGGGCAAATAAGGAGGGCACGTCCTAGTGAGCATCGGGATAGTGAAGTAGAGGTGTTGGGCTACAAGAAAATGTTTGGTCCACGCATTTGTGCTGAGAACTTGTTAGTTAATTCAAGAGAATAGGTTGATTAATTTTGTAGTTTCCTATTGGCCTACATGCACGTGGACTGGCGTGGATTGGGGCAAAGAAGGAGGGCACGTCCCCAACGGCATCGGGATAGTGAAGTAGAGGTGTTGGGCTACAAGAAAATGTTTGGTCCACGTATTCCTGCTGAGAACTTGTTAGTTATTTCAAGAGAGAAAGTTGAAAAAATATTAACTTTGCGTGGATTCTTACGCCTACATGCACGTGGACTGGCGTGGATTGGGGCAAAGAAGGAGGGCACGTCCCCAACGGCATCGGGATAGTGAAGTAGAGGTGTTGGGCTACAAGAAAATGTTTGGTCCACGCATTTGTGCTGAGAACTTGTTAGTTAATTCAATAGAATAGGTTGATTAATTTTGTAGTTTCCTATTGGCCTACATGCACGTGGACTGGCGTGGATTGGGGCAAATAAGGAGGGCACGTCCTAGTGAGCATCGGGATAGTGAAGTAGAGGTGTTGGGCTACAAGAAAATGTTTGGTCCACGCATTTGTGCTGAGAACTTGTTAGTTAATTCAAGAGAATATGTTGATTAATTTTGTAGTTTCTTATTGGTCTAAATGTACGTGGACTGGCGTGGATTGGGGCAAAGAAGGAGGGCACGTCCTAAAGAGCATCGACATGTCAAAGTAGGTGTGTTAGGTTATAAGAAAATGTTTGGTCCACGTATTCCTGCTGAGAACTTGTTAGTTATTTCAAGAGAGAAAGTTGAAAAATATTAACTTTGCGTGGATTCTTACGCCTACATGTACGTGGACTGGCGTGGATTGGGGCAAAGAAGGAGGGAACGTCCTAGAGGGCATCGGGATAGTGAAGTAGAGGTGTTGGGCTACAAGAAAATGTTTGGTCCACGTATTCATCCTGAGAACTTGTTAGTTATTTCAAGAGAATAAGTTGAAAATAATTGATTAACTTTGCGTAGATTCTTACGCCTACATGTACGTGGACTGGCGTGGATTGGGGCAAATAAGGAGGGCACGTCCTAGTGAGCATCGGGATAGTGAAGTAGAGGTGTTGGGCTACAAGAAAATGTTTGGTCCACGCATTTGTGCTGAGAACTTGTTAGTTAATTCAAGAGAATAGGTTGATTAATTTTGTAGTTTCCTATTGGCCTACATGTAAGTGGACTGGCGTGGATTGGGGCAAATAAGGAGGGCACGTCCTAGTGAGCATCGGGATAGTGAAGTAGAGGTGTTGGGCTACAAGAAAATGTTTGGTCCACGCATTTGTGCTGAGAACTTGTTAGTTAATTCAAGAGAATAGGTTGATTAATTTTGTAGTTTCCTATTGGCCTACATGCACGTGGACTGGCGTGGATTGGGGCAAATAAGGAGGGCACGTCCTAGTGAGCATCGGGATAGTGAAGTAGAGGTGTTGGGCTACAAGAAAATGTTTGGTCCACGCATTTGTGCTGAGAACTTGTTAGTTATTTCAAGAGAATATGTTGATTAATTTTGTAGTTTCTTATTGGTCTAAATGTACTTGAACTGGCTAGGATTGGGGCAAATTAGGAGGGAACGTCCTAGAGAGCATCGGGATAGTGAAGTAGAGGTGTTAGGCTACAAGAAAATGTTTGGTCCACGTAATAATGTAGAGAACTTGTCACTTATTTCGAGAGCATAAGTTGAAAAAAGTTCAGTAATTTTGCGTAGATTCCTGTACATGGATTGGCGTGGATTGGGGCAAAGAAGGAGGGCACGTCCTAAAGAGCATCGGGATAGTGAAGTAGGTGTGTTAGGTTACAAGAAAATGTTTGGTCCACGTATTTATGCTGAGAACTTGTTAGTTATTTCGAGAGAGTAGGTTAAAAAATATTAACTTTGCGTAGATTCCTGTACGTGAACTGGCGTTGATTGTGGCAAAGAAGGAGGGCACGTCTACGAGGGCATCGGGATAATAAAGTACGGGTGTTAGGCTACAAGAACATGTTTGATCCACGCATATATGCTGAGAACTTGTTAGTTATTCCAAGAGAATTAGTTGGAAAAGGTTGATTAATTTTTCGTAGATACCTATACGTGGATTTATGCTATGGAATGGAGCACGTCCTACAGGTCGTCGGGATAGAGGTAGATGTGCTAGGTCACTTGAAAAGGCCTGCTCCACCTCTTCTAACAGATATTTGGGTAAGAGAATGCAGCAAGGAAATACATTAAGTGTTGAATATCTCAGTGTAAAACGTAAGATACTGAATTGAAATATGTTTGCAATTGAGTAAAATTTCGAAATAATTTCTATCTTTAATTTGATTGGTTGAATGTGAAGACGTGGATTATTAGCGTGGATCCACGCGTGGAGAAAGTATCATACGTTAACTTCTATGCTAATGTTAATCGGTGAGTTTACTGAATACAATTAAAGGAATTTCCATGCGAGCCATTTTCACACAAAGTTAGTTCGGTGGTTTCGGTAATAATTGGCGTCGTACGAGCAGTTCAAATTCAATCCAAGTTCAATTCAGTAACTTCAATTACATTCCTACAATTCAATTCGAGATAGTACATACAATTCAATTTCAAAGTAATGAATATGCCTCCAATGACTCAAGGTATTGAACCACTTAACATTAAGGATGTAGATGGCTTGCGAATCTGGCATAAGCGATTTGAATTGATTTGCAAACTCACTAAAAGCCTGACTGACAAAAACAAGACAGTTTGTTACCTGACTTGCGTAGGCAAGGATGCATATGATCTTTTGGTTGATTTATGTCATCCAAAGGAAGTAGAGGACTTAACGGTAGAGGCACTGCAGGAAGCCATCACAAATCACTTGAAACCTGCATATTTTGAGGCCACTGAACGTGCAAAGTTTCACAATTTGATGCGCCGTTCAGATGAAACTTTAAGAAATTTTTGCTGGGATTACAACAGCAGTCTGCAAAGTGTAATTTTGGAGATCAGTTGGAGGTTGCCTTGCGTGAGCGTATTATTGCGGGCATTAACCATCCCAGCATACAGAAAAAGCTACTGCGAATCAAAAATTTGACGTTTCAAGAGGCTAAGACAATTCTGGAGGAAAATGATGATATTGACGCAGTGTTTAGTGAAACTGTCTGTCCTAAGAATTCGCAAGCTGTCTTATTCCATTCCAAGAGCAGAAACTCGAATTACAAGAATAGGCTAAAAGTTCAGCAGAGTCAGATGTTCAGAGAATCTCAACATCGACCTCAACCAAGTTTTCAAAGGCACTGCCACAAAGCAAATCAAGTTAGTTCAAACAAGCCAAAGCCTATCGCCACTGCAGCTAGTGCGACAAATGTAGGATCTTGCTTTTCTTGTGGAGGCAAGCATCTCCGATCCACTTGCAAGTTTAGGAACGCTGTTTGCCACAGTTGCCAGAGAACGGGACACATACAAAAGGTGTGCAAGTCCAATAGATCCAACGTGGCACAGTCACACGTTACCTCATGCGCAGATGTTGATGCCACGCTGTCTGAGTACTTTCAAGCTCTAGGAGTCCTTTCAGGTGACAACTATATAATTCAGGATGTGACATTTTCTACTGGGATAACCCGCGAGTTTATTCTTGACAGCGGATCTCCTGTAAGCTTCATGTCACTGGAAACTTTTGACAATCTACAGTATCCACGTAGTCAAATTCAGTCTACTTGCACTGGCATTACAGGTGTCACCCGAGACGCTCTCATTGTGGTTGGCGAAGCCCATGTTGACATCATAAAGGACAATCAGAAATTTCAAGTTTGGTTTGTCATAACTAGGGATAGTCCGCCTATTATTGGTCTCGCCGCGTTGCGTGGTTTGAGGCACGACATGAACAAGTTGATCAAGGAATCCGGCCAGAACCCTCGCAGCTGTATCAACCTACTTACGAATCCGAAGTCCACAAAGCCTCAAGTTGAGAGTCCAAGTCCACTCAGTCCATCCTCATCAATTCCACATCCTAACTCAGTTAATCCGCCAAGTTCAGTCAATGATCCAAGTTTAATACAGACCACCAATTCTTCCAGTCTTGCACCTTCCACAAATGTTCAGAATTCAATGCAAGTATCTCAACAAGCCGCGGAAGTCAACAATTGCCTTTCCAGCGAAGTCCGCAATGGAATCCATCTCTGCAGCAACTACCAAGGTGGTATGAAAGTTGACTCGGTTCACCTCGAATGCTCAGCTCCACCGAAGTTTTGCAAAGCTAGACCTCTCGCGTTTGGAATTCGTGACGGACTTAAGCAAGAAATTGACAAGCTAGTTGATGAAGGTATATGCTGTCTCCCACTAAATCAAGTGCCTGGGCTACCCCAATTGTTGCGGTTCGGAAAGCCAATGGGTCATTTCGTATCTGCGGAGACTACAGCATTACAGCCAATCAAAGCCTGAAGTTGACCTCTTTCACTACTCCTGGCAAGGAAGAGATGTTTACATATCTGCAGGGTTGCTCTTACTTCTCGAAGATTGACTTGACCAATGCATTTCTACAAATTCCCCTTGCCGAAGATTCAAAGGAAGTAACAACGATCAACACAAGTTGGGTACTTTTCCACTATAATTTCCTCCCATTTGGCTTGAACATCTCGCCAGGGTTATTTCAACAAACCATGGATGCTATCATATGCAAGCTCAAGGGTGTAAAATCCTATCAAGACGATCTCCTGGTCTATGGTCACACCAAAGAAGAGCATGATGAAAAATTACTCCAATTGTTCGAGCGCTTATCAATTTTCAATGTAAAGATAAACTCGAAGAAATCAATTTTTTGCGTATTCACTACCTCGGATTCGTCATCAGCGGCAGTGGCATTTCACCAGATGCAGCTCGAGTAAATTCTGTCAAAAATGCTCCTCGTCCTACGAATGTGAAGGAGCTTCGAAGCTTATTAGGATTCATCCAGTACTACAGCAAGTTCGTTCCTCACTTTTCCATGAAGGCTGAACCCTTATTCCAACTCTCTTCAAGTTTATCCGGTACATACGTGTGGTCTTCAATTCACGACAGTTGTTTTAACAGTCTAATCGAACTAATCGAGCAGGTGGTGAATGGAATCAAGTTGCAGAGTTTTCAGCCCGGTTTGCCTGTACTGTCACTGTTGATGTTTCTGAAGTCGGTCTTGGAGCTATTCTAGAACAGAACGATCTTCCTGTCATTTGTGTGTCGAGGCGACTCAGTCAAGCTGAAAAAGGTTATTCGCAAACTCAGAAGGAGGCGCTAGCCATCAAATGGGCTCTCCAACGCCTGCACAAGTTCGTTTTTGGTTCAAGGTTCAAGATCATAACCAACCACAAGGCACTCGAGTACATATTTTCCCCATCAAGTTCAGCTTCAAAGACAACTTCAAATATGTTACAACGCTGGTCACTCGAAATTTCTGCCTATGACTACACAATTCAGCATCAGCCAGGAAAACGCATTCCACATGCTGATTTTCTGTCCCGCTATTCGAGTTTTGGACCGGTTGAATCCGTTGACACCTTCGAATGCTTTACAACTCACCCACTTCCATTCGATCGTAACTTCATCATATCAGAGACAAAAGCCTTTTATGGTTCCGTGCTTTCTAGTTTGCGAAATGGATGGTCTCAAAGTGCGAAGAAAAGATTTCCGCAGCTCTACAGACATCGGGAAGAGTTGTCAATAGCGGTGGATGGCGTGATTTCCCTCAATGACAAGATTTTGATTCCTCCTGCTTGTCGGAGCTTGATGCTGTCTCATCTACACGACGGTCACATGGGACGGGATAAAATGAAATCCCTTGCAAGATCCCTATGCTGGTGGCCTAGCATCAATGCCGACATCAACTCGCATTTAAGCAATTGTGAAAAATGTCTGCAAGTCAAGCCCAAGACACATCCCAAATGGACTACGTGGCCCAATTCCTATTCGCCCATGTCAAGAATCCATGCTGACTATTGCGGCCCCTTTCTGAACAAGTACTACGCGCTGGTCATAGAAGATAGCTACAGCAAATACCCAGAGGTTTTCGTGACACAATCCGCCAATGCAGAATTTACAAAGATTGCCCTCCGAAAATTCTTCTCCAGGGAAGGTATCCCAAACGTACTCGTTACGGACAACGGGACCCATTTCACTGAACATGGACTACAAAAGTGACTCAAGTCAGTTGGGGTCACTCAGCTTTTCACTGCTCCGCGACACCCCTGCTCGAATGATCTTGCCGAGAGGTTCGTTCAAACAATCAAGAACGCAATCAAGAGCAGTCAGCCTGCAACTCATGAAGATCTGGAGCGGACCATCGATTCCTCATGCAATACCGGAACGCCGAGCATGCGACAACCAAGAGACTCCTTCGTTCATGTTCAAAGGAAGAATTCTCAGGACTTCATCTGCCCTGGATACCACCGGAGTGATGTTCTACCGAGGCAATGACAATCGTCCTTCTAAAGGGATCATAGTACGTCAAGTCGGCAATCGGATGGTGGAGATTATGGATGAAGATGACGGGACTTCGCATACTCGCCACATCGACCAAGTCCACATTTCAAGATCTAACTTAGAAAGGGATTCTCCAAGCTCAAGTACATCGAATAACATCAGGGAGAATTCAGGAGTTGACAGAGATCCTCAACCACGAGATGATGCGTCGGAGACAACTTCCCAAAGAAGAAAAGTTCGTGTTCCTTCTCACCTTCAAGACTATGTCCTTAACTGAAGGGGGAGAAGTTGTCAGAGTTACATGTATTTGTTTGTATTCGTAACTTTTTATTGTCATCACTCTCAGTGACCTTGACACTGACCAATCACAGACATTCGCGTCATGCTGAATCATTGAGCGCGTAATTTGAGTGTCTACTTTTCTAACTTATGCCTTAACTTCTATGCTAATGTTAATCGGTGAGTTTACTGAATACAATAAAAGGAATTTCCATGCGAGCCATTTTCACACAAAGTTAGTTCGGTGGTTTCGGTAATAAGTAGACTCCGCATATTTAGTTTCTTCGCTTTCTCTGATAATCAGCAATGTATTGGACAAACCATGTGCTTTTGTAGAAACATATGGAAATTTCAAAACATTTCAAGTAATAAAACAAGAAAAGATGGTCGACATAGTGTGGCTTTAATTGCCGTGACTTTGACCAGCTGTCCAGTCTAGACCTTAACCCTGTAACTACGGTGGGGTCGGTAGCGACCCCAAAGCTTCCTTGCATCGTATTTTTCAAGTCCAAAAATTATTTTTTGCTGATTATTTCAACCATGTATTTTTAAGTTGGCGTATTAACTGTGTCTGGACGATACCGTTTACTTATACCCCCTTTCACAAAAAAGTAGCAATGATTTAAAAATATTCAAACGTTACTTACGGCTGGGGTCGCCAGACTGATATTTAATGTTGTTGTGTATATTATGAACATGAATTCCTTTCGTAAATCCATGGCTGTATAGAAAAATGACTCAATAAACATTATCTACTGTTAATTTGTTTTATTATGAAAGGTAAACAATTGCTGAATAGGCCTACTGTTAGCTGTGAAGTATTATAGGCATACTTATTTTCATCTGCACATAGGTATGGCTCATCCAGGAATACACATGTATCTGTAAATGAGAATTGCACTGACACAAATTCTAAATTACAGATTTAGAAGCCATAAATCGACATATCGTCGTCATCGTGCAAAAATGGCGTAACTCAAAAAAGCTTGATTCGAGAAAATCACGAAAAACCGTTTTTCTCTGAAAAAATCTACATAATCAAGACAAATCAAATACCATTGTATGGAGGACAACATCACAACTTCGAATATATAACTTTTATTCCCAATAAAAGCATCTGTTCTGACAAAAAAGTTGCAAAAATGAGATACGCCATTTTCATTCTGAAAAAATCGTCGTCAATGGTATGTTACGCCATTTTCTTACTGACATTTTATTGAGTTTTCTGTTACTTTGCAGGCATTTTTGCCATAGCTTGGTGAAAATAGACGCATCATTTTTTTGCATGGACCGCATTATCACTATTAGGCCTAAGAAATAAGTTGACTTAATTGAAAAATAAGTAAGTCATTAATCTGAAAGGTAAATGAAAGTTTATTGAAAGCTTGAAAACCATAGAATAATGATTCCTTAGGAGGCAATTATCAGAAGTCAACTAATCCAGAATGTATGGTTCGTAGTTTGTCATTATCCTGAATTCTACAGGTATGATATGGTAAGAGTTGCAGTACCTTTAATCTCACAGCTCAATTGTTGCTTATTGATTACGCTACTTTCTTCTGCTCGTAGATAATACCTTTGGCCATAATTTACAATAGTTTCAACCTACCTATACAATACACGAAGTCCATAAATTATCGCAATGAATAAAAGCGATTATTTTAACGGAATTGTGTACATGCACATGTATAATTCATCAGAAAATGTTGATGTTTCATATTCAAAGCAACTTACACGGAACAATTAGTAAAAATACACTTACTTAAAAGAAACAGAACAGGAGTGCAGCATTCGATCATGAAAAGATTGAAATGTCATTACTTTGAGAATAAACGTTCTGATATTCTGATATTCTATACTTACATGTATCAGAGTATTCAGCAAAATGGAACACAGCATGATATTTGTTATACACTGTAGGGAAGGTTGTCATAGAAATAATGATAATCGGGATTAATAACCTTTTTGATTTCTTGCAAGTCTTTTAATTTTTTCGGGAGATGGGGATCAAACCGGAGTATGGATCTTGTAATTGAGAGGTGCTCTTTCGGTTTCTTTGTGGCAGAAGAGTGAAACCTGTTGAAGTTTCATGGGAAAGCTTGTAGAATATATCGCCGGAGGGATCACATCTATACTCTTTCACTTCTGATACGCATGGGTCACCTTTCGTGTAGCCTGTTCGGACGGATGCTCGTGTCTGTATTTCTTCATTATTTTTGAAGAAACTGTAGGATAGATAATTGCACTTGAAAGGAGAAGGATTCTTCCTTGCAGATGTAACCAAATTACAGTAGTCTGCGGGCACATTTGGGTAAACATTCTTTTGGAGTTTCTCTATTTTTGAGTGAGCAGAATCGACCACCATCTGTGTATGTCCTTTCTCTAGGTATTTAAAACAAATGATTTTATTCACTTTTGCCCATTGTGAAACGGAAGAAATGAGAGTGCAATTTCGATTTTGTGACCCGCACCCATCACTCCAAATGAATTTTGTTTTCAAGTCTTTCTCACATGTCACTCAGCTGATTATCAAGATAATCAATTCAGCAATTAGTGAAGTTGTTTGCTGATAGACCGCCGTTTATTTCAGTCCAAACATAGCAATGGATTGTTGTAGATAGTATAATTGTGTAAGTTCAATTTTGTTCTAAAATACAAACAACTTGCATTCAACTTCGGAATTGTTTGGACCGCTTGAACATCAGCAGTTATAGCAATCAGGCTTCCATCGCTGACTTTTGCATTTTCTTTGTATCTATTCGTTTCATATCTAGCTAGCACTGTCTTTCAATTTCAAGTGGGGTGAAACGGGGTCATTTTGCCGTTCATTTTTTTGTTGCAACCAGACAACATACTTCTGATGTACATTTGGTGCACTCGTGAATTCGTATGGCCAAGGTATCGCTTGTCACTTGACTTTCTGCAATAGTGAGATGAAACTTTGTCGAAAGAATCAACAAATCGCTTTGCAATATCAATGCGCTCCTTCTTGACAAGATTCGAATCTTGTTCTTATATTCGATATACGCGTTCAATGTGGCGATGTCGATTAGATGGTGGAAAAATATCATCGGCCAACGGCGAGATTTGCGCTGAGAAGAGCATGTTCTCAGGAGTTGATCGGCCGTGTCCACAGCTCCTTTTGTTCTTTACGCGAAAACAGAAGAATTGATTTCTCTTCCTTGCACGTCAGAGATAATCGGAGGGAGAAACCTCCTGTTCTTTCTCACTGTGCCACAATAAGTCATATTTCGCGCTTGTAAGGATTCGGCCAAAGCTTTCGAGGAGAAAAATTGTCCGCTGTGCACCCTCTTCCCGAACCTTGTAATGACGATGTCATATCCAAAGCTACGCGAGTAGCTTGTCCAACTTCCGGACTTCGGCCAATCTTGCCAGTATAGAGTTCAAAATTACAAACATATCCACGTCGCAGCAGGCCCAAACTTTCAAGCCATATCTACCTGGCTTACTAGGTATGTAGACACAGAAAGGACAGCGTCCACGATACACAACAAGTTGTTCGTCTACACAACACTGAAATCCAGGTTTGGAATTGTTGCGACATCTGCTTGCAATTTTTTCAGTCACCTCGCGAATTGGAGCCATCTTATCTCGTAGACATCGCTCCTGTCTGGTTTCTTTGTCATCAAAGCGCAGCACACGCGTCAAATGTTGGAAGCGGTCACGCGCCATAGCCTGTCGAAATATCGAACGGCCGTCTTCCAGATTCCACAGATGAGCGATGGGTTCGTGTAGTCCTCGATAGACCCCAGCAATAATGATCAGTCCGAGATAAGTCCTTATTTCCATTGCAGTGGTATCAATCCAGTCATCATATACACGGTGTCCTTCAGTATTTGTAAATTTTTCGACAATGTCAATTATCTCAGGTGTAACGAAGCTCATGAATGTAGCACTTGAGAGGAAGCCGCCTCCCTAACCTGACGAGAGGGTCCGCTTACGTCTCTTACGATGTTCGATAGTGGACGACGGCCGCGATTGTCCGTGATCGGATGTGGAGACCACAGTCCCATCCGGTGACTTGAAGCTGTCGACAAGACGAGAAGCGGAATCACGACGAGGAGCTGAATCAGTAATATCACGTTGCTGTAGGCCTATTCGCTGTCGCAGAGGGGGCTATGTCTTCGTCGTCGCTACTCATGTGTGAAGAGTCATATTACTTTTGGCATTAGATACAACATTGTCAATTTCTTCGGAGTCAGAGGTGTCATCGCTGATAATGTCCTCTTCATCATGAAGTTCTCCAAATAGTAAATTGGTCGCCGAAATCGCAGCCTGTCGACGTTTCCTGCCAGTGGCCATGACATAGGTTACGCATCTGAATGATGACACATGCATGAGACGAACCAATTTATTGCAAGGACGTGATTGCTTCAAGTATCAACCAATGACAATCAAGCTCACCTCGTGGGAAAGCAATGAATTATACAGGAATTATCGGCGTGAATGCAGTTTCATCCACAGTGAGAATAGCGTCCCCGTTAGAACAGCGCTTCACTCCCCCTTCAGAATAAGCTTTGTATAGAAGAACACACATGTAGACGACAAGATAGTTACTTACACTGAACTCGGTGCTGCAATGTCTTTGTCAGCTATCAGTGTAATAGCTAGTCGTTCAATTGCCTAGCACTGCATCGAAGAAGAGAAGGCACCATATGTAGGCCTATTAGGCATACATGTAATGTATAGCCCTAAATTCTGAAAGTTTATGCCAATTATGCTGTCCCAATACTTAAACTAAATGATTCCCCTATGACTATTTTTCTCAGTAGTTATAGGGTTAATGCCTAGTGTACGATGTCTGTGGTGAAAACTTTCATACGAAGAGATTTAGTTTTTTGATGAGATTACGGTTCTGCATGCGGTCCACAAAATGATTTGAGTATTTTTTAAAAAGTTATTTTTTCAAATTGTTCCTGTATTTATATACTGCCGAGATGAAGCCCCTTTATAAGTATAATATGAATAAGTTGGATCATAATTGGATAATAAAGGGAATGAACATTTGCTAACAAGCATCTTTAATTAAGAGGAAATTAAACTGATTTCAAAGGAAATTCATGAGCTGCATTGTATGTAAGTCTTCATGAAAACGTCGACATTGGCGGAAATTTCAGGTTTTTAATTCCATAATTGTCATCGGTGCAATTTTATGATTCACTCAAATCTGAATAGCAGACCCATACATCTTTTAGCTTAATTGTGATTATCAGTGATTATTTTACTTACTCTACTAGTGGCAGGTCGTAGCTTTTGATGAACGCTCAAGAAAGTGCTTTTATTGATAAAGGCTCAAGTATCCCTGTGCAAACGTAAATGTCGAACCGTGTCCGGGCCGAAAACAGAAAAGTGCGACTCTTCGGCCATCTTGAGCAGTTTCAATTCAAATGAAGTTTCTATCGTAATTTATATTATCTGTGTTATGATATAAACTGCGAAAGATGTTTTAATATGAAATAAATAGAAATGTTTTTATAACCACGCATTTTTATGAACGTCGGCACAAGTGCGTCATAATTCGGTCAATCGACTTTCGGCAACACGTAAAACGTGGCTGACTTCGGAACATAGCGATTAATCGCACTGTGACGGGAATCCTGTATTGGGTACTAGGTCCGTATAAGGCGCTCAGGTGGAAATGCCATCATTTTCCGATGTTTCACGAGTATGCATGTACGATAGTCAGTTTTCATGATTACTTATAAAGCATGACTTCATTCTAATGCATCCCGACCCTGTAATACCTAATTTATATTTCTAACCTATTCTTAAAGGGGATTATCATGTCTTCATGATGGCGAGCCTCCCAAATTCGAACATTGCAATGCATTTCTTCGCCGCGCGCTACGTCTATCAGTTAGTTCACGGATTCTTCATGCGGTGTGTGGGTGTGAATCAACTCGTCGAACAGCTGACGGTGCAGTTTTCTCTAATCATTGAAGATAGTATACATGTTGCCATCCTTTGTTAAAGATTGTCACCGCGGATATATGAGTACCTAAATGGAGTGTATATGGTGCGTCAACAATATTAAGACATGTGAGTAGCAAATAAATCGTACTCGTAAATCAGGTGAATAAACCGCATCAATAGGTAATTTGCATAGTAACAGATTCTAAGCCAACCATTCTTATTGTCCTGAAGTTACAAAATAAAATGTGTATTTGATTAAAGAATTAATCGCGTGATTCATCAGGATCGTTGATAGGAGATGGAAATTTGTATCCTTGATATTGAAGCATATTAGTAATGGGCAAAAGACCGTTCCAGGACATTATAAAATTCAAAAAATAGTATCTTTAAAAACGACATAAATTCATGAATTTGAACCCTTTTTCAGGTTTTTAAGACCTAAATACATGAATTTAGTCCATTCAAAAAGTACCATTTTTTCAAAAAATGGCATTTTTAAAAACGACATAAATTCATGAATTTGAACCCTTTTTCAGGTTATGAAGACCTAAATTCATAAATTTAGGCGTTTTTAAAAATACTCATTTTTTCAAATTTTTCAAAATCTCAAATTTGAGATAAGATTATGACATTTTGCTCCCAAAATCATGACCGTTCCAGGACACCGAAAAAATCATAAAAGTTAAGAATCTCAAATTTGAGATTATGACATTTTGCTCCAAAAATCATGACCGTTCCAGGACACCGAAAAAATCATAAAAGTTAAGAATCTCAAAATTTGAGAATTACAATTTTCTCGCTTAAATCATGACCGTTCCAGGACACCGAAAATCATAAAAGTTAAGAATCTCAAAATTTGAGAATTACAATTTTCTCGCTTAAATCATGACCGTTCCAGGACACCGAAAAAATCATAAAAGTTAAGAATCTCAAATTTGAGATTATGACATTTTGCTCCAAAAATCATGACCGTTCCAGGACACCGAAAAAATCATAAAAGTTAAGAATCTCAAAATTTGAGAATTACAATTTTCTCGCTTAAATCATGACCGTTCCAGGACACCGAAAATCATAAAAGTTAAGAATCTCAAAATTTGAGAATTACAATTTTCTCGCTTAAATCATGACCGTTCCAGGACACCGAAAATCATAAAAGTTAAGAATCTCAAATTTGAGAATTACAATTTTTTCTCTCTCTTAAATCATGTCCTGTAATTGATGTGCGGGTCTCCGATGTATTCAAAAATTCTTCTCATATCCAAGTGTAAGAATATTTTACTTTGTGCTTGCAGATGTATGATTTCCCTTGTTAACTTCTGAATTCTTCTCCGCTTTGTCTCCAATCGAACAGATCTTTCAGTAGATCCAACCATTGTGATGATAAGATTTAAACTAAGATTGTAATGTGTCACGTTTTATGAATTGTGTGTGTGTTTAAATAGTAAGTGAAATTTATGAATGGTGATCTAAGCAAAGCGGCATTGTAGGTGAATGAAGTTTGCTTGACAACATACGGGTATGATTAAATGTACTTGAATGACAATGAGGAAATTGCACCCCATTGTAAATCATTTCATCGGCGTATAACCCGAGCCAGATCCAAAACCAAACTACCGACCAAAACCAGAAAAGTTGTGGTTTTGGTTCGACAATTGGTCTCGACTATCGATACTGCGATATTGTATTGAATGATTGCTACAACAACAGAATATTCCCTCAAAGCAGAGAATGAATAAATAGATTGCTTTTATGCTATTAACGTCATGTTATGAATGCACAACCCGTATGATCCCTAAAACAATCATGCGGTTTGAGAAATGTGGTAACAGATGTTGCTATTGTCTTAATACAGATAAAACAAACAATATCCTCTTAATGAGAGTTCATAAAAATAAAATGTAACAATGTAACGTTTTAATTTAGATTAAATTAAATCATTTCAAAATCGAATAAGTAGTAAGGAAAGTCATCATTAGAGAACAGTTTTAAATCAATATCCCCCTTCTGACTAAGTAGTAAGGAAAGTCATCATTAGAGAACAGTTTTAAATCAATACCCCCTCCCTTCTGACTTCTAGGGGTCCCTTAAGAAATTTTTTTATTATAAAATGAGCAACGAAATGAGTTTTTGAAATTATATGGAACACGAACAACAACGAAATTCGATTTAAAGAAAATCGCAAATCAATTGGGAATAAAGAATTTTCATGTTCTAATGAGAGACGAATTACAATTCCTAAAAAATAAGCCAACAGGAACCTTCAGTTCCCGGAACAAAGTTCCATCAATAACTATAAATTTCATAACAAATCTTCATACGTCAGACCAAAAAGGAGTACATTGGTCTGCAGGTATCTTTAATGAAAATCGAGATAATTACTATTTTGACTGCCCGGAGGCTGAGAACTATTAGTTCGACTCTTATGGACTTCCACCTACAAACGAAGTCAAAAAATTACTTGGCAATGGAACTTATAATACATTTCAAATTCAAAAACCGGGAACTACTTATTGTTGTCAATTATGTCTTTATGTTTTATTTTAATTACAAAAAGGAGTACCATTTCTTGATATTATGTTAGAATTGAACGAACCATAGGTTCTATGGCTACGCCTAACAAGTGAATTTCATTCCCGAAACGTTAGTTTCAATAATAATGATAATGATAATTAAAAATCAGTTCGTTGTAATTTATTTTGATAAAATCGGCCTCTGATATTTTCATCATCTAAATCTTTGATTTCGTAAGTAATCGGATAAGTTTGATTTATATTACAAACTTCAAATATTTCTTTAGTCCAGTATCCGACGAAGCCTTTTTCAAATTTATTCTTATATTTAAATATTCTAACTCTATCTCCAATTTTAAATTTCGGCTTGAGTTTCTGCAAATTCGGATTACTCTCATTCGAATAATTATTTTCGAATATTTTCTTTCGTATCAAATCAGGATCGTCAGAAGCATTCTTTGGAGTTTCTTCAATACCTGAATGAATCTTATTGTTATACTCTTCTACAACTCCTGGTAATATCTTCAACCATTTCTGATTTCTTTGCTCAGTAAATTTCTTGAATAATTTATTTTTTAACGTCCGATTGAATCTTTCTATCACTACAGCTTTTACAGCGTTTGCAGTTGAATAAACAGTTTCAAATAGTGGCTGAACGTTTCTGTTATAAAATTCCGACCCTTTATCAACAAACAATTTCCTTGGCTTTCTATTAGTTTCTCTAAAGATTTCTTCAAACGCATATTTAACTGATAGACCACTTTTATTTTTTAAAGGCTTTACCCAAGCGTATCGTGTATATAAATCTATAACGGTCAATGCGTATTTGTAGTCCCTTTCATTCGGCATATGAATAAGATCAGCACTCCAAATATCATCTTTATTAAATACTTTTACTTTCAATAAATATTTAGGCCTTCTGTATTCCCTATGAATTTCAGAGGCATAGGTTCGAGCGTTGTTCTCAGTCAGCTTTGCTGTCGTTTCATTTAAACCCTGACCGAATAATATTTTAGCTTGTAAAGCTTTCTTAACAAACATTCTTTCAATTTTTTCTCTAAATGTAGGATTTTGAGTACTATCTAATTCTTGAATCATCTTCTTATCAGCTGCATGTCGAGAACTTAGATCATGATTTCGATAAGCTAAATCATGTCTATAAGCGGCGGCATCTACTCTATTTATTGGTTCTTCACCTGGTTTCGGATTATTATTCTCATCTAGTCTTATATCTAATCGAGTTCCTGGACCGGTATATGAATGACCAGGAAGATGTTTTTCTTTCGAATATTTACTCCAAATAAATCCAGGAAAGTTTTCTAATGCTTTTTGTATGTCACCACCGTAGGTAGTAGCCAAACTTTGTTTGTCGTCGTTACCTTCATAAATTTTACAATTTGAGTTTTCATTTTTGTTTAATAGATAATTTAATAAATCTAAATTAGCAATTTTTAATTTAATTAAATTTTCGGAATTTGTAGAATTCATTTTAAAAGATAAAAAATTTAAAAGATAAAATAAATGTTTACCTTATGGACCAAAGGTCCTGAGGTTATTACCGAATCATACTAGGACTTAGATATATTCCAGAACCATCTTTAGTTTCCTTAATTTCAATTAAATCATCAACATTGTGGAGAATATTTTTAAGAACTCGTTTTCCTTCATCAACTAATTTTAATTTACTAATAAAATTATCTACTATTCCTTCTCCCCTAGCAACTTTCTCTAACTCTCTATTATGACGTTTTTGTTCTTCTAATGCTGCCTTCTCTGATTTATTTTTATTTACTCCTTGGACAATACCAGCTGTCCCACCTGCAACACTTCCTGCTGCTGCTATGCCACCTATTATTAGTGGAATCAATGGGAGAATTCCGCCATTCTTTTCTTCTTGTAATTGAATATTTTCTATCGTTGGTTTACTTATGTAATACTTTTTTTTGCTAATCGTAATAGTTTTAGGGGTATTTTTGTCAACAATATTACGTAATTTTAATTCAACAGTTTTATTATTATTACTTTTCGCTTGCGACATTTTTAATAAAAAAATTTTAAGTTACCAAAATTTTTAATCTATTCTAGTTACGAAAAAATTTTAAGTTAAGAATTTTTAATCTATTCTAGTTATGAAAAAATTTTAAGTTATCAAAAATTTTAATCTATTCTAGTTGTCAAAATTTTAAGTTATGAAAAAAATTAATTAATCGACGAAGTCTTGGGCTTTAGGCTATCCTTGCCATCTTTCCATTAAGAATTTCAATATAATATTTTACATCTTTTAGCAATAAACCATAAGTCATCAATGAAGTTGTGGAATCTTTTTTTTTAAATATTAATTGTTACATCACAACCAGTCTTGATAATATCTTCAGATTGTGCACTTAAATCGAAACAGAAAACAGGATATAAATGTCTCCAATCTCCAGGAGTTAATTGTGGTTCAACTCCAAATTCTATACAAAGATTTCGATAAGAATCATATCCTTCCATAAATTGATTATTGGTATCATCAAATCTTAATGGATCAATTGGATATCGGGTTTGATTTAAAGCAACTTGTAAACTTCGAATTGTATTAATATGAAAAAGATTGTTGTTCTTATCAAAACTTGGAGAATTATTTCTTTGAAAAGTTAGTAATAAATATCTTGGTGTATTCGCAGTTCTAGTAAAATGCCAGTTAAATCTTTGTTCGGAAAAAGTTACTGAACTAGCAGTACGCTTTAGAAAATTAACTGGAATTGGTTTGTTAATATTTAATCTTTTTGCAATAGCTGTTTCAACCTCTAAACTAGGAGTAATATGCTTAATCTACCATTCAAGTCTATCAATTTTTAAATATGCATTTTTTCCAGTCTTGCCAAAAAAGATTAATTCATTATTTGCTGTGCGATGAATTATTAATTTAAATTTTAATTGATATGATATTTTATCATAATCTAAATATCCGAATAATGGAGACAATGACCAATTAACTGTCTGTTTACTTTTCTTGTTAAATTCACGTCTTTCTTTATATGCACTATTGTTTGTTTTATTTAAATGTTTTGCAATATTTTCTACATCTTTCGCAATTCCTGCGGCATCTGTTCCAGCGTGAGTTAAATCATCAACAATTATTCCATCATTAGTATCAGGAAACCAACCTTCGATTTCATACTTTTTATTATTTTCACCAATTGTTACAAATCTAAGCATTGTATCAATTACACCTGGAGAATCACTTATTGTTTCTATATTTTGAGTTGCAACATCTAAACGCATTTGTGTAAATAATTTTGGAAAAAAATTATTCTCTAATGCAATATTATCGGTATCTGGTAATGGTGTTGTAAAATTGGCATCACTATACAAAGAATATTCACAGTGTAAAAAGGAATCAGGTAAATATAAGTAACTCTGCTGATTATCAACTTCAAAAATTAAATCACCTCCAGTATTCACTCTACTGGAAGATCCGGGATTCATAGCAATTGTTATATAGTCATTCTTTTTTTGATTATAACTGACGAACGGAGGATCGTCTAATCTAAATTTATTTTCGATAAGCGAAGACATTTTTATAAAAAATAATTTGACTTTTTGTTTTTTCTCACACACAGAAAAAATTTTACTAAAAAAAATTTTACTAAAAAAATTTTGCTAAAAAATTTTACTAAAAAAATTTTACTAAAAAATATATTTTAGAATTTTGCTAGACCAGCTCCGCTACAGCTTTGCTGGTTAGAACGAAGGTTGCTATTAATACCATTGCCTCTTATTTCTTCAATTGAACGTTTTATGGCTACGCCTGATTTCTTCTTATGTTTACTATCAGACGGAGCTCCGCTCCTCAAGGTTTCCCCCACAGCTATGTTAGCAATTTTGTTTTTTGTTTCCTCTGAAAGTTTTTTTAAATTTTTTAGTTCTTCAGAATCATTCCTAAGTTTACGAATAGCTTCTAGTTGTTTTAATTCGTTTTGAGACTTAACAGCATTTGATATTGCACTAACTGTACTACCTATAGCAGCTGCTCCTTTTGCAGCAGATGTAATCAAATCTTTATTATTTTTAATTAAGTTAACGATACTTCCAATACCAGAAAAGATGCCAGCCCCTTCTTTTTGGACGGCACCTGCGGTGCCTAGGAACTTTTGTGTTCCGACTGTTTCTACACTGTCATAATGGTAAACAGATTTCATAGATGGTTCATGAGCAATTCTTTGATTTGAAGCAAAATGTTTAAGATTGTGTTTATAAATTATAGGCATTTTTTAGGATTAAATTTGACTTTTGGAAAAAAATATTTACGATCGGCTAAAGCCTCTGAACAAAGTTCTATTGGTTAGTAACCTGAGGACCTTTGGTCCGATCGGCTAAAGCCTCGAGGAGCTTTGGTCCGTTTAAGATTTACTTTCGTGAATGACCAACAACTTCGTGATAACTTTATTAATTTTCTTTTGCACTTTATCTATTGCGTCAAGTAGCGTGTGATGTACTTTAATTTCTTTTCTATTAACTTGCATTTTCTCCTGATTCATCTTCAACGCCGTTTTAAGAGCATTTAACTTAATTTTAAGAACATCTAATTGTCTTTTAACAGCATCTAACTGCTCTTTATTTTCTTTAGAGTTTTCTTGTAAATTTTTCTTTAATTCATTTTCTAAATTGATTTTAAGAGTTTTCATTTTATCAACTTTTTGATTAAGTGAGTTTACTTCATTGATTATTCTATTCATCTTTTTCATTTGTTGAGTAATTTTAGAACTTAATTCATCAACACTTTTTTGGAATGTAGTTTGTAACTGCTTTAAATTTTTTTAAATTCTTTCAGGTAGTTTTTCTATTTCATCTTCTAATTGTTCTTTTAACATTTTTATCTGATGTTTATTTTAATGACTGCAGATTTTAAATTTAAAGAAAGTAATATTAAAATTTTTGATTGTTCAGAAATCTTTTTAAAAAGTTTTGCTATATCTGCTTCTAGCTCTTTATCCTTTTTATCAAGTTTTAATAATTTTTCGTTTAATGATTTGTCATTAAGTTTTAGCAACTTTAATTCATTCATCAGTGGAACCAAAACATCGTTTAAATATTTTTCTTTTAAGTCATTGATTTGTGTATCAACATATTGTTTATTTGTTAACTCTGTATTTTGTTGCGGAAGAATAGAAAGATGCAATGGACCAGATAAAACGTCTCCAGTTTTCATGATATAATTTTCTATCTCTATTTCTAATTCACGATTATTCGAGATATATGCACCTCCACCAAAATTTGGTATCATCATTTTTAAAACAATAAAAAAGTAATTTTTTTATATAATGAGAAAAAAAAATAAAATTTTTTTCTAATAAAAATAAAAAAATAAAATTGTTTCTAATAAAAATAAAAAAATGGATAAAGCAAATTTAAAAAAATTATATTCGCCCGCATCATCCTGTTCTTCTTATTCGACGAGATCAACGGGATTTGAAAATAAATGTTTTGATAATAATAATAATAATCCATGTATAGATGTTAATATTTTATTCGAATTACAAACCGAAATATTTAGAGAACAAACAAAAGGTTTACCATCTATAGAAACTAACTATTGTATTTTTCCAGGTGATCCATTTATAAAATTTATGGATATTGTAAGTAAATATAATGATGTGGCTTATGTGGAATTGAATAAAGAAAATATGGTTATAATAGGTCATAATAATGTTTACGGATTTATTAGAGCAGTGTTACCAATTAGTAATACTGAATGGATAGAAAATAAAATTATTAATTATATCAATATTAGAGAATTAGTTAAAAAATTAAAATCTTTTTTCAAAGAAAAAATAAGATTATTTGTTGACGATCAAAATCAATATAACATTCACATAGAGAGTAAAAAACACAATGAAGAATTATTATGTCAAGTATATTATAGAGATACAATTTATATACAAGAAACATTAGAAATGCCACAAAGATATGATGATGATACATATATAGGATTGTATTCCAATTTAAATATTAATTTATTAAAATCTTATATTAATGGATTGCGCAGCAAGAAAAAATTTATATGTGGACTACACCTTATACCATTAACAATGACCACAATCATAATCATAATAATCCTCTGAATCATATTGAAGAATCTTATGATAATAATGATGATTCTGAAACATCTGAAAAAGGTGTAAATGGTAAAAAAGATTATAAAAATATTAGTAATTATAAAAATTTAATTGAAGAAAAATTTATATCTCATACTGATGTATGATATTAATACTACATATAATCAAAATTTATCTAAATTTCATTTTCTTACAATTGAAAATAATAATGATGGTATAGTTGAAGATACTGTTAGACAACTATGTGTCGGGTCTACAAAATTTAAATTAGGATTTACATCCAATCAATTAAAAATTTTATCATCTTTAATAAAACATAAAAGTGATTCAGATTATGGTGGTGTTATTAAATTTTCCAAAAGAGATCAAAGACCAATATTTTTCTCTATTATATTATTATCAGATAAAAGATGTAATTTAGAATTAGATATTCCAATAAGAGAATGGTATCCAATCCCAAAAAGTGTAATTTATGATGATGATGAAGAATCAATTTATGATGATGATGAAGAATCAATTGATGATGATGATGAAGAATCAATAGTTAGTGAAAATTAATTTAAAATTATCTTTTGATAAAACGTTATATGATAAAACTTAATGTGATAAAACTTAATGTGATAAAACTTAATATGATAAAACATTATATGATAAAACATTATATGATAAAACTTAATATGATAAAGAAAAGAAAATAACTTAAGAACGTGAAATATATAATAATATAAATAACTCTCAAGACCTTGATATTAGAATGTTTATATCTAAAATTAAAACACAATTTTTTCTTTAAAAAATAAAAAAATGGAAATTACCAAGTTTTATTGTAACTTATGTAAAAAAAAAGTTGCAAACAAAAAGAAGTTATCAATCTCATTTAAATAGTAAATTGCATTTACAAAATGTAGATCGAGTTGATGAAGGAAATGTATTAAAATTAAATAATTATATAAACTATCTAGAAACATTACCTACTGATATAAAAGTTAAAAAAATGTTTGATGATTATTCACATTCGGAATATAAAAAAGTTTTTAATAGTGAAGATGAACATGTACCAGATGGAAGATATTTATTTAGCGATACTGAAGAATTTAACGAAATAGATGAATTTGATGAAACTAAAAAAACCGATGAAGCGGTAACAGATATAAAATATTTATTTAATGAATCGGTTGAACATAATGAAACCGATAAAACTTTTTCTGATATTCTATCCAACTTTTTCAAAATATTTAAGAAATCTTTCAAATGTTATATGAATGTAGAAGTACTTTATACAAAAAATGGACCTGATGGAATTCCTGAAGAAATAATACAAGGACATTTTACAAATTCGCAAGAAATTCATAATCTAAATGATGTACAACCCATATTTGAATCGATGATACTTAAATTAGAAAATTGTATAATTGAAGCCCAGTTACGTGAATCTGGTTGGAGATTTGTTAAAATACTATCTAAGAAAATAGTAATTGTTAAATATAAAAATAATACTGGTGGTAGTTATGTTCCTTTGCCTTTCAGTTCACCACAAATAATCAACATAAAAAATGAAGATGATTATTGTTTTCTGTGGAGTATTATAGCACATTTACATCCTGCAGAATATCACAAAGAGAGACTAAGTCATTATAATAAAGAAGAATACATAAAGGAATTTGATCTCTCTGATGGTTTACATGAATTTCCATATGATTATAATAGGTTAATAAAGTTTCATAAAAAGAATAAAAATTTAATTGAAGTAAATGTTTTTGAATTAAATGTGAATTATGTTTCTATTGGCAATATTACTCCACTTTACTCAGATTCAAAAAAATTTTATTTGAATAATAAAAATTTATGTCAATCAGAAATAGTATATAATGATAGAGGAAAATTACATGCATCATAATATTTTTTACCAAGGAAATATAATATGTACTGAAAAATTTCAAATTGTTAAAACACTATCACCAATAATGATTAATCATAATAATTATAAAGGACGTAATTATAATTATAAATATTTATCTTTATATTTAGAATATCAACAAAAATTACAAAATTTGAATGAAAGTTTGCAAAAATATAAAACAGATTATCAACAACAAACAAAAATATTAGTACAAGAATATGGTCATAAATATCAAAATAAGATAGAAACGATTCAAAAATTAAATGAAGAAAATAATGAAGACAATAGAGAATTAAATAATGAAGAAAATGAAACCAATCAAAAAATAAATGTATCTTTAAAAAAATGTCTACAACAATATAAAGAACAATATGATAAAGAATATAGTTATCAGTTACAAATATTAAATCAAAATTTTCATCGAAATACATTTAATCTTACAAAAGAAATTGATGAAACACATGAAATATATCAAGATAAATTTGAAAAACTAGAACAGACAAAACAACCAGCACAAGCGAATATATTATATTATCAGGGTCATTTTATATTGTGTAAAGATGTTTCTATATTTACAAAAACTTCAGATAATACAAATTTTCCTTGTCTTCAATGTATGACAAGTTTTAGAACTAAAGAAGAAATGAATAGACATTTGGAGAATTGTCAGCAAAACGAAGCAGTTGAAAATACTTTTCCTAAAGATGATTATTTAGAATACAATAAATGGTATTTCAAAAATAAAGTACCCTTTACAATATATTGTGATTTCGAAGCATATAATGTTAACATAACACAAAATCACGGGACATCGGAGATGTCTTCCAGGGCTTCACCCGATTCTGAAAATGATAATTTTGAAAATGATAATTATGAAAATAGTGCATCTGAGCAAAGTAAAGAATAATATTTATTTGAACAAAAACCATTATGTTGGGGAATGTACATTCATTCAAATTATCCTGAATTATTTAAATCAGAATATTATCAATACTATGGTGAAGATAGTTCAGAAAAGTTTACAAAGAAAGTAGAAGAATTACAAAATTATTTTTCACAATTGCTTGAAACAAATATTCCAATGATGCCATTAACGGATGAAGAAAAAATTAATTTTGTTAATGAAACAAATTGTTATTACTGTGGAAAAGAATTTACAAAAAATTATAAAAATGGCAGAGGTAGATATCTTGATCAGGTACAAGATCATGATCATCTAAATGGATTATATAGAGGTGCAGCACATAATTCTTGTAATCTTAATGCTAATAAATTTAAATATAACTTTGTTCCTTTATATTTCTATAATGGTTCTAAATATGATTTCCATTTAATAATGAAAGATTTATTTTCATCTGAAAAATTACAACTACAACAAATAAATGTACTATGTAAAACAGAAGAAGAATATTTTTCAATGCAATTAGGTTGTATTAGAATTTTAGATGCATTTAGATTTTTTACTCCTTATTCATTAGATGTTATGGGAAAAACTTTGAAACCTGAACAATGTAAAATATTAAATAAATATAATTTAAAACCTTTAAAAGGCATATCTCCGTATGAGTATATAACTGGAGATTTTAATTCTGTGAATAAAATTATGGAAGAAAAACAACTTCCTCCAATAAATAAATTTAAATCAACATTAAAACAATCACAATTATCTGAAGAAGACTATGCAGAAGCTGAAAAAATTGGAGAGAGTTAAAATGTAGAACAATGTATGATTATACAATGAAATATCTTCAGATAGATGTATTAATCCTTGCTGATCTTTTTGAAAACTTTCGTGATATGTGTTTAGAATATTACGGAATAGATCCATGTTATTGTTATTCTACACCAGGTTTAACATGGTTAGCAGGATTAAAACATACTGGTGTTCAAGCCGATGGCTCTAGGACAAAGTCCGTTAAACTTAAACATTATAAAGAAAATACATATGATAAATTATTATTTTTTGAATCTGGGATTAGAGGTGGTGTTTCATCAGTTTTAGGTAATAGATATGTTAAATGTTATAATAAGAAAGTAAATCCACAAGAATATGGAATAATGAAACCTTTATCTCCAGAAGAAAAAGAAAAAATATTAGAAATTTTTCGAACGAAACGAGAAGGAGTAGAACGTGAAAATGCAATTGATGAATTCATGAGAGAAAACTATTTGTTATATTATGATTTTAATAGCTTATATTCTTCTTGCATGATACAAGAATTACCAACAGGTGAGATGGAATGGTGTAATATTCTTGATTATCAAAAAACATATGATGGAAATTATAATCATGGTTATATATATGAAGTTGATTTAGTATATCCTGATGAAATAAAAGATAAAACAAAATATTTTCCTTTCTGTCCCGAAAACAAAATTCCCAATATAGAAGATTTTTCAGATTATCAAAAATCTATAATTCCTAAGAAATACAGACCAACAAAAAAACTTATGTTAACACAAAGCAATAAAGGAAAGTATGTTGTTGAAGGAAGAATGCTAGATTGGTATTTAGATCATGGAATGATTCTCACAAAAATTCACCGGAAACTAGTGTATAGAAAATCTAGGTGGTTAAAAGATTATATAGAGTTCAATATTGAAAAACGTAAAATAGCTAAAAGAAATAAAGATGATTTTGGAAACGTGTTCTTCAAATTAATGAATAATGCATTTTATTGTAAGACTTTAGAAAATGTGCGTAATAGACAAAATATTGAAATAGTTTATGATAAAGATAGGTTTCAAAATTTAACAAGGAAACCTACATATAAAAGAACTACTAGATTTAGTGATGAACTATGTGCTGTACATTTACGTCGAATTAGCGTAAAACATGATAAGTTTAATTTCATTGGTTTCACTATATTAGAATTAGCTAAACTATTTATGTATAGATTTATATATGATTATTTAGCACCTGCTTATGGCAAAAACTATAAATTACACTTTACAGATACCGATTCTGTTTTCTTAGAATTAACAATACCGTATAATTCTTCACTTGATGAAGAAATTAATAAAATAAAAGATATCATTCATCCTTCTGATTTATGTAAAGTAAAAGATGAACTAGAAGGAAATGAAGATTTCATAACAGAAGCTATATTTTTAAAATCTAAATGTTACTGTTATGATACAACTAATAATATTAAAACACATAAAACATTAAAAGGAATTTCAAAGGCATCAGTGGCTAATCAAATAACATTTCAAGATTATAAAAATGCATTATTTAATAATGAAATAAAAACAGCATGTAATTATAGAATTAATTCAAAGAAACATAAAATGTATTTAAAAGAAGAACATAAATTAGCATTAGATCCATTTGATGATAAAAGAAAAATTTTACCTGATGGAATAACTACTTCACCTTTTTAATTTTCTAATTTCTAAGATAGACAAATTTGATATATACATAAAATAAAAAAAATAAAATATTATAGCACTATACAGGGTGATCATAAAGTCGCTGTAGGGTTTAATTGCCAAATATAATAGAGTTCAATACCTCCTAGAGGGTGTATATAAGAATTAAGTATTAACCAGTATCATAAATTTAATGAATAAAACACGAAATTGTATTATTTATTTTGCCAAATTCAAATTAAATTCAATTAAATATTTTAACCGATAAAAATACATACATTTCACATAATTACCTCCTGTCCATGGATCATTTCAAGTCTAAATGAAAACTTTCGGTAAATCTCCACTTTTCTCAAGCTTCAATGTATCTAGATCCTAAATTTTTTCAATCCAAAAGAAAGAAATTTCAAAATAAAGTCGTTGTTCGACGGTCTTACCACGATTGTCAATGCACGGTTGGAGTCTTTTTCGGAACGACCTGATGGCATTGCGGCACATTTCAGAGGTGATTCTGAACTTGATGATGAAATGCTGTTGTAGACTTCTCGGTAGTGAGGCAAGCACTTTATTTTTCAAGAATCCCCAAACAAAAAAGTTCTAAGGGGAAGATCAGGAGACCTAGCGACCCATAGCATTCGTCCGAAAAAATGATTTTATCGAAGAAGTCTTCATCTTCTTAGGATTTTTGCAGTAAACTCTCACGGATGCTGACTCGCAATCTTCTTCGTGTAGCTCTTGTGTTACTTGCAATTTGTTAGGAAAGAGCCCTAAATCATGTCTCACTACATTGTGAACGTAGCCGTAAGAACAGCTTGTAGCTGAAGCTTGGCGAATTGATGTTGAGGGTTGTTTTACGAATAAATTCGGAAATTCTTTGCTTTCTCATCATTGAATGATGGTCGACCACCTCTTTCTGCATTTAACGCCTCCAGTATCACAAAATCTCTTGAAAAGGTTTCATGGAATTCTCTAAGGAATTATTCTATTTCCGATTTCTTAATTCTTTATACGTTTACGGATTCAAATTTTGCCATAAAAAAACCATTTTGGAACTGATTTTAGTCACCTTAAAAAGTCTGTCGAATTAAAGATTCTTTAGGGGAGAGAATCCTGATTGGTCGCAGTGTCATGCACCAGAATTCAACAAGAACAACAAACAAGACGTAGCTGCGTTACTTGTGTGCACAATGTGAGCGCATGAAATTTGCGCATTTCGTGCTTGATAACGATGATCATATAATAGCTTTCTAATGCCTTTTTCATCCTGAAAACTCGCAAACCTCAACAGCCTTTTCATATCATAAAAAACTTCTTTTCTAGTTATCGTTTAAACTCATTCACTTTTCATGTATAGTGAATTGTAATCCCACAGTGACTTTATGATATTTTGTATATTTTTTTATCACTCGGTAAACAAATGTTCTATCGACTTTCAGTCAGAGAACAATTGTTCGATAACTCTATCATGAATTTTTTTATCAATATTAATTGTAATGAAGCCATAATCTTTTGACCAAGCATTGTTACACGATTATTTAAATTCATCTTTATTTCTTACACATAAATCTCTTAACAAATCACTTAAGTTTCTTGCATTTATTTCAAATAGCATAAATATATTTGCATTCTTTCTAATAACACTTCCGTCTAATGAATACATACTTTGTGTTAAATAAAATACACTACAGTTATTATGTCTACCTCTTGTGAAATAATTTCTCTGAACTGACTGATTTCTATCATTAACACAATCATCAAAAATTACACAATGTTTCATTGTTTTATCTAGTTTACTAGGATCTTGCATATTACCACTATCATCTATTAATTGTATCTTTATATGCTTATTTTTATTGGATTCAACTAACTGATTATTTTTTGCTGCTTCTTCACACCACGAACTTATTTCTTCTTCATCTTCAGATTTTTCATATTCTTTGAATAATGAAGCAATTGCTGTTTTTTAAGATTATTTTCAAAACCATATTTTAAAAATTGATAGACGGGTTGTTCTGCTGTTGTTGTATAAATTATAAGATTGTTATAATCCAAAAAATTTGGAGTCGTTAAAATTTTAAATAATAGATATGTTTTTCCGCAACCTGATCTTCCACAAATAACTGACAAAACTTTATTAGATAAATTTGGATGATGATTAAATTTAAGTTTCTTTTTATTTAATGGGGGTACTTCACTCATTTTTTAATAAAAAAATTTATTTTTATTTTATTTTTATTTTTAAAGAAGAAGAAGAAAATTAAACTTTTCTAGCTTCGCGTGAGAGTTTATACCTCTCGAACGGGAGTTTATACCTCTCGAACGGGAGTTTATACCTCCCGAACGGGAGTTTTTACCTCCCGAACCAAAAGATCTATCATAATCTCTTCACCTCCAAAATTTATTTCTTGTCCTTTCTCATCAGTGATTCTAATGTTAATGTTGTTAATAGTTTTTCTTGTAATGGGAAATATATTAATGTTTGTGGAATTACATTTAATCTATAACCAATGGGTACAGTAAAAGCTGGAAAACTGAATATTATATTTGATAATTTACCATTTATATATCCTCCTTCAATAATGTCACAATGTACAACAATTGAATTTATTTCAGTTATTTTTGGAATCTTCTCACCTAAATGATAACCTTGACTAGAGGTTTGTTTATTAAATCCTAATAGCTTTGACAATGATCTAACATGATTAAAATCAACTTGATGATTTTCGTCTAAAGTAAGAGAAAATTTATTAACTGCCGGTTCAACTGCGAAATGTAATTGTTTCTTATCTTTAAATGGTATACCTAAATGTCCCTTAATTTCATTTGATATTGATTCAACTTCGTAAGAACCAGGAAGAAAAGTTAGTATTTTCCATGTTTTGCCTTTATCAGTAGAATATCTAAATTGATCATTCACATCTTTGATAACGTTTTGAATAGTGTTAAATGTGGAGAAACTAGTCAATGCAATTTGATAATTTTTATTTTGTTCCAAATGTAGAATGGGTTCTAAATTACAAGTGTGTGATGAAGTAGTTGTTATAATTTTTAACGTCGTCCTAAATTTTGATGATCCCAAAATCTCTGTCAAATTTTCTAAATGATTATTAATTTTGTCTAAATCTGCTGAACACATTTTTTAACTAAAAATTTTAAATAAACATTTTTTATAAAAAAATTAAAAACAACAACATATTTCAGCTACGGGCGAAGCCCTAGAACCATCGGTTCGTTACACTTTTATAATCCTCTTCATTTAGAATCTTCTTTTCTAACAGTCTTTTCAATATAGCATGAATTTCATTGAAACTAGAATTATGTCATTCTTTTATTGCAGATATTAAAATATTTAATCTTTTTAGTAATTCTTGTGGATCATCTAGTAAGAATACAGTTATTTCAGTTTTAAAACCTTTTCCTACTTTAACTCCCGATGATAATAAATTTTCTAATTGTTTATAACGTCTAAGAGATGTTACTGCACCAACTCTATCTAACATAGCTTTATATTTTATGAGATCTTCTACAGCATAATTATTTAAATCTGCTCCTATTAAAAGATCAACAAAATTTCTATCTAAATTAAAAGGAGATTTATCTGGTGAAAAAATTAAACCTCGAAAAGGTTGTGGAAATATTTCTTTTTGTCCGAGATAAAATCTAGGTATTGTTTTTCCATCTATAAATGAAATAGAATGTTCAAATTGCATAGATTTTGGTAATTTCTTATTAATGTTTGATTCTAGTAATCCATAGTCATCTAATATAGTTTTGTGCTCTGGATCTGTTATATCAATTTGTTTATCATTATTTGTAAGTTCCTTTTCAAGAGTTTTAAATGGTTTCATAGTTTTTTCAAAATCAGTTTTTACTTGCTCGGTTTGCTGCATTTTTTCAAACATATCAGATTGAATACCAGCTTTTATCATTCTATGTTGAAGATGATTTTCTTTCATAATATTTCTTTGTTTTATTAACTCTTCTAATTGTTTTATTCTTTTAAAATTATCAGCTCTAATTTTATCCATCTTTAAAATATAATATTTGAATTTTGTGGTAACATTGGAATACAACAAAAACATTTTACTGAACAAATTATTTTTTTATTGCTTTGTTGTCTGACATCTTTTCGTTTAAAGTTTTCTCGTTTTAAGTTTTGTTTAATAAAGTTTTGTTTAATAAAGTTTTGCTTAAATTTTCGCTTAAAGATTTTAGCTCTTCTAAAAAATTTTGTCATTTTCTTCATTAGAAATTTTACCATCACTCGAAATTTTGCCATCCTGTTTATTCTTATCATCAACTTTTTCTGACTGTAATTGAAATGATATTTGATTTACTTCATTAGCTATTTGATCAAATTTTTCAATCTCATCTAACGTAATAACATTATCATCACATACTCTTTGAAAGTAGTAATGCAATTTGTCATAGACTTCTTTAATATGTAAATGCTTAGTTTTTAATGATTTTCGTTTCTTAGTTATTAAAGATTTATCTAACATTGCAACAAGTGAAGTTGCAATAACACCCGTACCTGTTAAAGCTGTAGCAACTACTGGAATTACTAAAACACCTGAAGATATAACAATTGTTAAAGCACCTAAACTTATTGTTAAGAATATGCCAATTCCTTGTGTTACATTCTTAACTTTAGTCCATCTCTTTCTTAATTTTTTATAATGCTCTAATCTTAATAATAATTGAGATTCCTTATCTTTCATATAACGTACTCTATATTTGTGTTTTTCTTTATTCATTTTTTCAATGTCCATTAAAGTAGAACTACGTTCATATGATAACGAAGGATATATTCTTGCGGTTTCTTCCATTTTTGTTTCTTCCATTTTTAAAGAAATATTATTAGTCACATGATATATTTTAAAAAACCTGAAAGATGGATAAAATTCTCAAATTTGAGATTCTTAACTTTTATGATTTTCGGTGTCCTGGAACGGTCATGATTTAAGCGAGAAAATTGTAATTCTCAAATTTTGAGATTCTTAACTTTTATGATTTTTTCGGTGTCCTGGAACGGTCATGATTTTGGGAGCAAAATGTCATAATCTCAAATTTGAGATTTTGAAAAATTTGAAAAAATGGGTATTTTTAAAAACGCCTAAATTTATGAATTTAGGTCTTCATAACCTGAAAAAGGGTTCAAATTCATGAATTTATGTCGTTTTTAAAAATGCCATTTTTTGAAAAAATGGTACTTTTTGAATGGACTAAATTCATGTATTTAGGTCTTAAAAACCTGAAAAAGGGTTCAAATTCATGAATTTATGTCGTTTTTAAAGATACTTTTTTTTGAATTTTATAGTGTCCTGGAACGGTCTTTTGCCCATTACTCATATTTCCTAAAAACAGGAGTGGTGAATAAACATGAATGTCCTCCATCTTAAAAAATTCAATTCGCTGATTTATGCTTTTCGATAATGTAGTTTTGTGAGCAAGCCGTCTGTCGTTTTGTCAGGCCTACGTGTAATATAGTATGATTAAGCAGTGGGTTGTTTAATTAGGCCTATTGTACATGAAAAAGAGTTAAGGCAATTGAAAACATTCTTATAAGTAAACAAAAAATTAAAAGGAGAAAATTATGCCATACCACTGTTCATGCCATTTAATTTCCGTGTGTATGCTAATGTTTCAGTTTATAGTCTCACGGGAGTTTGGCCATTGGTTAAAAAAAAACAGAATTTCACTCACAATTTACGACCCTACATATTGAATAAAATTTCATAAAAAGACACCTGACGTTTCATCGTCTGCCGACTATGATAAGTAATTTTTGTGATTCTTCCCTGTGGGTAGTGATGAAAATTTTCCGGAAAATTTTGAATCAAAATTTTCCATGGAAAATTTTGGAAAATTTTGAAAGTTCTGATTTTTTGTGATAGGCCCTATATGCTTTGACCGCTTCCACAGCCGAGGTACATACCAATAGAATGGGTCTATAAAACTGGTGATTTTGATCATTGTTTTGAATAAAACGATTTTGAAAAATGAAGAAATTTGAAATGTTTTGTGATATAATTTTTACGTTTTCTATCACAGCCGAGGCATAGACACAACAATAGAATTGTTCTAAAACTCTTGATTTCATCATATCATTTCGATTAAAACAATCGTAGCAATACGAATCCCGTCCGTGGATTTTTGAGCATCCCTTTGCCACCAGTGGCTTGTGGCAATTTGTTGCCATTTTTAATGTTATAACACAGACATCTTTTGGGACAACGTGAATTTTTTCCTTTACAATAGCGGTATAATTTCATGCATTGTGAAAGATCTGGAGCAGAAATAATGCACTTTATTTGGGAGTTTGTTTATGGCTTGAAAGTTAAGCTTTATTATGCAGCCTTGATTGCAATGATACAAATTCTCCATATGTTGATGAACATGTGAAACACAAGTACACAGTCCAACACACCATTATACATGAGCGACCATATATTGGAAGATATATAAAGACTGTAAACTCGTGAGATATTTGGAAACTAAAGATATCTGTGATGAGTAGAAGAATATCTATATGATAGCTTCTAACTTCTGGCGTATTGTCCGATATCTTCGTGGAGGACAAACTACACATCTTCCATTCCTAGCTGGTTCAGATGGTTCAGATAGTTCCAAATCGATTTCAGATCTACTTAAATGAATTTCAGACTTTTCCAGATGAATTGGAGATTCTCCAGCCAGTTGAATCTACCCGAGTAAAAAAATATGCTATGCTTAATAGGTAGTTTAGTAAGCACCATAGATAAACTGCCAAGTTTTATAATAACTGCCTAGTATGGCGCTGCGTAGGCTATCCATGTTTTGCTTAGTAAGCACCATAGATAAACTGCCAAGTTTTATAATAATTGCCTAGTGTGGTGCTGCGTAGGCAACCAATGTCCTGCCTAGTACGCACCATAGATAAACTGCCAAGTTTTATGATAATTGCCTAGTATGGTGCTGCGTAGGCTGTCAATGTTCTGCCTAGCATAAGCACCATAAATAAACTGCGAAGTTTAATATTAATTGCTGGGACTGTTTGACCCAGCAAGCTGTGTGCTAAACATCATTGAGATCACTGCACTTCCCGCAGTTGCTGCCGATGAAATTTACAAAACAATTAATAGTGAAACTTTTCATGTATTAACATAGCAACAGCTAGGACTCATACACAATATACAACTGGATAGTGGAAAAAATTCATTCACATCAGATTAGAGCATGCATGCAGTTGTTCCAATTCTACGATGCGCTGAAATAAATAACTAGATAAAAGTAAACATTCATAGAAAAGGTAAGAGAAACATACTTCCTTAATTTGAGGAAAGCCCGAAAGCAAGAGATGCTGTCGACTTCCAATTTATATTGTTTTTGCGAGGCCTTTCGATTAGTCACTACAAGAAGATGTGTTCGGCTATCTTAGCCTCCTAGTGACTGAAAGGCCTCGCTAAAGAATGAAAATTAGAAGTCGAATGTATGGACTTTCCTCAAATTTGGATAAAAAATGTCTGGCCCTCTAAGTCTCTTCAGTGAAATACTTCCTTAAGTTTAAGAAAGCAGTTCCAAAGTCTATATTAAAGGACCCCAAGCTGCATTACTTATGAAAACAGCAGTTTCGCCGTCGTCGTGGACAGTCTAGCAAGGTTTTTGTCCGGTCTAACAAATGACTCAACGCATGTAGAGAACATATTTTCACAACTTCATCAAAATTCTGATCAAAAGTTTTTGAAAAATATATAACAATATTCAATATTAATAATTACAATAATGTCTATCATCTCACATGAAAGCAAAATATCGACGCCACGAAGCATAAATATAGGAAGATGGTGTCTGCCTCGTTACATTTGTTTGAATAAAATTTGGATATGTAAAGACAAAGGAGAGAAGGTAGGGTACAGTAAAAGATTATGCTCTTACGTTTCCATAAGTATATTGGAATACATATCTGGGCCGCCTTCAAAAAATAGTGGTGAACTTTGACAGATGATACAGTGAAGAGACCATGTCAACGGTTAAAAGCTTCTTATCGAACAATGTTTGCAACAATATTTTAGCAGTCCGCAAGTGCATATCGAGAGGCTCTGATAGTGGAAGTCTCCTTATAGAAGGCAGAGGCTATATACCTTTAACACTGAACATTGTTTTGTCAGCACTTGGTTGTCGATGAGAATCTCCTCCCAAACGTAGCGGCTTTTCGATAAGAAATATAGTCTTGTGAAGATCAGTCGCATGAGCCTCGAGCCGAACATGGGGATATCCGCATCTAAAATTGAGATAAGCAACATCAACAGAGGGTTACTACACGATAAAGCTTCATTTTTTGCACAGGCACACGAAATTTGGGAACCTCCAACGCATTATAAAGCAGACAATTGAAGAACTAGTAATTATTAAAAAGTAGGCTACACTCAAACTCAGCAAACGTTAAACCCTCCCTCTGCAGTTTAGAGACAAAAATCTCATCTCTCGAACTTTGAGATGACAACTCTCACCTTCGCCGCTTGCTGCAAGGTTGGGCAAAATCTTGGGGTCAAAACCCAAAACCCATTTTTAAATAAATGAATGAAATCAAGTAGACGAAGTGCATTCTTTGTATTTTGTGCTGACATAAAGATTCTTCTATAGGCCAAGATTCCTATGGGGCCCATGAGAAGTGTGGTATTAGTGGAAAACGATTTATTATTGCAATAATTGATGTAATTAGTAGCCTTAGTAGCCTGATGTATTACGTCATAAAGTTTTCTTTTAATTTAACCTACACTGATATACTGACTAATTGAAGATCTTTGATTTAGTTATGATTGAGTTACACATTGCTCATAGCAAAGCAATTGTTTTTTATTTATCATTCAGGAATATAAACAAGCTTGATAAATATTATAGGTGCGCAGTAAGTGAATGGTTAAACATATTTAGAATGCGAAATCGGAATGATTTTAATTTTTGGATAAATGTTGGCTATCGCAGAAAGTTAAGGGTGAGAAGATAACTGCGAAGATGTAAAATATGCGGAATATATAAAAATTCAATATACACAAATGCAGCAAAAGACATGTAAACTTACTGTAGGCCTAGATACAATATGTATGAGCTTTCAATGCGCGGTATTGTCAAGCCCAGAATGAAATAGCTAATAATCACAAGCATTTCACTCTTGAAATATTCTGTGAATCCAGTGGAAATTTGATAAAATATCATAACTTTATGCTCTTATCCTGTAGCTCTCCTAAGATTCAAATCAAAATAATAATTTTTGTAACTTGATCTGTATATATTCAGCAATAATAGAAAACCCAAGTTTTGTATCACTTACCCTAGGTCGACCCAAAACCCTAGGTCCAACCTTGCTTGTTGTCACTTCAGCACGTGTGTCAAATACAATGATTAGAACCTACCATAGGAAGCGGTCGGGGAATCAAGGGCGTTAATGTTCCTTATTGACAAATCAGTTGTCACTCACTCAGTATAATACCATGATACGATGATTAGAGCTGTAAATTTCCAATTATAGCTCTAGTTTATTTAAATCAGTCAAAGATAGAAAGCAAAATGACTATATTAGGCATTTTCTCTACTGATGCAACTTGGGATTGTATTTTTAGTTATCGCTGTTCGCATGATATTTTTTGTATTTTTTTATCTAACTTAAATGAAGTTAAAAAATCTGATTTCAGCATAATGAATCTATGTTTTGAGTTGATCAGACCTTTTGTCTCTTATTATCTCCTAAATTGATAGATGCAAAGGTTTCAAAGCAACTTCCAACTAAACAATCATTAGGGCTCTATACTTTGATGAAATAGGAACCATGAGATTTGTACAAATACTGAAAGATAGACCGAAATACCCTTTTGAGACTAGTACCTAATAAGGATGGCCGACATACAAGCACATGTAATTCACTTAATGCGTTCTCCAAGTGAAATACAACAACCCGAATCCTCAGTTTTAGGAAATAGATACTGTTGTACAGTATATTCGAATGCACCACACCAATCATCGCGGCAGATCGTTCTCTAAGTAACGTCCATGGTAGATCATGGTCACTCTCATGCACTGTTGTTTAGCTATAGGGTTCTTTAACGTGCAACTGGACACAATTTCTTCAGTTCTAAATTCAAATGTGCAGTTGCTTTTCTTGGTTTGTGCAGTTGAAAACTTGTAGTCAGGAAAACATGTGAATTAACGAAAACGTAGCAGAAAGTGGAGTGGATGTCAAGATATGAATGACAATTGCATCACTTACGTTACAGGAAACAACTATTAAGACATGACAAAGTGTATTTGTTTAAAATTGAAGTTTGCAAAACGATTGAACTTTCTGATTCCTCGTAAACTGTGAGTCTTAAATATTAGTTGTATTGCGCTATAGGTGCACATTTGGAGAGATCTGTTTGCCCTATACTTCAGTTCGCACTTTTTTGTCTGGGGGCCAAGGTGATGCGAGCGTTGCTACTGCCAGTGCTTGTATGAATTGGAAATTGCAAAACTAATATATGCACATGCAGTTCTGACAGAGAACATACATGTACATGTACATGTGCTTTAAGTAGAGAAACTTCTAGCTAATCATGAAACGAATTTCGTAGGAGACCGAGTCATGGACAAAGAAGAGAAATTTTTCAAATGTACATGTATGCCATGTCTTGCAAGTTTTGCATGTTGCATGCAAATCATCCAGCTCATAGGTGTTAAAAACAGTGCTAGTAGCGGGCCACATTATGGATATGATTAGCTTTGTGATCAGCTAATTCTGTAATAGGCTACTACAGAAATCAGAATCATTGAAATGATAATAGGCCTGCTGTGAGGAGCAGGCATCCGCAACTTCTTTTTTTTAACAAAAGATGAAACCAAAAGCAAATGCTGAATGTGCACATTTGTTATCAAAAACGATGCTTAACCAAAATTTTAACCTGTGGTTGTTTTCACGATTTCCAAAATATTCTGTTTTCATTGAAACATACTAGCATGCTAAGGGGTTTTCTGCAAGTTTAGAACAGTGATAAATATAGTTTTAGGAAATATCAACCATACAGAGAAATTGTACCCACAACTCTGCACCGGAGCAAGATTTCGGAATGCTCAAATACTTGCATAAAAACCGTGGAAAACACTGCCAAAGTGGCCAGTCTTAGCAAAGGAAATCTGCGATCTATAACGAAACCTACTTTTAAAGCATTTTACAAAAGTTAGTTACACATTAAATTGGGAATGCATTGGTAGAAAATTCTATCAATATAAATAATATAAATGAGTCAGGGCTGAAACCGGCCGGAGTAATCAAAGCCAGCAGGGGTTGACAACGTACGATGTCAATCAAAATTTATCGCATGCCGCTAACTTCAGACACTGCTCTACCATCGACTGTCAAGAGCACATGCAGACAGTAGGCGCTACTAGGTAACTATCATTACTCGTACATGTGTTTGCATTGAAATCCAATCATTCATTTTGATTCCTCGAGATTTTTTCCAGTTAATCGAGATATGAAATAATCATTGGATAGATAGGCTAAGAGTAGTAAGTAAAACTCCACTTCTGGACCGCGCAAGATGGCCGCCATCGAAGAATTTTCGCTGACGTCCCCCCCCTCTGGAACGGCAGAGTGTCGTGGTCGGCCGCCGTGGTGCTTCGGGTCTGACTCCCCCCCTCTGGAACGACAGAGGTTGTGGTCTGTCGTGGTGTGGCGGCCAGGTTGGTCCACGTTCACAAAATGTTCGCTGACGTCCCCCCCCCTCGAAAACGACAGAGTGTGAGACTCGGGTGAGTTGGTCCGACCGCCTGGTTGACGTGGGCGACCGTCAAGGTTGACGTGGGCGAGCGTCCAGGTTGACGTGGGCGACCGTCTAGGTTGACGTGGGCGACAGTCCAGGTTGTCGTGGATGGTGAAATGGCTGCCAGATTCGGATTCAGCGTAAAAATCTGCATCTGTGGTGTGATTTCCAGCTCAATCGGCGAGAAAAAAATTTTCTTCAAAATTTTGACAGAGTTAAAATTTGGGACGTTTGGCTGTGTAGCGCCCAAACGAAGCATCGGATGAGAAAACGGAGGCCAGATTCGGATTCAGCGTGAAATTCTGCATCGGTATGGTGAATTTGAACGCAATCGGAGAGAAAAATTTTCGCTGACATCCCCCCCCCTCTGGACAGCTAGCTTCGATCTTGCCTTCTAGTGGACGGATTTTGTCGTGCAATAGCTCGTTTGAAAGCTAAGAGTGAGACAAATTCACTGAAAGAATCGGCTTGTTCATATCTGTCTTCGTTTAGATGTGAGACGCCATTTAAGATTTTGGGACATTGGCGAAAAACGACAGAGTTAGAATTTTGGACGTTTTGGGCTGTAGCTTCAAAACGAAGCATCGGATTGGAAAACAGATTTCAGATTTGGAATCAGCGTCAAATTCTCTATCTGTATGGTGAGTTTCAAGTCAATCGGAGAGAAAAAATTTTTCTTCACAAAATTTTTTCGAAAAAACGAGTTAGAATTTTTGCGATGGCTGCCTGCTGTAGAGCCAAAACGAAGCATCGGATGGGAAAACGGAGGCCAGATTCGGATTCAGCGTCAAATTCTACATGGAAATGGTGTATTTTCAGCTCAATCGGACCTCTAGAATCGGCGATAGAAGCGTTTTAAGTGTTTGGATGATGGATATTACGTCATCAGCTGATCGCCACACACTATATAAGCTGGGAACCGACAGTGAGTTGTCATTAAGACGAGAGCGATTGTCAGAGGTAGGTCGTCTCTCTGAGCTCCGATGATAGCTTCGGACATTCCAAATTCCGGGTTTATGTAAGAAACCGACTTAGAAAATTTCATTGCTGATATCAGCTAAGGCGTCTGACTTAGAGGTTAGCCAGGACATGGCCTTCGTCTCCAGGCCATAAAAGACTCCAAAACTTTAAAGGCTTGTAACTTTGCTTCTACAAGTCCGTTTGACTTGATTCAAAAAAGGTTCGGTCGCTATTGACCTGCCCTAAGTGACAGACTACTTATAAAATTTCATAAGTAGTGCTAAAAAGTTGAAAATTTTAAATTCACTAGTTTTGGAGGTTTTCTGGGGTTTTCGACCCTGCTGAAGTCAATGAAAGCATTTTTAATGAAAGCATTTTTAATGATGTCTGAGCCAGTCTTCTCATGGTATAAGCGGCTTTTCACTGAAAGCGAGCAAGACACGGAGAGTTTTGCTGTAATATTCCACTGACAGGGTGTTCCTTCGGGACGGCGGACGATGCCGTAGTGATAAGTGTGGCAAGGGAGTGTGTCATAGTTTAGACCGTAACCGCTGGGACAACTCATGTCTCATGTTGGGCATTTGACACAGTTCTCAACGTAGCACTTTGAACGCCAATCGGTTGAGTCTTAGCTATCTTGTCATGGGTGGCCTCTAAACATCTCCATTGCAAAACGCTGGTGAATCAAGCTCTCTACGGCTTGCTATCAAGCTGCTCAAAGTCTGTCAACCTCTTACCAACTCTACAGGTTTTCATGTCTGGCGAATACTATCATTAAGTTGAATCTGCTATCAGTCAACTTGAACGTTGCAAATGAAGTTCGGTGTAATACTTCCTTTCGACGGGCGTTCCTGTAAAGGGCGGCGGTGAAACCCGTAGCTATGTATACCGCAAGGGACATTCGGCAATGGTCAATCTTGTTAAACCTCTCTGCGTCATGTTTGCAAGTGATTGCCTCTGTCTCAACGTAGTATGCATTCGCGCCAGGGCGACATTTAGCCAGCTGTCGAAGGTTGTCTTATAAACTATCCATTGCATACGTTATGAGAACCACGAGTTCTACCTGTCTCTATCAATGAGATGAATTGATGAATGGAATGAAATGGAAGGACACTCACGCGCCGCACGCAACATAACACACTTCTCTCTTCCGTAGTCTAACAAGCTCTTTACACATGGATCGCAGTCGATTGCTATCCCTGTATCAGAAGTGTAAGCTATCTTAATTTTATTTAACACTATTTCATCTACCATCATCACCCATATGAAATGTTATAAGATTTACAAGTTAGACTAAGCGTGCTACTATTTCCAAATGAAAAATCATACATGGTTAAATCATCCACTGAAGCCCCATTCAAGTAAGTCAGTATGAAAGCAAAGATAATACGAAATAGAAATTTATTATGGCATATATTTCAAAAGGTCTTCATCGTCAATATCGTCCCAGAGTCTGCCTTCACACAGATCACAAAAACAGTTCACTTGCTTCAATCGTTCTTCTATCGCGAGCCTCACTTTGTCGATGTACACCCACTCCGCCATAGTTCGTGGCTGGGAGTTAGGGGTGTACCATCCCATAATTGATGGAGGAATTTGGTGCTGGTGATCTCCATCACATCATCAGTATCGTACTGCAGATACTTCCATCGTATGCCTGTTAGGTCGGGACACTCCTTCTCACATACACTCTGCTCTTCGTCATCCGCTGCTAATGACAACTTTCTAATGTTGTCGAGTCGGTATAATTTCTCCACCTTCCCCTTCGTTGGAGCGTTTGGTGCAACGAGCGCCTTTGGCGATGAGCATGGAGAAGAGATCTCCAATTTGTGTTCGATGTTTTTGGAGGGCTTGTCATGTTGACTGTGAATAATGACTTTGAAATGTTTTCTAATTCTTAAGTATAAACAAGCAACCAATCAGAATGAACAGCCAATGAATGATGAATATGAAAGTATATATGCAAAGTGACATTCGTGTCATTTCACTCTGTCTTTGAGACGTATAAGTGAAGTGTTCTCTAGCGAATTCTATATTTGAGGCGTACAAGTGAACTGCTCTCTCGTGAATTCCAAATTTGAGACGTATTATTTGAGTGATGTCTCTATCTTGTTGAAGTATCAACCTTAAACTTGATTTCGTTGAAATGGTAAGTTGAAAATTTCTTCACTCATCTCCCTCAAACGTGTGGCTAATAGCATCTTCCTCAATTTCAGGCATCAACTTCATCACCAACGCCCTCCCTTCTCGAGGAAAGTTTAGAGTTGTTGAGTCAAAGTAGGTTGTAACAATACACTGAGACTTGAACGGAGATGACAGATGATTTCTCTTTCAGGTGATGTGAGTTCCAGCTCAGGACTCTCGCGACAAGGCAACGAGTGGGAATGTGCCGACTGCGGACATATGTTTACAAGGAAGCACAGTCTCCTTCGACACATCAAACAACGTGTGTGTCAACGCAAAGCGGCATCAATCTCCGGAGGTGAAGTTGATTCTGACGATGACATCTCCTTTCCTTGCGATTTGTGCCCTCTTTCTTTTGATAGTCACTTTCAGCGATCTTCGCACAGACTTCAACACACGCATGCAAATGATCACTACACCAACGGTACCTCTACCATCTCCCTCATTAATGTTTCACATAATAATTTAGTACGCGACTACTGCATGGAGTCCAATACTCAAATAGTAGATTTTCCTGAGTGGCTCCTTCAAAATTCTAACATTATCGAAGCGCTCTTCAACAATTTAGACAATTTTAGAATGAAGGCGCTCATCTACCTTAAACTAAAATATATTAAAATAGATTTTCAAACGGGTCAAGTGACGGAGAGAATACAGTTTCATGTTCCTTCCTCTTCCGCAACCGAAGTTGTAGACTGCGAGTCTTGGCTAAATTTTCACATTCAATGTTTAAAATCAAATGTAGATAAATTCAATCAGCGCGACAGCGCTCTCATTTGTGATGGTGTGGACTCAACCATATTCAAAATTTCCCTATTAGAAAGTCATGCAGCTCGAGGCACATTTAAACTACCAAAAACGTTGTATAATAAGAAAGCTGTCATCAATGTCGATTGTAAATCACAGTGTTTCAAATATGCAGTCCTATCCATCCTTCACTATAATGATATCAACGCGCATCGAGATCGCACCTATAGCTATAGACAGTGGGAGGATGAACTAGACTTTGAAGGTTGTGATAGTGACAACATGAAAATCAAAGATGTAGAAACGTTCGAAAAACATAATAAGATTAAAATTGTCGTTCACGTGTGGGAGAAGGGGTTGAAGGGTGCCCGCTATAATTCACGTTCAACTTGTTATGAACGTGTAGTCAACCTCTTATTAGTAAAACAAGATGATAGCGAGGAATGGCACTACTGTGGTATTCCCAAAATCTCTCGCTTGTACACTCACTTGGGGCACTCTAAAAGAGGTGAACATTTTGTATGCGACCGCTGCATCCGGTCCTTTTGGAGTAAAGATAAATTTGAAACTCACTATGAATGGTGCAAGCGAGGTAAATTACAAATGGAACGCATGCCCAAAGATAAAATATTTTCACATAGGGATAATGGTGACGAATTAAGTCCCCTGCGTATCATTTACGCAGACATAGAATGCTACATTGATGATATCATCCACAAGCCAGCAGCCATATCCTGCTATGAAGTATGGCATGACCACTTTAGGAATAGACAAAACAAAATGCATACTTGGCAAGGTGAAGATTGTATTTACCAATTCCTACAATTCCTCGAACAGGCTGTAAAATTTCAACAATCATATGATTCACAATTGCAGCGTAAGTCACTACATATGTCAGATGAAGACAAACAGAAATTTGAAAGTTGCACATCGTGCCCTAAATGTCATAAAACGTTTGATGACGATAAAATTAAGAAAGTGCGTGATCATGATCACATCACTGGTAAATTTAGAAACGCACTCTGCTCCAAATGTAACTTTTCACTTAGGTTGAGACGTCGTGTACTACCCGTCATTTTTCATAACTTTAAGGGCTATGACAGTCATATGCTCATAAAAGGAGGGTTGAGCCAGATGAAATCGTGGCAGTTCAATGTTATAGCACAAACGAGAGAAAAATTCATGGCAATGACAGCAAAAGTACCAGTAGATAAAACTAAAGAAAATAAGACAGTCTTCTTCGAAATAAAATTTTTAGATTCATTTCAATTCATGTCAGCGTCACTAGCTTCTCTCGTTCGAAATCTCAAGTTTCTTCCCCATAGTCAAACTTTGAAGAAACACTATCCAAACTTAACGGATGACATGATCACTCGCAAAGGAGTCTTTCCCTATGCGTATTTTAGCTCAATGTCTAAACTAAATGAAACAACCCTTCCTTCCATTGACAAATTCAAAAACGATTTGACGGGTGAAGATTGTCCAGTAGAGGACTATGAACATGCTCAAGAGGCATGGTTAAAATTTAATTGTAAAACGTTTGGCGATTATATGATCGCTTACTTAGAATTAGATGTCATTTTGCTGGCTGATGTCTTTCAGGAATTTCGACGAGTGGCATTAGAAGAAGACAAATTAGATCCTGTCCACTTTGTCAGTCTACCAGCCATGTCCTTTAAATCAGCCTTTAAAATGACTGGTGAGACCATTCATCTCTTACAAGACCCGGAGATGTATAATATATTTGAGCGCGGAATACGCGGTGGTCTCACATTTGTAAATAAACATCATATAAAATCTAAAACAGTAGGTGATGATCATATCCACCTAAAGTACTATGACCAAAATAATTTATATGGTAGTTCACTGTCTAAACCACTACCTCATTCCGAGTTTAGTTGGTTAAATCAAGATGAGCTTGAGTATTACTCCAACCCTTCAAACATACTGAAGATTCCAGATGAAGGTGATTGGGGATATTATTTTGAAGTGGATTTGATTTATCCAAATAGTATTAAAAATAAAACTGCTGATTTCCCACTCGCACCTGAATCTGGTGAAGTGACTGAAGATATGTTTTCACCATTCATGTCACAATTTCATAATAACTTAACAGAGTGTGGACAGCCAAGGTACAAACCATGCCGCAAACTTTTACTCACCCAATATGATAAGAAAAATTATCTCGTACACTTCTGCATACTAAAATTCTATTTAGAAATGGGCATGCTTCTAAAGTCAGTTCACCGCATTATCAAATTTAGACAGAAAGCCTTTCTCAAACCCTACATAGATAGTAACAGTCAAAAACGTGCACTCGCCCAAAATAATTTTGAAAAAGATTTTTATAAATATAAGAATAATAGTCTTTTCGGAAAGACCATGGAGGATGTTAGAAAACGCATAAACTACAAACTAGTCACTGATGATCAAAAATATCACAAATTGACCTCATCACCTCTTTTCATTGATAGAGACATTATCGATGAGGATCTTGTAGGTGTTAAAATGATAAAATCTGAAGTTGAGTTGTGCAAGCCCATCTATATTGGCCAAGCTGTACTAGATTACTCTAAGCTTGAAATGTACCAACTCTTTTATAAAATACTAAAACCATGTCCTCTCGTAAAAGAGGTTCGTTTGTTGGGTGGTGATACAGATAGTTTCTTCTTAGGTATTACCACTCAAAAAGATTTAAATTTTAATGAAGTAGCTAAGTCATTAGAAAAATATTTCGACACATCTAACTACAATCCCGCTCATCCACTCTTTTCCATACAGAATAAAGCCAAACTTGGTTGTTTTAAGGATGAAACAGCAGGAAAGGAAATAGATGAAATGATTCTCCTCCGCCCTAAAATGTATTCCATGAAATTAAAAGAATGTGCAGATAGTATTAAGCGTGCTAAAGGAATATCAAAATCAATTGTCCAAAAAATGAAACATCGGTCCTAAAAGAAGGCCTATAAAAATAAAAATATAACGTTTGTCAATATGACAATCTTAAAATCACAAGTTCATACTGTGAAAACGTACACATTTAAGAAACGAGCGCTTTCTGCATGGGAGGATAAGAGGTGTTGGATAGGACATAACACATCTCTTCCACATGGACATCCTGATACAAACATACCTCCACCCAAAAGAATAAAACTCATGCTACCACATTCAGGAGATGTATTGACATAATCAACTTTAACTCAGTATTTTGATGTTGCTTTTTGTAGATATACATGGTTGTTTTATGTATCGCATGAGATCGTTTCTTCCTTGTGAATATATGCCTACAGTTAGCCCATTCCCCTATATCTGTGAAAAGACTTTTTCATACGCATATTTTTATTTCAATAAACATATCACAATGACTTCACTTTGTTTTCCGAAACATTAAAGTTACGAGGGATTTAGTATCTTTCACATGGATGCACTCTTGTAAACCATTGGTAATTTTGATAGCAATAGAGGGTATAGTTTGTTTGACGACGGGGTGATGGAAAATAGATTCAAACATCTCGACTATTCCATATGAAGCGTCTTTATCATGAATGAAATCACGTAAAATGTATTCTTTTTTCTCACCAACAGAAATAGGTAGAATCAAATCACTTTGGGGCGATCATATCTTTTTCAAATGACTGTGGAACATTGATTTCCATGATGAAGATTTAAACAGTTAGATTCGATGACGAACAAGATTTACTAGTATGCAAGTTAAACTAAGCGTTCTATTGTTTGTAAATGAAAGATATAGTTTCAACAGTTTACAGATTAAAAATAAAGTTTCAATAGTGAATGTGTTAGAAATAAAGTTTAAGCTGTTTGTATGTTAGAAATAAAATAAAGTTTCAAGAGTTTACAAGTTAAAAATAAAGTTTCAACAGTGTGTACGTTAGAAATAAAGTTTTATCTGTTTGTAAAATGAAATTGTAGGATTTACTAGTTTGCAAGTTAGACTCAGCGTTCTACTATTTGTAAATGAAAGATATAGTTTCAACAGTTTACAGATTACAAAATAAAGTTTCAATAGTGTTTATCTTAAAAATAAAGTTTAAGCTGTTTGTGTGTTCGAAATAGAATAAAGTTTGAACAGTTTGTCGATTAAAAATAAAGTTTTAACAGTGTGTACGTTAGAAATAGAGTTTTATCTGTTTGTAAAATGAGATTGTAGGATTTACTAGTTTGCAAGTTAGACTAAGCGTTCTACTATTTGTAAACGAAAGATATAGTTTCAACAGTTTACAGACTAAAAATAAAGTTTCAACAGTGTGTACGTTAGAAATAAAGTTTTAGGCGTTTGTGCGTTAGAAATAAAATAAAGTTTCAACCGTTTACAAGTTAAAAATGAAGTTTCAATAGTGTGTATGTTAAGAATAAAGTTCTATCTGTTTATATGTTAGAAATAAAAATGAAGGTTCACCAGTTTACAAGTTAAGAATAAAGTTTTATCTGCTTGTATGTCAGAAATGAAATAAAGTTTCACCAGTTTAAAAGTTAAAAATAAAGTTTCAATAATATGTACGTTAGAAACAAAGTTTCAATAGTTTACAAGTTAAGAATAAAGCTTCAATAGTGTGTATGTCAAGAATAAAGTTCTATCTGTTTATATGTTAGAAATAAAATGAAGTTTCACCAGTTTACAGGTTAAGAATAAATTTTATCTGCTTGTATGTTAGAAATGAAATAAAGTTTCACCAGTTTACAAGTTAAAAATAAAGTTTCAATAGTGTGCACGTTAGAAATAAAGTTTCAATAGTGTGTATGTTAAGAATAAAGTTTTATCTGTTTGTATGTTAGAAATAAAACAAAGTTTCAACCGTTTACAAGTTAAAAATAAAGCTTCAATAGTGTGTATGTTAAGAATAAAGTTCTATCTGTTTGTATGTTAGAAATAAAATGAAGTTTCATCAGTTTACAAGTTAAGAATAAAGTTTTATCTGTTTGTATGTTAGAAATAAAACAAAGTTTCAACCGTTAACAAGTTAAAAATAAAGTTTCAATAGTTTGCAAGTTAAAACTAATGTTTCAATAGTGCGTATGTTAAAAATAAAGTTTCAATAGTTTGTATGTTAGAAATAGAATGAAGCTTCACCAGTTTACAAGTTAAGAATAAAGTTTTATCAGCTTGTATGTTAGAAATGAAATGAAGTTTCAACAGTTTACAAATTAAAAATAAAGTTTCAATAATGTGTACGTTAGAAATAAAGTTTCAACCGTTTACAAGTTAAAAATAAAGTTTCAACAGTGTCTACGTTAGAAATAAAGTTTTATCTGTTTGTAAAGGACGATCGTAGGATTTACTAGTTTGCAAGTTAGACTAAGCATTCTACTAGTTGTAAATGAAAAATATCGTTTCAACAGTTTACAGATTAAAATAAAGTTTCAATAGTGTGTATGATGGAAATAAAGTTTAAGCGCTTTGTGCGTTAGAAATAAAGTTTCAACAGTTTACAAGTTGAAAAATAAAGTTTCAACAGTGTGTACGTTAGGAATAAATGAAAGTAAGAACTTCATCGTATGAGTATTCAAAGCATGTTTTGTAAATCAAATGTGTGTAGTCCTGACATGATAGAATCAAGCTTGACAAACGCGTTTGTCAAGTTCATTTGATTCTATCATGTCAGGACTACACACATTTGATTTACAAAACATGCTTTGAATACTTTTACGATGAAGTTCTTACTTTCATTTATTTCTAACGCACACACTGTTGAAACTTTATTTTTCAACTTGTAAACTGTTGAAACTTTATTTTGTTTCTAACATATAAACAGCCAAAACTTTATTTCTAACGTACACACTGTTGAAACTTTATTTTTAACTTGTAAACGGCTGAAACTTTATTTCTAACGCACAAAGCGCTTAAACTTTATTTCCATCATACACACTATTGAAACTTTATTTTAATCTGTAAACTGTTGAAACGATATTTTTCATTTACAACTAGTAGAATGCTTAGTCTAACTTGCAAACTAGTAAATCCTACGATCGTCCTTTACAAACAGATAAAACTTTATTTCTAACTTAGACACTGTTGAAACTTTATTTTTAACTTGTAAACGGTTGAAACTTTATTTCTAACGTACACACTATTGAAACTTTATTTTTAATTTGTAAACTGTTAAAACTTCATTTTATTTCTAACATACAAGCTGATAAAACTTTATTCTTAACTTGTAAACTGGTGAAGCTTCATTCTATTTCTAACATACAAACTATTGAAACTTTATTCTTAACATACGCACTATTGAAACATTAGTTTTAACTTGCAAACTATTGAAACTTTATTTTTAACTTGTTAACGGTTGAAACTTTGTTTTATTTCTAACATACAAACAGATAAAACTTTATTCTTAACTTGTAAACTGATGAAACTTCATTTTATTTCTAACATACAAACAGATAGAACTTTATTCTTAACATACACACTATTGAAGCTTTATTTTTAACTTGTAAACGGTTGAAACTTTGTTTTATTTCTAACATACAAACAGATAAAACTTTATTCTTAACATACACACTATTGAAACTTTATTTCTAACGTACACACTATTGAAACTTTATTTTTAACTTGTAAACTGGTGAAACTTTATTTCATTTCTAACATACAAGCAGATAAAATTTATTCTTAACTTGTAAACTGGTGAAACTTCATTTTATTTCTAACATATAAACAGATAGAACTTTATTCTTAACATACACACTATTGGAGCTTTATTCTTAACTTGTAAACTATTGAAACTTTGTTTCTAACGTACATATTATTGAAACTTTATTTTTAACTTTTAAACTGGTGAAACTTTATTTCTTTTCTGACATACAAGCAGATAAAACTTTATTCTTAACTTGTAAACTGGTGAACCTTCATTTTTATTTCTAACATATAAACAGATAGAACTTTATTCTTAACATACACACTATTGAAACTTCATTTTTAACTTGTAAAGGGTTGAAACTTTATTTTATTTCTAACGCACAAACGCCTAAAACTTTATTTCTAACGTACACACTGTTGAAACTTTATTTTTAGTCTGTAAACTGTTGAAACTATATCTTTCGTTTACAAATAGTAGAACGCTTAGTCTAACTTGCAAACTAGTAAATCCTACAATCTCATTTTACAAACAGATAAAACTTTATTTCTAACGTACACACTGTTGAAACTTTATTTTTAATCGACAAACTGTTGAAACTTTATTCTATTTCTAACACACAAACAGCTTAAACTTTATTTTTAACATAAACACTATTGAAACTTTATTTTGTAATCTGTAAACTGTTGAAACTATATCTTTCATTTACAAATAGTAGAACGCTGAGTCTAACTTGCAAACTAGTAAATCCTACAATCTCATTTTACAAACAGATAAAACTTTATTTCTAACGTACACACTGTTGAAACTTTATTTTTAACTTGTAAACTCTTGAAACTTTATTTTATTTCTAACATACAAACAGCTTAAACTTTATTTCTAGCACATACACTATTGAAACTTTATTTTTAATCTGTAAACTGTTGAAACTATATCTTTCATTTACAAACAATAGAACGCTTAGTTTAACTTGCAAACTAGTAAATCTTGTTCGTCATCGAATCTAACTGTTTAAATCTTCATCATGGAAATCAATGTTCCACAGTCATTTGAAAAAGATATGATCGCCCCAAAGTGATTTGATTCTACCTATTTCTGTTGGTGAGAAAAAAGAATACATTTTACGTGATTTCATTCATGATAAAGACGCTTCATATGGAATAGTCGAGATGTTTGAATCTATTTTCTATCACCCCGTCGTCAAACAAACTATACCCTCTATTGCTATCAAAATTACCAATGGTTTACAAGAGTGCATCCATGTGAAAGATACTAAATCCCTCGTAACTTTAATGTTTCGGAAAACAAAGTGAAGTCATTGTGATATGTTTATTGAAATAAAAATATGCGTATGAAAAAGTCTTTTCACAGATATAGGGGAATGGGCTAACTGTAGGCATATATTCACAAGGAAGAAACGATCTCATGCGATACATAAAACAACCATGTATATCTACAAAAAGCAACATCAAAATACTGAGTTAAAGTTGATTATGTCAATACATCTCCTGAATGTGGTAGCATGAGTTTTATTCTTTTGGGTGGAGGTATGTTTGTATCAGGATGTCCATGTGGAAGAGATGTGTTATGTCCTATCCAACACCTCTTATCCTCCCATGCAGAAAGCGCTCGTTTCTTAAATGTGTACGTTTTCACAGTATGAACTTGTGATTTTAAGATTGTCATATTGACAAACGTTATATTTTTATTTTTATAGGCCTTCTTATAGGACCGATGTTTCATTTTTTGGACAATTGATTTTGATATTCCTTTAGCACGCTTAATACTATCTGCACATTCTTTTAATTTCATGGAATACATTTTAGGGCGGAGGAGAATCATTTCATCTATTTCCTTTCCTGCTGTTTCATCCGTAAAACAACCAAGTTTGGCTTTATTCTGTATGGAAAAGAGTGGATGAGCGGGATTGTAGTTAGATGTGTCGAAATATTTTTCTAATGACTTAGCTACTTCATTAAAATTTAAATCTTTTTGAGTGGTAATACCTAAGAAGAAACTATCTGTATCACCACCCAACAAACGAACCTCTTTTACGAGAGGACATGGTTTTAGTATTTTATAAAAGAGTTGGTACATTTCAAGCTTAGAGTAATCTAGTACAGCTTGGCCAATATAGATGGGCTTGCACAACTCAACTTCAGATTTTATCATTTTAACACCTACAAGATCCTCATCGATAATGTCTCTATCAATGAAAAGAGGTGATGAGGTCAATTTGTCATATTTTTGATCATCAGTGACTAGTTTGTAGTTTATGCGTTTTCTAATATCCTCCATGGTCTTTCCGAAAAGACTATTATTCTTATATTTATAAAAATCTTTTTCAAAATTATTTTGGGCGAGTGCACGTTTTTGACTGTTACTATCTATGTAGGGTTTGAGAAAGGCTTTCTGTCTAAATTTGATAATGCGGTGAACTGACTTTAGAAGCATGCCCATTTCTAAATAGAATTTTAGTATGCAGAAGTGTACGAGATAATTTTTCTTATCATATTGGGTGAGTAAAAGTTTGCGGCATGGTTTGTACCTTGGCTGTCCACACTCTGTTAAGTTATTATGAAATTGTGACATGAATGGTGAAAACATATCTTCAGTCACTTCACCAGATTCAGGTGCGAGTGGGAAATCAGCAGTTTTATTTTTAATACTATTTGGATAAATCAAATCCACTTCAAAATAATATCCCCAATCACCTTCATCTGGAATCTTCAGTATGTTTGAAGGGTTGGAGTAATATTCAAGCTCATCTTGATTTAACCAACTAAACCCGGAATGAGGTAGTGGTTTAGACAGTGAACTACCATATAAATTATTTTGGTCATAGTACTTTAGGTGGATATGATCATCACCTACTGTTTTAAATTTTATATGATGTTTATTTACAAATGTGAGACCACCGCGTATTCCGCGCTCAAATATATTATACATTTCCGGGTCTTGTAAGAGATGAATGGTCTCACCAGTCATTTTAAAGGCTGATTTAAAGGACATGGCTGGTAGACTGACAAAGTGGACAGGATCTAATTTGTCTTCTTCTAATGCCACTCGTCGAAATTCCTGAAAGACATCAGCCAGCAAAATGACATCTAATTCTAAGTAAGCGATCATATAATCGCCAAACGTTTTACAATTAAATTTTAACCATGCCTCTTGAGCATGTTCATAGTCCTCTACTGGACAATCTTCACCCGTCAAATCGTTTTTGAATTTGTCAATGGAAGGAAGGGTTGTTTCATTTAGTTTAGACATTGAGCTAAAATACGCATAGGGAAAGACTCCTTTGCGAGTGATCATGTCATCCGTTAAGTTTGGATAGTGTTTCTTCAAAGTTTGACTATGGGGAAGAAACTTGAGATTTCGAACGAGAGAAGCTAGTGACGCTGACATGAATTGAAATGAATCTAAAAATTTTATTTCGAAGAAGACTGTCTTATTTTCTTTAGTTTTATCTACTGGTACTTTTGCTGTCATTGCCATGAATTTTTCTCTCGTTTGTGCTATAACATTGAACTGCCACGATTTCATCTGGCTCAACCCTCCTTTTATGAGCATATGACTGTCATAGCCCTTAAAGTTATGAAAAATGACGGGTAGTACACGACGTCTCAACCTAAGTGAAAAGTTACATTTGGAGCAGAGTGCGTTTCTAAATTTACCAGTGATGTGATCATGATCACGCACTTTCTTAATTTTATCGTCATCAAACGTTTTATGACAATTAGGGCACGATGTGCAACTTTCAAATTTCTGTTTGTCTTCATCTGACATATGTAGTGACTTACGCTGCAATTGTGAATCATATGATTGTTGAAATTTTACAGCCTGTTCGAGGAATTGTAGGAATTGGTAAATACAATCCTCACCTTGCCAAGCATGCATTTTATTTTGTCTATTCCTAAAGTGGTCATGCCATACTTCATAGCAGGATATGGCTGCTGGTTTGTGGATGATATCATCAATGTAGCATTCTATGTCTGCGTAAATGATACGCAGGGGACTTAATTCGTCACCATTATCCCTATGTGAAAATATTTTATCTTTGGGCATGCGTTCCATTTGTAATTTACCTCGCTTGCACCATTCATAGTGAGTTTCAAATTTATCTTTACTCCAAAAGGAGCGGATGCAGCGGTCGCATACAAAATGTTCACCTCTTTTAGAGTGCCCCAAGTGAGTGTACAAGCGAGAGATTTTGGGAATACCACAGTAGTGCCATTCCTCGCTATCATCTTGTTTTACTAATAAGAGGTTGACTACACGTTCATAACAAGTTGAACGTGAATTATAGCGGGCACCCTTCAACCCCTTCTCCTACACGTGAACGACAATTTTAATCTTATTATGTTTTTCGAACGTTTCTACATCTTTGATTTTCATGTTGTCACTATCACAACCTTCAAAGTCTAGTTCATCCTCCCACTGTCTATAGCTATAGGTGCGATCTCGATGCGCGTTGATATCATTATAGTGAAGGATGGATAGGACTGCATATTTGAAACACTGTGATTTACAATCGACATTGATGACAGCTTTCTTATTATACAACGTTTTTGGTAGTTTAAATGTGCCTCGAGCTGCATGACTTTCTAATAGGGAAATTTTGAATATGGTTGAGTCCACACCATCACAAATGAGAGCGCTGTCGCGCTGATTGAATTTATCTACATGTACATTTGATTTTGAACATTGAATGTGAAAATTTAGCCAAGACTCGCAGTCTACAACTTCGGTTGCGGAAGAGGAAGGAACATGAAACTGTATTCTCTCCGTCACTTGACCCGTTTGAAAATCTATTTTAATATATTTTAGTTTAAGGTAGATGAGCACCTTCATTCTAAAATTGTCTAAATTGTTGAAGAGCGCTTCGATAATGTTAGAATTTTGAAGGAGCCACTCAGAAAAATCTACTATTTGAGTATTGGACTCCATGCAGTAGTCGCGTACTAAATTATTATGTGAAACATTAATGAGGGAGATGGTAGAGGTACCGTTGGTGTAGTGATCATTTGCATGCGTGTGTTGAAGTCTGTGCGAAGATCGCTGAAAGTGACTATCAAAAGAAAGAGGGCACAAATCGCAAGGAAAGGAGATGTCATCGTCAGAATCAACTTCACCTCCGGAGATTGATGCCGCTTTGCGTTGACACACACGTTGTTTGATGTGTCGAAGGAGACTGTGCTCCTTGTAAACATATGTCCGCAGTCGGCACATTCCCACTCGTTGCCTTGTCGCGAGAGTCCTGAGCTGGAACTCACATCACCTGAAAGAGAAATCATTCTGTCATCTCTGTTCAAGTCTCAGTGTATTGTTACAACCTACTTTGACTCAACAACTCTAAACTTTCCTCGAGAAGGGAGGGCGTTGGTGATGAAGTTGATGCCTGAAATTGAGGAAGATGCTATTAGCCACACGTTTGAGGGAGATGAGTGAAGAAATTTTCAACTTACCATTTCAACGAAATCAAGTTTAAGGTTGATACTTCAACAAGATAGAGACATCACTCAAATAATACGTCTCAAATTTGGAATTCACGAGAGAGCAGTTCACTTGTACGCCTCAAATATAGAATTCGCTAGAGAACACTTCACTTATACGTCTCAAAGACAGAGTGAAATGACACGAATGTCACTTTGCATATATCCTTTCATATTCATCATTCATTAGCTGTTAATTCTGATTGGTTGCTTGTTTATACTTAAGAATTAGAAAACATTTCAAAGTCATTATTCACAGTCAACATGACAAGCCCTCCAAAAACATCGAACACAAATTGGAGTTCTCTTCTCCATGCTCATCGCCAAAGGCGCTCGTTGCACCAAACGCTCCAACGAAGGGGAAGGTAGAGAAGGTGTACCGACTGGACAATATCAGAAAGTTATCATTACCAGCGGACGAGGAAGAGGAGAGTGTATGTGAGAAGGAGTGTCCCGACTTAACAGGCGTGAGGTGGAAGTATCTGCAGTACGATACTGATGATGTGATGGAGATCACCAGCACCAAATTCCTCCATCAATTATGGGATGGTACACCCATAACTCCCAGCCACGAACTATGGCGGAGTGGGAGTACATCGACAAAGTGAGGCTCGCGGTAGAAGAACGATTGAAGCAAGTGAACTGTTTTTGTGATCTGTGTGAAGGCAGACTCTGGGACGATATTGACGATGAAGACCTTTTGAAATACATGCCATAATAAATTTCTATTTCGTATTATCTTTGCTTTCATACTGACTTACTTGAATGGGGCTTCAGTGGATGATTTAACCATGTATGCTTTTTCATTTGGAAATAGTAGCACGCTTAGTTTAACTTGTAAATCTTATAACATTTCATATGGGTGATGATGGTAGATGAAATAGTGTTAAATAAAATTAAGATAGCTTACACTTCTGATACAGGGATAGCAATCGACTGCGATCCATGTGTAAAGAGCTTGTTAGACTACGGAAGAGAGAAGTGTGTTATGTTGCGTGTGGCGCGTGAGTGTCCTCCCATTTCATTCCATTCATCAATTCATCTCATTGATAGAGACAGGTAGAACTCATGGTTCTCATAACGTATGCAATGGATAGTTTATAAGGCAACCTTCGACAGCTGGCTAAATGTCGCTCTGGTGCGAATGCATACTACGTTGAGACAGAGGCAATCACTTGCAAACATGACGCAGAGAGGTTTAACAAGATTGACCATTGCCGAATGTCCCTTGCGGTATACATAGCTACGGGTTTCACCGCCGCCCTTTACAGGAACGCCTGTCGAAAGGAAGTATTACACCGAACTTCATTTGCAACGTTCAAGTTGACTGATAGCAGATTCAACTTAATGATAGTATTCGCCAGACATGAAAACCTGTAGAGTTGGTAAGAGGTTGACAGACTTTGAGCAGCTTGATAGCAAGCCGTAGAGAGCTTGATTCACCAGCGTTTTGCAATGGAGATGTTTAGAGGCCACCCATGACAAGACAGCTAAGACTCAACCGATTGGCGTTCAAAGTGCTACGTTGAGAACTGTGTCAAATGCCCAACATGAGACATGAGTTGTCTCAGCGGTTACGGTCTAAACTATGACACACTCCCTTGCCACACTTATCACTACGGCATCATCCGCCGTCCCGAAGGAACACCCTGTCAGTGGAATATTACAGCAAAACTCTCCGTGTCTTGCTCGCTTTCAGTGAAAAGCCGCTTATAGCATGAGAAGACTGGCTCAGACATCATTAAAAATGCTTTCATTGACTTCAGCAGGGTCGAAAACCCCAGAAAACCTCCAAAACTAGTGAATTTAAAATTTTCAACTTTTTAGCACTACTTATGAAATTTTTTAAGTAGTCTGTCACTTAGGGCAGGTCAATAGCGACCGAACCTTTTTTGAATCAAGTCAAACGGACTTGTAGAAGCAAAGTTACAAGCCTTTAAAGTTTTGGAGTCTTTTATGGCCTGGAGACGAAGGCCATCTCCTGGCGAACCTCTAAGTCTGACGCCTTAGCTGATATCAGCAATGAAATTTTCTAAGTCGGTTTCTTACAGAAACCCGGAATTTGGAATGTCCGAAGCTATCATCGGAGCTCAGAGAGGCGACCTACCTCTGACAATCGCTCTCGTCTTAATGACAACTCACTGTCGGTTCCCAGCTTATATAGTGTGTGGCGATCAGCTGATGACGTAATATCCATCATCCAAACACTTAAAACGCTTCTATCGCCGATTCTAGAGGTCCGATTGAGCTGGAAATACACCATTTCCAAGTAGAATTTGACGCTGAATCCGAATCTGGCATCCGTTTTCCCATCCGATGCTTCGTTTGGGCGCTACACACCAAAACGTCCCAAATTCTAACTCTGTCGTTTTTTCGAAAAATGTTGAAAATTTTTTCTCTCCGATTGCCTTGAAACTCACCATACAGATAGAGAATTTCACGCTGATTCCAAATCTGACATCCGTTTTCCAATCCGATGCTTCGTTTTGAAGCTACAGCCCAAAACGTCCCAAATTCTAACTCTGTCGTTTTTCGCCAATGTCCCAAAATCTTAAATGGCGTCTCACATCTAAACGAAGACAGATATGAACAAGCCGTTTCTTTCAGCGAATTTGTCTCACTCTTAGCTTTCAAACGAGCTATAGCACGACTAAATCCGTCCACTAGAAGGCGAGATCGAAGCTAGCTGTCCAGAGGGGGTGGATGTCAGCGAAAATTTTTCTCTCCGATTGCGTTCAAATTCACCATACCGATGCAGAATTTCACGCTGAATCCGAATCTGGCCTCCGTTTTCCCATCCGATGCTTCGTTTGGGCGCTACACAGCCAAACGTCCCAAATTTTAACTCTGTCAAAATTTTGAAGAAAAATTTTTTCTCGCCGATTGAGCTGGAAATCACACCACAGATGCAGATTTTTACGCTGAATCCGAATCTGGCAGCCATTTACCATCCACGACAACCTAGACGGTCGCCACGTCAACCTGGACGCTCGCCCACGTCAACCTTGACGGTCGCCCACGTCAACCAGGCGGTCGCCCACGTCAACCTGGACGCTCGCCCACGTCAACCTTGACGGTCGCCCACGTCAACCATGCGGTCGGACCAACTCACCCGAGTCTCACACTCTGTCGTTTTCGAGGGGGGGGGACGTCAGCGAACATTTTGTGAACGTGGACCAACCTGGCCGGCACACCACGACAGACCACAACCTCTGTCGTTCCAGAGGGGGGGGGAGTCAGACCCGAAGCACCACGGCGGCCGACCACGACACTCTGCCGTTCCAGAGGGGGGGGACGTCAGCGAAAATTCTTCGATGGCGGCCATCTTGCGCGGTCCAGAAGTGGAGTTTTACTTACTACTGCTAAGGAATACATAATTCTTACAAAATTCACACAGTTGACTAAACGGCAGGAGATCATAGTAATTATAGCAGCACAGAAAAAAATCAAGATCGCCTTTCTTTTGAGGTCGATTTCTACTGGTGCTAAAATTATGCAGAAGTTGACGGCACTTCGGCGTCCCGCGCTTTTAAAAGTCGATAGAAACAATGTGGACCTTAGCAGGATGGTGGAGCTTAATTTTTTATTTGCTGCTATAAAAATTCTTGTAGGCTAGAATATAGGATTCTGACAATTTTATTTGAGATAAGCTATGTGTAATTACATGCAAAAGTTAGTATTTTCTTACTATTTAAGAATCAGTTCGCAACATTTATGTCAGATAGAGCATGTTTAGGTAGGTATCTTTAAATATGTTACACTAACTATACATGCTCTTATAATGGTGTCTTTCTTTTGATTGACTAAATGATTTCCTCTAGAGGGAATGCATAGTTAATGGTCAACATAAGTAGTAAGCAAGTGACAAACACTCGACCGGCGCGCCCCCCCCCTGGAACGACAGAGTGTCGTGGTGTGCCGGCCAGGTGGGTCCACGTTCACACACTGTTCGCTGATTCCCCCCCCCTCTGGAACGACAGAGTGTCGTGGTGTGCCGGCCAGGTGGGTCCACGTTCACACACTGTTCGCTGACTCCCCCCCTCTGGAACGACAGAGTGTCGTGGTGTGCCGGCCAGGTGGGTCCACGTTCACACACTGTTCGCTGACTCCCCCCCCCTCTGGAACGACAGAGTGTCGTGGTGGACTTGGGCGACCGCCAGGATTAGTCTTGAGGCTATAGTGTGTGATGTTTTTCGTGCAATCTGCTGAATGTTGGGTTGTAAAATGGGCTGTTTCGAGTGGAAGGAGTGGTCGGATGGGAAAACGGAGGCCAGATTCGGATTCAGCGTGAAATTCTGCATCGGTATGGTGAATTTGAACGCCATCGGAGAGAAAAATTTTTCGCTGACGTCCCCCCCCCTCTGGACAGCTCGCTTCGATTTTGGCTTCCAGTGGACGGATTTAGTCGTGCCATAGCTCGTTTGAAAGCTAAGAGTGAGACACATTCACTGAAAGAATCGGCTTGTTCATATCTGTCTTCGTTTAGATGTGAGACGCCATTTAAGATTTTGGGACATTGGCGAAAAACGACAGAGTTAGAATTTGGGACGTTTTGGGCTGTAGCGCCAAAACGAAGCATCGGATTGGAAACGGATTTCAGATTTGGAATCAGCGTGAAATTCTCTATCTGTATGGTGAGTTTCAAGGCAATCGGCGAGAAAAATTTTTCAACATTTTTCGAAAAAACGACAGAGTTAGAATTTGGGACGTTTTGGGCTGTAGTTTCAAAACGAAGCATCGGATTGGAAAACGGATTTCAGATTTGGAATCAGCGTGAAATTCTCTATCTGTATGGTGAGTTTCAAGGCAATCGGCGAGAAAAAATTTTCAACATTTTTCGAAAAAACGACAGAGTTAGAATTTGGGACGTTTTGGTGTGTAGCGCACAAACGAAGCATCGGATGAGAAAACGGAGGCCAGATTCGGATTCAGCGTGAAATTCTGCATCGGTATGGTGAATTTGAACGCCATCGGAGAGAAAAATTTTTCGCTGACGTCCCCCCCCTCTGGACAGCTCGCTTCGATTTTGGCTTCCAGTGGACGGATTTAGTCGTGCCATAGCTCGTTTGAAAGCTAAGAGTGAGACAAATTCACTGAAAGAATCGGCTTGTTCCTATCTGTCTTCATTTAGATGTGAGACGCCATTTAAGATTTTGGGACATTGGTGAAAAACGACAGCGTTAGAATTTGGGACGTTTTGGGCTGTAGCTTCAAAACGAAGCATCGGATTGGAAAGCGGATTTCAGATTCGGATTCAGCGTCAAATTCTACATGGACATGGTGTATTTCTAGCTCAATCGGACCTCTAGACCCGGAGATAGACGGATTTTTAGTGTTTGGATGATGGGTATTACGTCATCAGCTGATCGCCACACACTATATAAGCTGGGAACCGACAGAGACTTGTCATTAAGACGAGAGATTGCCAACGGTAAGTCGTCTCTCTGAGCTCCGATGATAGCTTCGGACATTCCAAATCACGAGTTTCTGTAAGAAACCGACTTAGAAAATTTCATTGCTGATATCAGCTAAGGCGTCAGACTTAGAGGTTCGCCAGGAGATGGCCTTCGTCTCCAGGCCATAAAAGACTCCAAAACTTTAAAGGCTTGTAACTTTGCTTCTACAAGTCCGTTTGACTTGATTCAAAAAAGGTTCGGTCGCTATTGACCTGCCCTAAGTGACAGACTACTTATAAAATTTCATAAGTAGTGCTAAAAAGTTGAAAATTTTAAATTCACTAGTTTTGGAGGTTTTCTGGGGTTTTCGACCCTGCTGAAGTCAATGAAAGCATTTTTAATGATGTCTGAGCCAGTCTTCTCATGGTATAAGCGGCTTTTCACTGAAAGCGAGCAAGACACGGAGAGTTTTGCTGTAATATTCCACTGACAGGGTGTTCCTTCGGGACGGCGGACGATGCCGTAGTGATAAGTGTGGCAAGGGGGTGTGTCATAGTTTAGACTGTAACCGCTGGGACAACTCATGTCTCATGTTGGGCATTTGACACAGTTCTCAACGTAGCACTTTGAACGCCAATCGGTTGAGTCTTAGCTATCTTGTCATGGGTGGCCTCTAAACATCTCCATTGCAAAACGCTGGTGAATCAAGCTCTCTACGGCTTGCTATCAAGCTGATCAAAGCAATAACTTGGGATTTTTCCTCAAGGTTTTCAAGTATGTTGAGTTCAAATCTGCTATCAGATTTCAAATTTAACTAAGTTTAAGGCAGCTTTGAGGGGTTACATCCCAGCTACTATTCACTACCTTTTACTCGGCGTTGCTGTTACCGCTTCGGGGCAGTGACAATGATGTCTTCAGCTGTAAATAGCGGGTATCGGGGAAGATCTCTCACTTCCCTAGTGATCAGTACAAGGCCTTCGGGCTGTCGACGGGATCGAGTGCCACTCACTACACTCAAATCTATCATTCCTCACTAAGTGTAAATTACTGACTATACATTTGTCCTGCTATCAGGTTGTTTTGACTTGCTATCTAGTTGAATAGTCTCTTGCTATCAAGAGATTCACTTCTGCTCATAAAGCACATCATCGCTGTAATACCTCCTTTGCTCGAGCGTTCCTTCGGGACGGCGGGTACTGCCGTAGAGGGATTGTGTTCCACGGGTTGTTCGTCGTTTGTTAGGCCGAAACCTCTGAGCCGTTGCTCATGTTGGGCGTTCGACTTCATACTCAACGTGACGCTTTCTCTCACCAGGTCAGAGTACTTCAGCCATTCGACAAAGGTTAGTCTTTATGATATGGAGTAGAGTGAAATGTAATTCATTAGATGTCCCTTCAATGATTGCTCCCATGATAAACGTTGATGAGACAAATGAAATGATTCTCATCTTCCCTTTTCAATGATTGAAATCTACTAACACACTACCGTATAATCGTCCACTATGGGGCAAGACATGATAGAGCCTCCACGCGGTTTGCCCTGGGCAGTCTTTAGACTGGCGAATACTATCATTAAGTTGAATCTGCTATCAGTCAACTTGAACGTCACATCACATTAGAGGGGTATATAAACCACTACCTCTCATTTCATTTCATTTCAATCATTGAGACACCGAACGCTGCAGTCAAATCTCCTCGCGGACCGCAGTTAAGGCCGCGAAATTTATTTGAGGAGTTTGTCAGGCTAGAGGAGCAAGACAGAGTCCACAACAATCTTGCTCGGATTGGCAATGCGATGACAGCAAGTGTTGCCAATCCAATGGAATGGCGATACATTCCACCCTCCACTCACATACCAACTAGCATTGAAGTCGACACTGCTACCAAAGAGAGAGTCAAAGACTCTCTCAGCAGAATCGGTAGGGTGTAAGATGACGTTACTCCCGAGAATGAACCACCGGCTCTCTTAAGGGCCACCATGGGGCAAGACATGATAGAACCTCCACGCGGTTTGCCCTGGGCAGTCTTCGGACTGGCGAATACTATCATTAAGTTGAATCTGCTATCAGTCAACTTGAACGTTGCAAATGAAGTTCGGTGTAATACTTCCTTTCGACGGGCGTTCCTGTAAAGGGCGGCGGTGAAACCCGTAGCTATGTATACCGCAAGGGACATTCGGCAATGGTCAATCTTGTTAAACCTCTCTGCGTCATGTTTGCAAGTGATTGCCTCTGTCTCAACGTAGTATGCATTCGCGCCAGGGCGACATTTAGCCAACTGTCGAAGGTTGCCTAAAACTTTCCATTGCATACGTTATGAGAACCATGAGTTCTACCTGTCTCTATCAATGAGACGAATTGATGAATGGAATGAAATAGGAGGACACTCACGCGCCACACGCAACATAACACACTTCTCTCTTCCGCAATCTAACAAGCTCTTTACACATGGATCGCAGTCGATTGCTATCCCTGTATCAGAAGTGTAAGCTATCTTAATTTTATTTAACACTATTTCATCTACCATCATCGCCCATATGAAATGTTATAAGATTTACAAGTTAGACTAAGCGTGCTACTATTTCCAAATGAAAAAGTATACATGATTAAATCATCCGCTGAAGTCCCATTCAAGTAAGTCAGTATGAAAGCAAAGATAATACGAAATAAAAATCTATTATGGCATGTATTTCAAAAGGTCTTCATCGTCAATATCGTCCCAGAGTCTGCCTTCACATAGATAACAAAAACAGTTCAGTTGCTTTAATCGTTCTTCCACTGCGAGCCTCACTTTGTCAATATACTCCCACTCCGCCATAGTTCGTGGCTGGGAGTTAGGGGTGTACCATTCCCATAATTGATGGAGGAATTTCGTGCTGGTGATCTCCATCACATCGTCAGTATCGTACTGCAGATACTTCCACCTCACGCCTGTTAAGTCGGGACACTCCTTCTCACATACACTCTCCTCTTCCTCGTCCGCTGGTAATGATAACTTTCTGATATTGTCCAGTCGGTACACCTTCTCTACCTTCCCCTTCGTTGGAGCGTTTGGTGCAACGAGCGCCTCTGGTGTTGAGCATGGAGAAGAGAATTTTGTGTTTGATGTTGTCGGAGGGCTTGTCATGTTGACTGTGAATAATGACTTTGAAATGTTTTCTAATTCTTAAGTATCAACAAGCAACCAATCAGAATGAACAGCCAATGAATGATGAATATGAAAGTATATATGCAAAGTGACATTCGTGTCATTTCACTCTGTCTTTGAGACGTATAAGTGAAGTGTTCTCTGGCGAATTCTATATTTGAGGCGTACAAGTGAATTCCAAATTTGAGTGAAGTCTCTATCTTGTTGAAGTATCAACCTTAAACTTGATTTCATTGAAATGGTAAGTTGAAAATTTCTTCACTCATCTCCCTCAAACGTGTGGCTAATAGCATTTTCCTCAATTTCAGGCATCAACTTCATCACCAACGCCCTCCCTTCTCGAGGAAAGTTTAGAGTTGTTGAGTCAAGGTAGGTTGTAACAATACACTGAGACTTGAACAGAGATGATAGAATGATTTCTCTTTCAGGTGATACCAGTCCCATCTCGAGCGAGTCCATATCAACATTGTCGCGGGAATGCAACGATCGGGAATGTGCTGACTGTGGACACATCTTCACGAGGAAGCGTGATCTCATCCGACACATCAAGCGAGGTGTTTGTAGACCTAAGTCAGCATCAATCTCCGAAGGTAGGGATGATTCTGTTAACGATGTCTCCTTTTCTTGCGATTTATGCATTCAGTCTTTTGAGTCACATTTTGAACTATCTTCACATAGACTTCGACATACACACAGTGACGATAGTTATACTAACAGCACCTCCTCTATCCGACTCACTGAAGTGTCCATAAATAATTTAGTGAGGAACTACCAGATGGACTCCTCAGAAACCATTGCTAACTTTGAGGAATGGTTTCATCAAAATTCATCATTGATAGAAGCGCTCTTCAACAATTTAGACAATTTTAGAATGAAGGCGCTCATCTATCTCAAAATAAAATATGTAAAAATCGACCACCATACTGGACAAATAATAGAGAGGTTGGAGTTTCACATACTCTACTCTCCTGCAACCGAGGTTGTAGACTGTGAGTCTTGGATAAATTTTCATATCCAAGGGTTAAAATTAAATATAGATAAATTTAACGAGCGTGATAGTGGACTCGTTTTTGATGGTATTGAGACCGCCATGATTAAAATCAGTTTATTAGGAAATCATAGTGGTCGAGGCTCCTTTAAACTTCCGAAAAATTTAAGAAATAAAGCAGCAGTCATTTCTGTAGATTGCGAATCGCAATGTTTTAAGTATGCCGTCCTCTCCATTCTCCACTATAATGATGTACAGTATAGCCGATACCGTAAGAGTAAGTATCAACAGTGGGAGAATGAATTAAACTTCGATGACTGTAATAGTGACGATATGAAAATTAAAGATATAGAAAAATTTGAAAAATTGAACAACATTAAAATAGTTCTCCATGTTTGGGAAAAAGGATTGAAGGGTGTGCGCTACAACTCGCGTTCGAGTTGTTATGAACGTACAGTAAACCTGTTATTAGTAAAACAGGATGATAGTGAGGAATGGCACTACTGCGGTATTCCCAAAATCTCTCGCTTATACCACCACTTAGAAAACTCTAGTAGAGAGTTATATTACTGCGACAGATGTATTCGCCACTTTAGGAGGAAAACTAAATTTGAAACTCATTATGAGTGGTGTAAGCGAGGTAAACTGCAAATGGAACGCATGCCCAAAGATAAGGAGTTTTCATATAGAGAGAATGGCGATGAACTAAGTCCTCTTCGTGTCATCTATGCTGACATCGAATGTTATATCGATGATAACATCCATCGACCAGCAGCCATTTCCTGCTATGAAGTATGGCATGATCACTTTAGGAGTAGGCAAAATAAAATGCGCGTCTGGCAAGGTGAGGATTGTATTTACCAATTCCTACAATTCCTCGAACAGGCTGTAAAATTTCAACAAAAACATGATGGTGAACTCTATCGCAGATCATTGCATATGACAGCAGATGATCAAGCAAAATTTGATAGTTGCAACGTTTGCCCCAAATGTAGGAAAACATTTGACGATGATAAGATTAAGAAAGTGCGCGACCATGATCACATCACTGGTAAATTTAGAAACGCACTCTGTTCAAAATGTAATTTTTCGCTGAGGATGAAGCGGCGTACATTACCCGTCATTTTCCATAATTTTAAGGGCTATGATAGCCATATGATAATAAAAGGAGGTTTAGGCCAAATGAAAGAGTGGAAGTCTGATGTAATAGCACAAACGAGAGAGAAGTTTATGGCCATGACAGCAAAAGTGCCTGTCGATAAAACTAAAGAAAATAAGACGGTCTATTTTGATATAAAATTTTTAGATTCCTACCAATTTATGACTGCATCACTGGCCTCTCTCGTACAAAATCTAAAGTCTCTTCCACTAACACAAGATCTTAAGAAACAATATCCAAATCTAACCGATGAAGTCATCACACGGAAAGGAGTCTTTCCATATGCATATTTTGATGCAATTAGTAAACTCGGCGAGACTTCTCTTCCGCCCATAGATAAATTTAAAAATGATTTGACCGGCGCACAATGTAAGACCGAAGATTATGATCATGCACAAGATGCATGGATAAAATTTGACTGCCATACATTTGGTGAATATATGATTGCCTACCTTAAGTTAGGTGGGTTTTTGCTGGCTGATGTATTTCAGGAGTTTCGACGAGTGGCATTAGAAGAAGATAAGTTAGATCCCGTCCACTTTGTCAGTCTACCAGCCATGTCATTTAAGTCTGCTTTTAAAATGACTGGTGAGACCATTCATCTCTTACAAGATCCAGAGATGTATAATTTATTTGAGCGAGGAATTCGCGGTGGTCTCACATTTGTAAATAAACATAGGTTAAAATCTGAAACAGTAGGTAATGATCATACCCATCTAAAGTATTATGACCAAAATAATTTGTATGGTAGTTCATTATCCAAACCGCTACCTCACTCTGAGTTTAGCTGGTTAGATGATAGTGAAATTCAACATTTCTCCAACCCTTCTAACATACTAGCAATTCCAGATGAAGGTGCTTGGGGATATTATTTTGAGATAGATCTAATCTATCCAAATAATATTAAACATAAAACCGTAGATTTTCCACTCGCACCCGAATCAGGTGAAGTGAGTAAAGATATGTTTTCCGACTTTATGAAACAATTTCATAAAGATTTAGAATCATGCGGTCAACCCAAGTATAAGCCTTGCCGCAAACTTTTGCTCACTCAATATGATAAAGAAAACTATCTAGTCCAATTTAGCATCTTAAAATTTTATTTAGAAATGGGCATGATTTTAAAAAGAGTTCACCGCATTATTAAATTTAGACAGAAAGCCTTCCTCAAACCATGTATTGATAGCAACACCCAGAAACGTGCACTAGCCTAAAATAACTTTGGAAAAGATTTTTATAAATATAAGAACAACAGTCTATTTGGTAAGACGATGGAGGATGTTAGAAAGCGCGTAAACTACAAACTAGTTAATGATGATCAAAAGTATCACAAATTGACCTCATCACCTCTATTCATCGATAGAGACATAATCGATGAGGATCTTGTAGGTATTAAAATGATTAAATCTGAAGTTGAGTTGTGCAAACCCATCTATATTGACCAAGCTGTACTAGATTACTCTAAGCTTGAAATGTACCAACTCTTTTATAAAATACTAAAACCGTGTCCTCTCGTAAAAGAGGTTCGTTTGTTGGGTGGTGATACAGATAGTTTCTTTTTAGGTATTGCCACTCAAAAAGATTTAAATTTTAATGAAGTAGGAAAATCTTTAGAAAGATATTTTGATACATCAAATTATCCTACTGATCACCCACTCTACTCCATCAAAAATAAGGCAAAACGTGGCTGCTTTAAGGATGAGACAGCAGGGAAGGAAATAGATGAAATGATTCTCCTCCGCCGTAAAATGTATTCTATGAAATTAAAGGATAGTGATGATAGCATTAAGCGTGCTAAAGGCATATCAAGATCATTGGTCTCTAACATGAAACATAAGAATTTCAGGAAAGCCTATAGAAATAAAAATATAACGTTTGTCAATATGACAATCTTAAAATCTAAGTCGCATGAGATCAAAACTCATACTTTTAAGAAACGGGCGCTTTCAGCATGGGAGGATAAGAGGTGCTCGTTAGAACATATCATATCTCTTCCACATGGACATCCTGACACAAACATACCACCACCCAAAAGAATTAAACTCACACTACCACATTCAGGAGACGTCTTAGCATAATCATCCTTAACTTAGTATTTTGATGTTGATTTCTGTAGATAAACATTGTTGTTTTATGTATCGCATGAGATTGTTTTTTCCTTGTGAATATGTGTCCACATCTGTACATTCCCCATGTGATGAATTTTCCACTGAAAGACATTTTTCCTATCCCTGTATATTTCCACCCTTCACGAAGTAAAAAGACTTTTTGTATATAGCAATGTTTATTGAAGTGCGCTCATGTATATATTTTCAGTGGATGTTGTATAAAGTCTATTGCTTCACATTCATGTACATATTTCAATAAATGTTGTATAAAGACTTCACTTTGTTTTCCGAAACACTAACGTTATGAGGGATTTAGTATCTTTCACGTGGATGCACTCTTGTAAACCATTGGTAATTTTGATAGCAATAGAGGGTATCATTTGTTTGATGACGGGATGATAGAAAATAGATTCAAACATCTTCTCGACTATTCCATATGAAGCGTCTTTATCATGAATGAAATCACGTAAAATGTATTCTTTTTTCTCACCAACAGAAATAGGTAGAATCAAATCACTTTGAATGTAAAGGTGCTGTTCATGTTTATCAAGTGTCATTGGTGTTTCTATACCAATCGTATGCGCAGCAGTAAACACTGTTTGTAGCATTGAAAAACCAAAGAGTTTTTTCAAATTTTTACTCAATTGACATTGAATGTCATCACCCAGTTTCAGAACAACGCGTTGATTTTCAATTGAAAACGAAATGTGGTGTGTCTTTACATCATATTTACTTTTCATCACATGCTTCAACTTCTGTTGTATATAAGGATTTACTACATGAATGAAGCTTTCAACTGTATGATATAGACGCGGCATTATATTGATAGCAACTTTAGATTCTTCATAAGACTGGTAAATTTTCTTGATGCGATCGCCATAGATGTCCACCCACCATTCATCATTAACTGAATCAGCTTTAGTATGATATTCATGAGAACCATACACCACACCGCTTCCAATAATAGGTGTATAATGTCTTACAAAATGACGCAAGGTTGGAGAGAAATAAACTGTAAGTTTGTCATTATATTTCTGAATAACCAACTTATTTTTGTCCGCCATAATTTTCTCTCCATACTTCTTACCCACAGTCTCATTCCATCGTTTTACTAACTCAATAAGTGATAAAGGTTGAACACCACGCTTTTTCAAAATGATGCGTTCTTCACATTCTACAACATCTTCATCAAATATTTTAAATCTATAATGAAATTTGTTGATTCGATTTGAATAAACTTTTTTAACATTTGCAGTAGCAATTGATGTTAGATGTAGTCCATGACCAAAACCAAGATGTGGATAGAATTCATTATCCAACCTCAGCGTAAGACCTTTAGTAAAAGAATGAAAGCGAAGGAACTGTCTCCCACTCCAATGATAGATAGTAAACTCATAAGCTTTCTGATTTTTATTCTTCATGATGGAAGTATTACCACTGTTGAATGCCTTAATAATTTTCTCATTCCCAAATGGTTCATAAGAATCTGATTTTATCTGAATCCATTCATAGTTCCACTTTCCATCTGATGTTAAATTGTATGGGAACTGAAATGCATTATTCATCGTTATTCCATCATGGGTGCGAGGAGTCAATATCATTTCTTCCAAATCATTCACATTCTGAATATTGCTATCATAGCAAATACTAGAAACGCCAACCTCCCATTCACCTTCTAAATGCAGTGGCCGATTTAATTCTACTCGATAGTCTGATGGTTTATTTTTGGGAAATTTATTCATAGAAGCATTACTGGGCAAGTAGATTAGAAACGAGTCCTTATTTTCACTTTCCATATTATTCACATTGGAAAAATATATTAGCATACTTTTGCATTAACTCTTCATTCGGAAATGGAGTGTGATACTTGTCACAGCATCTTTATGAAAAGGAATCAACGCACCAGCATCGTCATAAATGGCAATATCAATTTGTGGGATGTAGTTTGATTTCAGCTTTGTATAATGCACTTTCTTGAAAGTATGCTCAGATAAAATACTGCAGCTTTTTGGCTGGTATGGTATCATTGCTAGCAATGGAGCTTCAACATCTCCCACACGTACATCTTCACCAATATTGGAATATATCTGAAAATAGTTAATACGACGCGATAGCGACATGTCTGCGCTAGCTTTGGTTACAGTACCACTTTTAAAGATATTTTTATCAAAACCCAAAATGTCCATTAGAGTTTTATCCATAATTAGTTCAATACCTTTTCCACTTATAGTGAGAGACAAAGTACCTTCTTTTTCAGAAAATGAAATATGTTGCTCATTAATCACTTCATTTAAATAATCTACAACCAATTTAACCGAAGTAATAATGCGAGGCATCAACACTCTTGTTTCATGTAAGATACCACCTAAAGGCTCTACACACTTTCTGTATAAAGATACGGTCCATTCTGTATCAAATTGATTTGACCTTTCACATGGTAAATGTTGCATATCAGATTTTCCATGAACAGCTGCAGAACGATGTCGTAAGAACTGATGAAAATCTTTTGAACAAACTAATACTAGATCATCATCATTTAATTTACTTATTGCAATATGATTAGATGATTTGATATAAGTCAATGTTGCCACTTGTTTACCATCAACTCGAAGGAGATAATTAAATTTCTTCAATAATGTTTCAGGAGTCATGTTTGTCTTTCTTGGCTTAATCACAATCTTCTTCACCAACGTCTTCTCATTTCTTGGAATAAGATCTACATAATAAGCTTCCTCTCGATATATTAACTGTTTATGACCACTTATGTGGTAATTAACGTTAAAATTATCATAGCTTGTTAAGGCGCTAGCGAGGTAGCCTAAATCATTTCTTAAACTTGGACTTAAACCAACAATCCAATCTTTCTCAACTACATGATGTACATAAGTATAATCATCATTGTGCGGAGTAAATTGGGCAATATGTTTACACGCTTTATTCAAGAAATCATATATAAACTTTTTACATGATAAGAGATCTTTCTTTGGCCACTGTGGAATGTATACTCGGCACCCCTTTTCACATTGGTAAGCAGCTGTACGCCTCATATTAATAGTCATCACCTCATGATCAAAATTATAGACACAGTTGCTATAAACAAGTTGAGTGACACCCACTTCCCAATTTCCATTTAGCTGTTGTGCATGATCAATGGGAGTAGAAAAGAGTGCGGCTCGATTACTAGTAAATCTCTTTGTAGCCGCATTGCTAAGCAAAATATGATAAAACGACATTTTTATATTGCTGATCTGCAACTTTGCATAACATCATGAAGACTTGGATTTTGGACTCTCTACAATATATCAGAGTTGATCGTGATGGAAACGTACATTTCAAAAATTCTCATGGTCATACATCAAGAGGAATTACATTAACATGGCGACAATTTGTCAACCTCAATGATATCATGAGGGATTTGGAATATTTTGAAACATTAAGATTCATCTCCTTGGGTGATCAAGTTTGGCTTCAACATTACAGAAATGAAATTCAAATCTACCATTCTCATTCCGCAAACTGTTTCTCATTTCGCAAATACAATTGGGAGAAGTATAGAAGATATATACATCGCTCCATCATGACATTTATTCGTCGTGAGTTCATCGCCCTACTATGCAAATCTTAATCAGACATGACTACCACACATCATGAGTTGGAAATTAGATTCCCTACAACGTATTGAAACGGATCATGATCGAAACGTGTATTTCAAAGATTCAACTGGAAATGTGAGAAGAGAGTTTGCTTTATCTTATCGTCATTTTCAATCTCTACATCATATCATGAAGGACTTGAAATACTTCTATATGAAAAGACATTCACGTATTGGAAATCGCATCTGGCTGCGCGTCAACAATCGGCGAATTCAACTCTATCATTCCCAACTTCATACTAACTTCAAATTTCATCAAGGTAGTTGGGAAAAGTATAAAAGGAAGGTGCATCGCTCAATTTACTCATTCTTTCATCATGAAGCGCCATCGCTACACCATCGTCAACATTCTCCGTCGCTTCAGACTCTACACCAAAATCGATCTCACAACATTACACCAACACCTTCCAAACAGCAAGTATTACCCGGGCCGTCCTCAAATGTTAGTGGTGAAGATGAACAATTCACGGAATCTTCAACTCTTCCCAAATGGGACTGTACAGATTCTCGGCGCCCTTTCTCATTCATCGGCGCAGTCAATGCGCTTAGAGCTACAAAGACTACTACGTCGGATATGGAAGAGGGAGAGGTGTGTGATGTCGAATCTGACTGTGGACAATATGGTGATCTCTACTCAACTGAGTGAAAGTGTATCATTTTTGAAGATTCGTACCAGCAGTTACAATTTGTGTTATGAACCCGAACTTTTTCCTGCAGCTCTCATTAGTTGTTGGTTACCTGTGCATGTGGCAATCTTTCATAATAGTAAAGTGATCATTACTGGACTAAAATCTCATGTACAAGCAAATGTGATCCTAGACTATCTCATTGAGTATGTACGTACCCAGCGGATTGTAAAATAAAAAACAATTTTTCCAACATGATGTTTTTATTTCAAATCATGATAGAACTTACAAATCATTTTTTCATTAGAGGATGGATTACATGAAAAGTTTTGAATAATAGATGCAAATCGAGATACATGTAAACGTTTTAAGATGAAGTACAGTACAAAAGCACCACACGTTGATGAAAGTGGATGTTGTAGTATGCGTTCATTTCGCTGATATTGACGCGTATGTTTTCTCAACCACTGCTGTGTTGGTATATTTGGAGGTTGAGCAAGAGAGTCAAATAGTTCACCACGTCGGTCTTCTCCAATAAAGATCGCTTTCCAATGCTCACCGCCTAAATTCTGCGAATGAGTGTTTAGCACAATAAAGATGGGATAGTGATTTACTGCAGGTGGTAAGGTATCGAGTGAATAGACATTATCGAAAGCTTTCAACGTCGCTTCGTCTGCATTACGCTGCACTTTAGTCTTTATATCGTCAGCAGTCAACCAACTCATTAACGATTATACTGAAGAATCACGTCACGATACTTTGTAATTTCAATATTTGAATCGAAGACTGCATAAATTAATACATTGATCGTCTCAGGTAGTGTTCTTTTGAACGTCAAATCCAAACGAATATTATGAGGCACGTTCGCTTGACGATAGGGGGCACTAATATCGCTGTCAGCAGTCAAATCAAATGCATAAATAGTATATCCACTCTTAAACTCTTTCATAGTAAGTCCGTTGGTGTCATCCGTATTGTAAAAGCCAAAGACATCCATAAAATCAACATAACTGCGCATAAATTGATCCGAAGCAAAATCTGGTTTGTAGGGTGGACCAGGATGACTGACACCATTTACACGTAAAGCAATTTCACTTAACTGATTGTGTTTAAAATTGAAAGGATTCTTCTTTATATTACCATTAAATGCATCATTTTCAACCATTGCCACCATGAGGAGCTTCGGTGCTTCCGATGGAAAGAGGCCATCTTTCATGAAACTCTTTTGATCTTTCGGAATTGTAAAGGTGAGAAGCTTTGTATGCTGAACGGGGTAAATGGCATTTTGACGGTTAAGACCTTCAGCATGTCCTCTAATGACACTTGGATTCGGTACTACTCGACGAATGTAAAGTGCAATATCTTCCACATGAATTCTAAAATTGTCAACTTTAGCAAATGCATTCAGCGCAAATTCAGGCTTATTCAATGTCAGCTTGAGTCGCATGCTGGTATTACAGAGTAAAAACTTTGACTGTCTAAAGAAGTCTAAATTCAGCGGACCATATAGCTGACATACTTTACTATCTTTAATCATAGCAGATCGCTTTACAAAGCCACTGTTTGTTTCAACATCAAATTTTCCTGCTTCATCTCTGTACCATCCCATGGCTTCCATATGACTTTTTTGTGCTGCTGGATGAAACTGTGATACATGATTGAAATATGATTTATAGGGATAATCGCTTTGACCACCTTCCACCTGCTGCTCTCCAATCGTTAGAGAAACATCGCGAAGTAATGTAGTCAATGGTAAATTGTTCAGTCCAACTTTATGTGCATCGTCAATAGCAGTTCCATCTGCTTGCTGAATTCTAAACCTCAAATCAAGCATCGCATAACTCAAATCTATGTAGTCATCACTACCACCAGGAATAACAAATTCAATGGGGCCAGCATTCTCAGCTGTTCGAGGATGATAATCTACAATACTTGAACTAAGAATATCTGTCTGTATGGCTTGTTGATCGAACAAACAAAAACCGGAAGTTTTACACTCCATGATTAGAAGTTATAGCAGCGTCGTCGTTTAGCGCCTGATGAATGATTAGAGCCTCTACGACGTTTGCGTGAATGCCTTTTGACTGAAGATCGCACCTTACCAGCTCCGCGATGTTTCCTCCTTCCTTTATTCATTCGTTTAGGTGATTTCTTTCCTTGAGTAACACCAGCAAAGGTCTGCTTCAATGTTTTTAAACCGCGTTCCTTCCCACGATTCAACAAACTGCTCTTAAAACTTCTACCTCTGGAAAGATCACTAGCAACATCACCAGCAAAGCCAACGGCATTACTTAAAACATTTCGTTTTAAAGATCTACCGACATTGGATATGAGAGGTGCTACAACAGATTTCAGTGCACCAAGTATGCTACCTCCACGTTGGCGGCGAGCGCCGATGTAAATTTGTCCTCCACCACTTACATAGGAGGGTCGTGAATAAAATGAGGCAGTTGGATTCATAGCTCAAACCCTAAACATTGTTAGTTACAACTTTGCATGAATCACTGTCGATCACTTAGATGAAAGATGTCGGCACGACGCATCCAAGAGTTCATACTTGAAGGATAACCAGTCCATTTAACAAGACACCATTCTTCACCTTGGCGTTTTTTACATCGAATGATTTTCTCTACCAAATATGTTTCACTTTCAGTGACTACCTCAATCTCATCGCGGTAAAAGCTACCCTCAATTTCTTCATTATCGTAATCTTTCAACTTGTAGGTGGTCGGAGAGTCTTTTTGATTAATCCTTGATACTGTAAATACCTCCTCTGTCCAATTCGGAAGGTACCCTTTAGCAAAAACACTTTTCACTTTTGAGATACGAACTTTATCACCAATTTTCACATCACTTTTCACATGAGTGCGTTTACGTTGGAATGATTCGCGCACTTTATCTACATTGTCAGCATTTACATCTACCGGTCTGAGTCCAATAGAACAATGGATAGAGTGATTGTAGGCATGGAGTGTATCTTGTAGAACCTTTGTCCAATTTTGTGTCAAGTTGGCAGTAAAATGTCGCCACAAGCGATTTTTTAATGTGCGATTAAAACGTTCAACGAGTGCAGCTTTATAAGCACTCTTTACACTAAACAACTCAATGTCATGCCTCTCAAATAATCTTCTCACATGCTGATTTTCAAACTCTTTTCCTTGATCACTCTGAATTCTTTTTGGAATGCGACCTTCTTGAAAAATTGTTTGGAATGCTTTTGCTACTCCTTTCCCTTCTTTAGTTTTTAAAGGTTCAGCTCACGCATAACGCGAGAAAATATCAATGACGGTTAAAATAAAGTTATTGCCCGAGTTATGTTTTGAAATGGAGGCGACATCGCACAAATCTGCTTGCCACTGTTCATCGATGTCATGAACAATATAATGGCGGGTGCGGTACTTCTTTTTCGCTTGTTTGTGGAGTGTATAGGTAGCCTGACCCTTTAACCATCGTTTCACTTGTGATTGTGGAAGACCACTCGCTTTTGATAATTTCTTGATAGATGCAAATCCTGCCGGATGTTTTACATCATAATAGATTGACTTCAAACGTTCAGTCGATGATGACTTGACTCTTTTTCCTCCTTCTCATCTTTTTGCTTTCTTGCCTTTCTACATTTACAACAACTGCAGCATTTAGCTTTAGCGGTTTTGCGATCGTGTTCACATTGCTTAGGGGTTTCATTGTGAGAGCTGGCGCAGCAAGTGCAAGTGACAACGACATTCACCTCTGGCGGCTCATTACATGGCAAGCAACACATCTGCTTCATATTAATTGTCAGAGAACATGTATTTCCTGGGAGGAGCTGTTTTACGTTTTCCTTTTACTAGTTTTAGCGGCGATGTAGATCTACGTCGAGTTCTTCCTCTTGTTTGCTTAGTGAGTGTCGGAGGGGATGTAGCAGGTGACGTCTTAAACCAATTTGTTGGCATTTTCATCGTCTGAAGCATTGGGGCAGTAGCCACTGTTGAATCAAGTTCTTTCAATGTCTCATTGTTCAAAGCAAATTTTGGTACATTATGCTTTTTCAATAGTTTAAAAAAGTATGTCCAACCAGGTGGAACATAGCCCCGACGGCGCTTTCTACGTGTCGCATACTGAATCAAGTCTTCATAACGTGAAGCATCAATCACTTTATTTTCATCTGTAATGATTTCTCCTCTATCATTTACATTGAGATGGGGTTCAATACTGTTGAAAAGAGATATGGCATGTGCGCGAGATGCTAAAGGTGTAGCAGTCGATACAGAGTCACGCATCTTATTCTTCAAGTTTTTCAATTGCTCAACAGTTTCCGATTGTAATAATACAGCACGATGTGGATCTTTGATGTGAACATTTTGCTGATAATCTATTTCTTTCCTATACATTTGATTTGCAAGAGGTTGCTTTACTTGCTGCATGGCAGTCAATTGTACATATTCATCCTGAGGAATAACAATCATGCGAGAATAAGAACTCATAGTTTGTAGATAATCATGGGAGTTTTCAAAATATCACTTCGAAATCTAAATTCTTCCGGACACTCTTGCGTAAAGTCAATTAATAAGTAACCGTATGGTCTTTCAGTAGCTGCTTGAAAAATTTCAATTAAGGCTTTTGATCCTCTGGGTGCAACTTGTCGCGCTAAAAATTTCAAATTGACTTTTATCTCGCGGATTCTTGAAAATAGCATAATAGTGTGTATTCAGGTTTCGTGTACGAGCTTCTTTTCCATCAGGAAACAAATTTTGTGTGATATAGATGATAAAGCACCTTTTATGATGTGCTGCGCGAGTGAACATATCTGTAACATCTTTTGAATTCTTACTTTATTTTAATAAATCATCCAATACAACAACATCATTAGACTGAAGTTTATCCACTGGAATAATTCCTTCATGTCAAATAAAGTTGCGACTTTGCAATTCCTGAAACAGCGACGGTTGATAAATACGATAACACCAAATCACTCGATTGATAGGTTCCTTAAACAACTCCCTTCTTTTATCCAATAATTTCAGCGTGAAAACAGTTTTACCTGCATGAGATGGACCTGATACAGTCAGAACTTTATCACATTGAAGTCTGAAATCCATTTTATTACTTTGAGATTCAACATTTGCATAATTAACGCTTAGAGCCAAAGATATTACCCAATAGGTTGCCCACGGCAGAAGCTATCATTGGAAGTATTGCTGAAAGGAAACCGCCCTTTTGTGTTAGAGTTTTCCTCTTTCTTTGAAGGGTGACTTTAGGATTGGAGATGAAACGCAATTTCGTAGCATATCGCTTAAGTAACTTTCGTTGTTTTGGCGCTAATTTCTTCGTCCTCAACTTCCTCACATGAGAAATAATTTCACAAATGAATTTATCGTTAGCATGTCGTATAGCATTGTATCGCTGATTTGCTTTCATTCGTCGGAGAGCTTGAATGGCTGAAGAAAACTTTGAAGACTTTTGACTTTTACGTTTCGCCATTTTCCGTGTTAGTCTTTGCTAAAACCTATCTTTACCACATTTGCATAGGTACTAACTATTGCGACATAAGTGACACTCGAAATGAGCAATATCACAGTGGTTACATTGGCAAAGTTGAATGCAATTACGTATGAAACAGCGTTGACAAAAAGCATGCTTACATCTCTTGAAGATGCGCTTTTCATTTCCATCCTTTCGCTTACATACATCGCAACACATAGTTTCACCGTTACTGATGTCTATAGCAAGTCTTTTTGAAGATATGAATTTGCTAGCCTTTTCTAAATAATAGACGCATGTACAGAAGGAATATACTTCGAGAGTGAGCAGACATAGCTCGAAAACCAGTTGTGCTACAATCAAGTACCACTGCATTTTCAATTTTTCTTTATGGAAATTGAATGTGAATATCTGAAATCGCTTCAATCACTAGACTGCTACCATGATGGTTAAATGCGTTAAGACGTTCAGCAATTTTTATCATATGTCTTTTAAAAAATTCTTGGGGGTGATCTACCACTTCCATTGAATAAGAAGCAAAATGGAAAGAGCGACTTTCCACCTCTTCCTTTCCAAAATGACTAAACTTAATTTTCGCAACTAATCGCGCCATGATAATGCTATCAGAGAATGTATTCATTAACTCTAGAAATAGAGTGCTAGCATCATCGACCACTGCTTCGATGTCGGTCTCATCTTTATGAAAATTTATCACATAATGTTGAACAGCTCCTTTTAAACTTTGCCTATGAAAATGTAATGTTCCGCAGTCGTTTGAGAAAGACATGATCGCCCTTTATCTAACCCATCCATTGCATGAAAACAACAACTCTCTCATAGTAACATTTATTGAATAACGGTAACAAGCATGCATTATAAATCAATGGTTTGAAAGAGATAAAATAGATACAGCTGGTAACTATCATACAGCGAGCAATGATAACCATAAAGGACTTTGGCAGTGTTGAGGTAAGGAGGAAAGAAGCATTGCTTATGAACGTAGCTACTACAACGAATAGACAAAATAGGAACACACAAATCCTTAAAACGTTTTGTGACTTCATGATAATGTTGATTCACTCTACTATCCCAAGGCGGGAGCAAAATATCATCAATCATTAGATTGGGAAATACTTTCCTCTCCTTACCAGGATTATTACAAAAGATGCGTATAACATTGAAAGCAGCTAACCATCGTTTAAAGTCAATAAGAAGAGCACTCTCACAAGAAAAGCCATAGTCTTGCAAATATTTCAGATTAAGTCCATGAATGTGTTTTCTCGCCCATTGATCAACACTGGGATCGCAGTTGGCATATTGATGATAGACACTAACAATCTGATATGTCCAATTGTTCATAGCAATAGCACTGAGCTCCTGTACAGGTTCACCCTCACAATCCATAAAAATGATGATAGAAGCCTAAAACGGAAATTTACACATCTAAGGAAACGTTCTATAACATATTACAAAATGAAGAATTACATCGATGCTTTTCACGACAAAATACACAAATGATATGATGGCAACGAAGAAGTAAAATGTATCTAATAAGACCACGTCTACGACACTCAAAGCACATAAGCGAATTGTCATAGGGTAGAGTTAGGAAAGGACTAGTAATTCTCCTTCTTTGATTTGCGTTTTGATGCAGCATTCTTCTCCGACTTGCGCTTCGTACCACTGCTGTTAAGGATTTGATCAATTATGTCATCCACGTTGGGTGGTTTTGGAATATATAGGATGGATTCCATATGCATGGAGAGAGAGGCTATTTTATCATCCTTGTGTCGACCATAATATAGCCCATTCACTTTGAAAAGGATATCCCAAGTACCTTCTCCGAGCTCATCACATCTGATGGGTATTGAATGATCTCCATCCTTCTTATAGTAAGTACACCAATGTGATACCGGTAGGCAAATGTGATTATCATCCCAAATCTTTCTATAGGGAGTATCCTTGTCATCTCTCGCCTTCCACTCTTGAGCAAGAGGAGTAGGAATGTCCATATTTAATGTCACATACTCCTCAATAATATCAAGTTGGTGGCGAATGTACGGACTCACGGGGATCAGTATGTAGTCCCCATACTGATTGCGCATTATCTTGACATCCGTGGAAGGGAGCATTCCCGTTTGGAGTACTACGCTATGATCGTCATAACGCAAGACTTGTTTAAATTTACGCTGTAGCGGTGTAGGATTATGTACCTTGGTTGTTTCTTCCACTGGCCTCAGTTGTAGATGATCTGACCGTAGCGAACCTTGTAACGTTTGACCGCCATTTTGTCCTACTAGTGTAGCAGATGGAGTAGATGCCTGAAAATGAAAAAGATTGTATTAAGTTTACGTTCAAGGGAGGAGAGGGAGGAAAGTAGCGACTTACCATTTTAGTTGGATAATAGAATAGGGAACTAGAGAGAGAGAAAATGTGCGTCCGTCACTCGTGTGATTCAACGATGGAATGATTCTCACTGTGGAAGGCTCGCTATTTATATAGAAATGCTTGATTCTCATTGGATGATGATCCTAATTGGACAATAACATCAAGCTGATTCCAAATCTGAAATCCGTTTTCCAATCCGATGCTTCGTTTTGAAGCTACAGCCCAAAACGTCCCAAATTCTAACTCTGTCGTTTTTCGCAAATGTCCCAAAATCTTAAATGGCGTCTCACATCTAAACGAAGACAGATAGGAACAAGCCGATTCTTTCAGTGAATTTGTCTCACTCTTAGCTTTCAAACGAGCTATGGCACGACTAAATCCGTCCACTGGAAGCCAAAATCGAAGCGAGCTGTCCAGAGGGGGGGGACGTCAGCAAAAATTTTTTCTCTCCGATGGCGTTCAAATTCACCATACCGATGCAGAATTTCACGCTGAATCCGAATCTGGCCTCCGTTTTCTCATCCGATGCTTCGTTTGGGCGCTACACACCAAAACGTCCCAAATTCTAACTCTGTCGTTTTTTCGAAAAATGTTGAAAAATTTTTCTCGCCGATTGCCTTGAAACTCACCATACAGATGCAGAATTTCACGCTGATTCCAAATCTGAAATCCGTTTTCCAATCCGATGCTTCGTTTTGAAACTACAGCCCAAAACGTCCCAAATTCTAACTCTGTCGTTTTTCGCCAATGTCCCAAAATCTTAAATGGCGTCTCACATCTAAACGAAGACAGATATGAACAAGCCGATTCTTTCAGTGAATTTGTCTCACTCTTAGCTTTCAAACGAGCTATGGCACGACAAAATCCGTCCACTGGAAGCCAAAATCGAAGCGAGCTCTCCCGAGGGGGGGGACGTCAGCGAAAATTTTTCTCTCCGATTGCGTTCAAATTCACCATACCGATGCAGAATTTCACGCTGAATCCGAATCCGGCCTCCGTTTTCCAATCCGATGCTTCGTTTTGAAACTACAGCCCAAAACGTCCCAAATTCTAACTCTGTCGTTTTTCGCCAATGTCCCAAAATCTTAAATGGCGTCTCACATCTAAACGAAGACAGATAGGAACAAGCCGATTCTTTCAGTGAATTTGTCTCACTCTTAGCTTTCAAACGAGCTATGGCACGACAAAATCCGTCCACTGGAAGCCAAAATCGAAGCGAGCTGTCCAGAGGGGGGGACGTCAGCGAAAATTTTTTCTCTCCGATTGCGTTCAAATTCACCATACCGATGCAGAATTTCACGCTGAATCCGAATCCGGCCTCCGTTTTCTCATCCGATGCTTCGTTTGGGCGCTACACACCAAAACGTCCCAAATTCTAACTCTGTCGTTTTTTCGAAAAACGTTGAAAATTTTTTCTCGCCGATTGCCTTGAAACTCACCATACAGATGCAGAATTTCACGCTGATTCCAAATCTGAAATCCGTTTTCCAATCCGATGCTTCGTTTTGAAGCTACAGCCCAAAACGTCCCAAATTCTAACTCTGTCGTTTTTCGCCAATGTCCCAAAATCTTAAATGGCGTCTCACATCTAAACGAAGACAGATAGGAACAAGCCGATTCTTTCAGTGAATTTGTCTCACTCTTAGCTTTCAAACGAGCTATGGCACGACTAAATCCGTCCACTGGAAGCCAAAATCGAAGCGAGCTGTCCAGAGGGGGGGGACGTCAGCGAAAAATTTTTCTCTCCGATTGCGTTCAAATTCACCATACCGATGCAGAATTTCACTCTGAATCCGAATCCGGCCTCCGTTTTCTCATCCGACCACTCCTTCCACTCGAAACAGCCCATTTTACAACCCAACATTCAGCAGATTGCACGAAAAACATCACACACTATAGCCTCAAGACTAATCCTGGCGGTCGCCCAAGTCCACCACGACACTCTGTCGTTCCAGAGGGGGGGGAGTCAGCGAACAGTGTGTGAACGTGGACCCACCTGGCCGGCACACCACGACACTCTGTCGTTCCAGAGGGGGGGGCGTCAGCGAACAGTGTGTGAACGTGGACCCACCTGGCCGGCACACCACGACACTCTGTCGTTCCAGTGGGGGGGGCGAGCCGGTCGAGTGTTTGTGACTTGCTTACTACTAACATAGGCCCTTGACAAACTGACTTGTTACTTTCATCGATGGAGACTAAGACTAAATGCCGAAAAAACAGTATGCAGTGTTTTTCATCTCAAGAACTGTCAGGCCAACAAACAGTTAAACGTCCATTTACGAGGGAAAGTCATCTCACCTGTTATCTCTCCGAAGTACCTCGGCATAACGCTAGACCGATCACTTACGTACGGGCAACACCTTAACCCTTTAAGGACGACAATCAAACTAAATATTTTGTGTCAATGTTTCTTGTGTTTTTTATGCCTAAAGAAGCAAAGCAACATGTTTCGACTCTAAAAACATCTATTTACATGAATTTTGTGCATTTTCTGTAGGTGGTCCATAAATGGACCACTAGACGTCAAAGGAGTCCTGTGCTGTACTACTCATGAAATCGATAGTAGCAATTTCGTTCTGAATTCAAGCAAAGATGAACATTGCACACACTGCATTTTATATTCAGCGAAAGTTCGTCTTCTTTGTCGAGCAATGATGACAACGGCCTCTTTGGCTTGAATGAATCGGCAAATGCTGACAGACAGGCCGAACGTCCAGACGATGTTTCTTGATGCCAACCGTTTCCGAAGACGATCTCTTGCGAGATGAAAACGATGTCACGAGTGATCGAACAACAACTTGTCTGAATTCCTTCGAAGACAGTTTTGATTCTGAATGCGCACAATCTTTGAAAACAATGTATGAATTGCAGATTGACATATCCAGCATGTCGAAAAACAAACGAAGGTAGTATTTGTACTTTGTACGAATATCAATTTCGTAGCCCTCTTTCAACTGATCGGCCAAGTCAACCCCACCCATGTAGAAGTCTCTGGCTCCTCATCAGACGTATTCCCGAATAACAGTCCGATAGCCGCCTCAGCTGCTCTTCTCCTCGGTCGAATGAAATGGCGTGCGCGTTCAGACATCACCTGAAAATGGTAAACCATCGCTACAGCACATGTCTTCTCGTCAACTGACATAGCTCAGGGGTAGAGTGGCGAGCCTAGCTCTAGGGAGCGAGAGTTTGAATCCCTCTTTTGACGGACGTCAAGCAGGCTTCTACTTCAGTCATGATTTTTCTTTACTGTCACATCATCTTTGTTTTGCAGCCTACATTATCATGTGGCCACTTACGAGTATGTACGTAGTGCGCCTACTTCTACACGTATTTCATACTGCAAACTAGGCGCAAAATATCATTTAGGCCTACAGCCTGTATGCCTACTTCACTGTTATTGATGCGAGTCACTAATAATTTCAGCTCTACCATCTGATGTCAATTTTAGCTAAATGTTATTTCTTTACATATACATGAAGTCATGATATCCTGCTAGATTTGGTATCAAATATGAAATACATCATAGAATAGCCTGTTTTAGACTCCTTTTACGCCTGGTGGTCCAAATATGAACCACCACTACAAAGTAATACTGAATATTGAAAAATTGTAAATTTTGCTATACCAACGGTTGGAGAGTGTTGGGGATGGTCAGAAGTGATAATAGTTTGTGATAAACATACAAAAGCTTGTTTTGAAAGGAAGATATTCGTCACTTACCGAAACACTGACTTGAAAAAATATTTTCTTGTCGCCAGATGATTGTATTGACGATTGAATCAAAATGTTTCAACTTAAAACAAAATTGAAGAGTTCGGATTTAATTTATACATCGTCTTGAATATATCCATGTGGTATAACTAGCTCTAGTGCAGTTAGATGAAAATATACAGATCATATAAGAGGTGGTCCATTTTTGGACCACCAGTCCTCAAAGGGTTAAACAAGTCGCAGCCAAGATCAACGCCCGTAATTCAATACTACGCACCCTCGCTAGTTGCCGTTGGGGCGCCGAGTTCTCTGTGCTTCGAACCTCCGCCCTTGCTCTCTGCTACTCCAGCGCGGAGTATTGCTCTCCAATCTGGATGCAGAGTACCCACTCCAAGAAGATAGACTGCGCTCTAAATGACACTATGCGACTAATCTCTGGTTGTATACGCAGTACACCAATTGACATCCTGCCCATTCTGAGTGGCATTGAACCTCCTGACATCCGCCGCGAAAGACTCGCGATACGACTTCACCAAAGAGCTTCGGACAGTGACCACCTGCTGCATAAGAAGCTCTTCGCCAACGACCGACCATCAAGAAGACTTAAGTCACGCAACCCTCTATCCAGACGACACAACGGCCTTATCCCACTATCAACAACCTATTCCAACTCATGGGCTGCAGATGAATGGAGACGAAAAGGACACAGGCGAGTCACGGACTTCGGCGCTTCATATCCGAACCGGCTTACCATCCTCCCGGGTCCGATCTCCCCAGAGGACAGTGGGTCCTCCTGAATCGCCTCCGATCTGGACACGGCAGATTCGCTGCATTCATGCATAAGATCGGTCTGTCCTCAAGTGATTCCTGCAGATGCGGAGACGTTCAAACTAGTGAACACGTCCTGATGTGTCCTGTAATTGGAATGTGTGGTGACCTGAAGACCGTCGATCGTGACTTACGCACGTGGCTTCGTGAAACTGATCTTTGTGTTTAACTTTCTTTCTCTTTATCACTGTACATTTCATACGAATATATATATATATATATATATATATATATATATATATATATATATATATAGGCCCATTAAAATTAATCGGAAGGCCGTGCCCGCGGCCTGTTCCATCCCGGTGATGCTTAATCACAGGAGAAAGAGAACATTCGTGGTTCGACGCTTTGAAACTGATTTTTTCATCGTATCAAACTCAATTTTGTCATGCTAAAAAGTTATTTCTGATCTGATTTGGTCGATGGTTTATAAAGATGATAAGCTCCTAAAACTCTCAGTCCATCCCGAAGATGAGGCCAATCAGTTGCATTGCTTCAAATGTTGGAGTTTATTTAAGATGAAATTATGCTGATAATGTTATTCTAGTGAAAGGATTTCTATTTTCCCTCGAAATTAATGTTCATGTTGGCTCCTGGTTGAGAAGAAGAACAGAGAAGAAGTGTCAATTTTCCTGACGTAGCAGCGTGAAGCAAAGATTGATCAAGCGCACTCAAATGAATACCTCCCTAAAGCTTACTCCGCGGCAAGCTACCGGAAGCGAAAATCCTGAAGCTTGTTATTTGGGGGGACTTACTGTAAAATCCGGTGCCATAAGAAATTAATTAAGGGCTATTGAACGTTGTTTGTACAAAAAGTCAAGAATGATTGAAAGTTTATCATGTCGGCACCTCTCTTATTAAGAGTTATAAGAGTTTTATCTGCAGTTTTTCAAGATCTGATCAAATTTTGTCGAATAAATATCACTAACAAATTATAATCTCCAAATATTCATTAGTGAGAGAGGATCGAGGAGTTCATTGAGTTCCGTTGGTAGCTTATCTCTCATGGCGCATCAGCAACATACTGCGCCAATTGCGGGAGCAAAACTCAGGTACCGAGCGTTTAATGCTATAATCGCATTTACACATTTATCTAGATGGCTTCACTACGCGCGGCCTAAGTTAAGCTCACATGCACTATTTCAAGAGAATGCATAATGTCCTACTGTCTTAAGGAAAATACAGAGAAAGAAATTTGGTAAAATTGAAATTAAACATGCGACATACAGATGTGCATGTACAGATGTTATTACATAACAAATAATTTTCTGAAGGAAATGAAAAAATGATCTCAAGTTTGACTATGACTGAAAGAATAGCGAATCCTATACTCAAAAGACTCCCTGCCTAGGGGAAGCATAATGCAATTGCAGGATATGATTGTTGGCATTTGAAACGGGCACACTTCAGCTCATTTCGGTAACTATGCTGTTGGAGTGTCAGCGATGAACTCGAATGGTCGTGTCATTCTGCAGTTGACATGTCTATACTTAATATGATTAGCTTCTTGATCGATCAAACCTAAATCACCATTCTATTCAGCGCTTACTTCATAATTAGTTATTCTTGATATAAATCATCAATTACAAGAATGATCAGTAAGGAACAAAAGGTGGATTATTAAGCATCAGCATATTGAGCTCCCGAGTATTCTTAAAACTAATTCAAAAGACTTTGAAACTTGATATTTTACCACGATATAATTTGAGAAAATGATATTTAAAAAACTCTTGATTTTGCGAAATTTTTAATGCTTTTTTCATTTTGTCATTTTTCAATTTGATCATGTCAGAAAGGAAATAATGTTATAAGACATTTTACCACATTTTCATATTTGTTCGATAATTTCTGTTTGAAAGATGTTAATCCATAAAATTGTTATTCACTATCTGATGAGTGCGGAAACTCGATTATCCCCAGGTTTTCAAATTCGTCTAAAATCTGCAAAAATATATCAATCGTCACCAAGCTTCGGGTAGACGTAGGCCTACTTAAGCATATTTTCTACCTACATCAAAACTTTATGCAGATCGGACAAGTACTTTTTGCATTATAGATGATAACGTGAAGCGCAGCGATGTCAACCGCTTCATTTAACTTCGTCTATTCGACGCATTATTGTTGATCGTGTGTACATTGTTCTCTCTCCATCTCCCTCTTCATCTCATCCACTACTGCCATTTAAAATCTTCACATGACCACTGCATCGCCACAACCTTGTTTAGTTGAAAAAATGTTAGTGTAAGGGATCTGGCTTTGTCATCATCGCTTCATGAGTTGTCGGGGAATGATTTTGTTGACCTCATCGTGCGCTTAATATCTGGCCTGCAGAGACAGCATACAGTTCAAACATAATGCTGCTATTTCTTAACAGGATAAGACTTATCAAATCTGAATGAATGTCAGTAAACAGATGAATAAGTCACACAATCACTTAACTAATAGCACTTCAAGTTTTCGTGCTTTTGATTAAATTTAACAGGTTATCAGCAACTTTCAAAACATGCAATTTTCCTAAATTTTTTGAATCCTACATTTTCACTCATCGTAATATTTTTATTGCATAAAATGATTGAGATTGATTATATTTTCTCACCTTGGTCTGGAATCTTGTCATGTAAAAGAGAATTCGATCTTGATAGCCGTCCCTTTTCCGCGCACGTGATAAAGAAGGCTCGATTCCGCATCTTATTGGACAGGATTTATAGGATATGATCTCTTCCTCACTTGTTTGACGGAAATGCAATCCTTCACGACGCTACAAAGTCAGGTGAAACTTGAAGACAGCAATTGTAAATTAAGTTCGCATTGGCTTTCCGTTGAAAAGTCATTGAGTAACTGCAAAGCGAATATTAACCGAAACAGTCCATTAGAAAATGACTTTGTTTCACGCTGCTAATGCCGAATTCCGAGTTTCGACTCGACACCCAAGTGCTATCAGCTTAAAGCGTGGCGCATTAATACGTTTGGCCAAGACTGCAGTAAGAACAGACGTCGTTGATCGATCCATGGTAGCATAGCAACTTTGCATGAATAGACTTCTGCGTCACGACTGGTGACTCACTCACCTCTTATCCTCCTATATTGTACGCATATGCCAGACTTCAGAAAACTCAGATGGTTTAACAATAACATTGTTGGTGAAATTATGAAATACAATGAAACCCGGACTGAAGAGGGATGGATCTTGATTTCTTGTCTTGATACCTAAATTGACAACTGCCATGATAGTCGATTGTCAATCAAGAAAGTACATAACTAATTTCTACAGTACGAGGAAAATCATCGGTACTACATGGACTATAAGCTTTCGATAAGCTGCTTTCACAAGTGTAATATCATTCCGAATACTAAGCTCTACGCATGATCATTTTAATGTTTATACCAGAGCTTTAAATAGTACTAAAATTATTTTGATGAAACACATGCATCAACTGGCCATTTGAACATCACTTTTCCTACGCTATCACGTGTGTCTATACCCGGGACGAGCAAACCGAATAATTTTGTTAGAAACTTGCTAGCTGTTTGCTAATTTTGTGAAAAATAGAAATTTTGATAAATTCCTACTATGTTTGCTAATTTTGTTAGAGGGCTACCAGTTTCTAAGCAAAATAATAAAATTATAAAAAACTTTTTAATTTTGTTAAATATTTATGAAATATTAGTCAAATTATCCTAAATGTCAGAACAAAACATTAATTAAATACATGTTTTCAGATAAGATCTGATATGCCATCCAAAACGCAGTGTGTTGTCAGGATCATTAAACTTTTGATTGACAAGAATCGATGAGAAATTGTCACAAAAGGCATTGATTCACTAATATCTCTCATTGAAGACCTGTGATTCGATGCTTGGTCAAATGAGCTTGAAAATAAGTTTCAGCACGAATGTAGCAATCAGATCTTGTGTTCGAAATTGTATGTTTTACTTCCATATTGCTTGTATGAATCTTGTGTATTATCTTTGTGAAAACTACTCGATACGTCATGATATGAGCCCTAAATCGAAGAACTGTAGTAAACTGTCAAACTGTAGTAATCGCTTCGAACTTGCTCTAATCGTTCTCAGGAAACGATAGGAATTCCCGTGACGAGAATCCTATATTGGGTGCTATATTTAGAAGTCTGTATAAGGCGCTCAGAGAGTTGCTATAATTTCCCGATGTTTCACGAGTGTGTCACGAGCATGTTGCACGAGTAATCAGTTTTCATGATTATTTCTAAAGCATTACTTTATTCTAATGCATCCCAACCTCTGCAATTATCGAATTTATATTTCTGACCTATTCTGAGAAGGGATTATCATGTCTTCAAGATGGCGAGCCTCCCGACTTCGAACATTGCAAAGCATTTCTTCGCCGCGCTCTACGTCTATCAGTCAGTTCACGGATTCCTCATGAATTGTGTGTGGGTGTGATTCCGCTCGTCGAAGTGAAGACTGACGGCGCAGTTTTCTCTATTCATTGAAGATACTGTAATATGCATGTTGTCATCCTTTGTTTAAGATCATTAGCGTCGAGTGTCCAGATGGAGTGTATATGGTGCGTCACTATTATTCAGACATGTGAGTAGCAAATAAATTGTATTTGTAAATCAGGTGTAAAAACAGATGACTTGAAAAAACATTCTAAGCCAACCATTCAAATTATAATGTCCTTCAATTACCAAATTATAATAAAGAATTAATCGTGTGATTCATCATGATAGGAGATGGAGACTTCGATCCTTGATGATGAGGCATATTTCCCAAAAATAGGGGTGGTAAATAAACATTAATTTCCTCCATTTAAAAAATTGCAAGCGTTCTCCGGATTCTCGAATAGAATCCGCAGCGTATGTGGCTGCCTTCCAGTGGGTGTTTCATTCGGGAGCTGGTCGGTACGATGATGATAGTGTGGTCCCTCATCAAATCGTATCAAATCATAAGAAAGTTAACTTCCTCTGAAATTCATCAGCATCGAGTATAGAGAGAGAATCCATATTCTATGGACAATCCTCACCATGACAGCGCGCACCTCTTAGCAATGTGCACAGCAGTCGTCCCATGCGTCATTGAATCTACTGAAAATCTATTCTTGAGAGAGAAAGGGATACTAAAAAGTAGTCCACCAATGTGGCATTGAAACTGTCCAAGATACATGACTGAAGTGAAGTGGTCGTGCTAAACATCAGGATCACAGGGCTTCTTTGGGACCACACTATTGTCACTGCACCAGCTGGTCGTATGGAAAAAGATTGAATCTTCTTTTAATTCGCTGATTGATACTGTCGATAATGTAGCTTGCGTGCACATCTAAACCGTCGTTTGTCAGGCCTACATGCAGGGTTGGCATATTTTTTTAAATACGAATTTTTGTGGTTTTTTAAATAGGTCAAATGCTTCACTGTATAATTTGGATTTGTGCAAGACATTTGAGGGTACGTTATTGTTACTGATTTCAGTTAATGGGGAAATTATTTGACATCAATATCAAATCGGATTTTCTGCTTAACCGGCATATGTTGTCCACCGTGGGAAAATGTGTTATGGATTAATTCGTGCTGTTGTAAATTATTGGGATGATAAAAGATACTAAGATAGTTAAAAATATCACCTGATTGATTCTTATAATAGAAGCTCGATCAAAACTTGTGTCATCTTCCTATTTTTCAATTATGCTACATTCTGTATGGCCTATTCCTTTCTCTTATGTGCGTCAAATACATTCAATACTTTTTGCATCAAAAACTCTATTGTGCATTTCAGACCGCAATATCATTGTCTATCAAAGAGATATCATAAATGGGAACTGATTGAAACTGACCAAACCAGCACAATTGATGGTATAGAGGAACAATTACGACAGTTCTGTAGGCTGACATCTGCTGATGAGGTGAGTCTTCAAATTATGTTATTCTTTGCCACTGCCTCCGAATGTTTTGGTTTTAGCAGCATTGAGTTTTTCTGCTGTTAATCCTTGGAGCATTTCGTAGCATGATGACAGCAATCAACAGTTATAATGTATAAATATGTAGGGGTATTCTTGTCACTGCCTCCGAATGTTTTGGTTTTAGCAGCATTGAGTTTTTCTGCTGTTAATCCTTGGAGCATTTCGCAGCAGGATGACTTCGATCAAAAATATATTCAATTAATATCAACGGTAAATTTCATCAATGTTTTGCTACGGCGCAGGGTAACTGTAATTTTATCAATAGAATGTGAGCGGTCTGCGAACCCACTTTATGCGTCAAGATCAAACCCACAAGTTTTATAATGCGTAAATTATACATGTTATAATTATAATGCAATATATTTACACATCGTTAAACTTAGTTTCATCTTGACTCATTAAGTGGATTTGCAGGATGCTCACATTTTATCGATAAAACTACAGTTCATCTACGATATATGTTGTGGCAAAATATTGGGGCATGTCTAGAAAACATTCTAAAAATGTTTTAAGATAACATTTCATAATATTCTCATGTATTGTCATTTGAACATATAACATTTTTTGGAATGTTTTTATAGCAAATTCACGACATTTTCTGAACAGTTTTAGAATGTTTTTTGTTGGGAATTCACGTAAGAGTTGTGTAAGATAATATCAGAGAGAAATTTGAGACATTTTATTAGAATTTCACCAAATAATTTGCTATTTGCTAAAAATTGGCAAATCATCAGCTATGTTAGATAAATATTTGATAAAATTTTAGTAGAAGTTTAGTAAAATGTTGTCAAGTATTTGCCAAATATTTAACAAAAGCATGGTGTGTTCGTCCCGGGTACTTGGTGTAGGCCTTTTACAACAACACAACTGTAATCGTGGGCTATCAACTATTCTCGCGTTTAATATGCATTGATCTGGTGTACATTAAAGTACACCAAAGTTACGTGTGACAAAAATATTTAATTGACTGGGATAAGTAATGAGGCATTTAACATTTTTATGACAATGGCCCAGATTGGCTTTGTATATCTACTAATCTGCCTCATTCCAAACGAATCAAGCAATTAAATCAGCAAGAGCCTATTAGCTGTTCAAAATTATTATGCCGCTTAGGAAACCTTGTCTGATCATTTAACGCCATGAGAAGTCCTTCAAGCTGATGACGCTTGATAAGAACAGAAAAAAATATTCCTTGCTTAGCCAATTTAGTAGGTGCTTGATGTGCCCAGTAGGCATGTGGTAATCATGCCATAGCAAACTTCGCCTAATCAATTTAGTAGGCGCTTGATATGGGCCTACTAGGCATATGGTAATCATGCTTTGCTTAATCAATTTAGTAGGTGCTTGATATGTGCCTAGTAGGCATATCGTGGTTTTGGGTGTTATATATGTCGCCCACTAAGTTTACCGCGCGCGTACCATGACGCTTAGCAAGCAAAACATAATTTTTTTACTCGTGTAAGATCCTTTCAAAGTTGAGTTTCTGACAGATATCTGAAATTCAATTAGAGAAATCTGAAATCCATTTAACCCTCGGGAGGTTTAAAATTCGCTATTCCATTTCGTGAAAATCTGGGTCCACGTGGACACAGAAGATTTATTTTCACAATCAAGCACAATTAATACAGAAAGTACGAGTCACAGAGTTCGAATGTTCATCACAACAGTGATTACCACACCGAGCACAGGTTTTTCTCGTTTTCCGATCTTTCTTCCACCCGCAGAGTTGACATCTGTCTTTTTTTCGTGTTGCTCTCTCAACATCCACCTTTGCTTCGATGATTGGCCGTGGCACGTCTTTTGACTCCAAAAATGGCTTGACCAGCTCCTCTCCTAAGCATCGCAGAAATTGTCTTCTTTTGTGAGGCTTGTCTCTTCCCCAATGAGGATCAATTTCGCAATTCAACACATATGCATTTATCCCACACAAATCCAAGAGGTTGCAAAACACGATTGTGTGCCATCTTCGGCTGATGTATTTCACCGTATATGTCGCCACCATTTGGTCAGCTTTATCTACACCTCCTTTGGTCGCATTGTAGTCTTTTATCATTTCTGGAACCTTTCGGTCAGTCTGTTGATTAACAACTGGCTCTTGATGGAAGGTGCTCAAAAGAAGGACACAATCATTTTTCTTGCATTTGTAACTGAGGAGGCATGTTTGATCTTCGAGGTTGAATCGGAAATCTGAAGAGTAAACAGCACGGCCCTGTAGATTCTTCATCTGCGGAGGAACTTCTCGTCTGTTTTTCCTCAGAGTTCCTAACAAAGTCATGCCTTTTGAGCGGAGAGAGCGTGCGAGCTTCAAAGAAGTAAAGAAATTGTCAGTTGTTATGTGTCTTCCAGAATTTTCTAGAGAGCTGGTCAAATCCATGACAACATGTTCTCCAAGTCCGTGATGACTGGGATTGTCTTCTTTGCCTGTGTACATTTGTAGATTGTAACAAAAATAATTGTTGGCATCGCACAACAGCCAGAACTTAAGTCCATACCTTGATGGTTTGCTTGGCATATATTGCTTATATGCACAGCGACCTCTGAAAGGATATAGTTCCTCATCAACGGTAAGAAATGCACCAGGCACATACGATTTTTGACAGTTGTTCGTGAAACCATCCAAAAGAAGACGAACCGCTGCTAATTTGTCTCGCAGTTGTCGAGCAGCCCTTGTTTCAGGATTGTCAAAACGAAGCATGATACGTAACTCTTTGAATCTTGAATGGCTCATTGTTATTTTGAAGATGGGCCTTCCGTGTTCTTTCGACCACAGCTCTTCAGTACTCTCCATGTGAGAACGATACACGCCGCGTAGATATAACAGGCCAATGAAGGCTAACATTTCTTCCATCGAAGCGTCCGTCCATGCTGCACCTTTGATAGATCTCCCTCGCCGATTTGTCTCTTTTAGTATTGTCTCCATCATATCGTGATCAAACAAAATTTCCCAGCTATTTATAATAGTATTTGGCGCGCGAATATGCCGCAGAGAGTAACTTGTAAGACCTGGTGCTGGTCTAAGCAGATTCTCTCTTCGCTCCCTGCCACGTCTCTGTTCTTGAGGTAGGAGAGAAGTCCATTGCTCTCCATCAGCGGATGAAATATTCACTTGATTGCCGATTGCTTGGTTAATGGATACGTCGTCATCAGAAGGTGAAATATTGTCACTTTCATCGATATCAGATGATATTCAGTTGGAAAGATCTGAAATAGACATGGAGGGTGCAGTTGGTCCCAAAAGTTAACATGCAGGGATGATAGAGAAGTTTTCGGTCTTTGAATATCACATCTTTTCAAACGACTGCAACAAGTCTCCAAAACAAAGGCAAAAACGTCAATCACCGAAAAAAAAATTTCAAAATTTTCCATTGGAAAATTTTCCGGAAAATTTTGAAAAAATTGGAAAATTTTCCGGAAAATTTTCTGGAAAATTTTCCATTTGCATCACTACCTGTGGGAACGCATCTTGCTATTATCAACAGATTATCTGGCGAGGTAGCGATTTTGTGGATAATTTTGTAAAGGTTCATTTTCGTGTAAAAACCATCTCCGCATGTGAAAATGGTCATCATTTATCCAAAAACATGTGTAAAATTAAAAAACGACAGGTGGCGAAAAAGTTGCTATGATTAGTTGGTAGATATTTGTTTACTAATGCGAGCTGATTTTTCGCCAACCGGCTAAATCATGGATATTGTAGCAACTAATTAGTGGCAAGTAGTAATGTTCGTATATTACCTGCACATGAAAATATATTGTATACTCAGTCTGATCTGATAAAAAGGGATCTTTTTTAATTCACGAAGGCTTAAACTAAAAAAAGTATTTATCTTCCATAAATGTCGCAGTAAACACTATGATATTATTCAAATATTTGTCATTGTTTTAAATTATTGAATGTCAAGAGATGTTATGAAAATTGATATATGCGGATTCGCAGCGCCTTATCATCCTTCTCACCCACTCTCGGCCAATTCGCAATCCTCTCTCTATACGCACGTTGAATCAAAAACTGATCGCCGTAGCGACAGGTCAATCTGTTCATAGCATCATCAAACGCCATTTCATCTAAACGAAGAAAGGCACCCTTAATAGCATTTGCAGCAGGTCCCGATGTGTACCTTTTCAGATAGAAGAGTTTCTCAGATTGAGTCGTGCATTTAGATTCTATCAGGACTTTGAAAGAATTTCTCCATTCAGAGAACTGAAGAGGATCACCAGAGAAAATCTGTGGTTCTGGAACGGGTAATCTATTGAGCGAAATCGTTTCTTTCAAAACTTCAACAAAATCGGAAGTAAGGTTGTTCGAAATATGTTTCAAGTTGTCATTTGGAACATGTTTGATATCCTGTGAAACATCGATTCTGCTGTCATTACTGGTTTCTGCCTCTAGTACTCTGAGTCGAGCTTCAGCTATCTTCACCCTTTCTAATGCTTTCACGAACTCTAGTTTTTCTTCTTCTTCCTTAAGCTTACGTTGCTGGATATGAATAGTTTGTAGGGCTTCCAACTGAGCTTTCCTCTCAGCCAAATCAGCCATCGCTTCACTGCGCTGAGACTGTGATGCAGCACTCACTGATCTTAACTTATCAGAACAATATGATCTGCAACAACGGGAATCAAGCATCTCAGTGTCGCTATCGCCAAAAATGGAGGGATTTAGCTCTTTGTTCAAGATAGTTCGAACATTCACTCTTGACAACTCTTTGTTGTACACCTCAGTCATGTTCTTGGAGGCAACCTCTCGGACATCGTTTGTAATTTGTGTTACACTATCTACTAACTGCACTTCTTCCCTGGTAGGTGTCCTAGCTGATTTTATATCCTCATAACACTGTAGGAAAGCATCGTGGGCTGAGTCCAGTGACTTAAGTAAATGATCCTGTTCATAAATTGAGAGCTCAAATTTCAATCTGGTTCGAGATTCCTTAACACATTGTTTCCATTTTGCATATAAATCATCAAACCTCCTTACATGTTTGTCAATCTGCGACTGAAGGTACTCTGCGCCTTTCGCAGTCAATTTCCTAGTTCTCTCACTACGTCTAGCAATATCATCAACTTCAATGTCAGAGTTCTCAGCTTTAAGTGACATAACTAAAGCATGAAAGTGAAGACAGAAGAAATGATAAACTGTATACAACACCTATTGATTAAATGAGTCAAAATAGGAAGAATGTTTATCTAACTGCTTACGTAGTAAAATACTTTTCAATATATGATCAATTAGTGCTACAGAAAATTATATTGTTATTACAAATAGAACGTAGTTATGAAGGGTTAACTTATATCAAAATACACCTAATTCCATTATGTCACTAATTTACACAATACAATGCGCAGGAAATTTTCCATTCAATGTTAGCAGCATTCGACACGAGTCACAAACCAATGATACACAAATATTTGGGAAATTTCCACCATTTGTCGAAGGCTATTGATCTACTGAAATTAGTGTTTTCACCAATACGCTCCACTGGTACGTTTTCACTATGACGGCATACGTCCAATTTGCGCTATTAAGTTGAAAACACCTCAACTGATGCACTAGAATTGTATTTCTTAGATGCAACGTGAAAACTGCAATAAAAAATACAAGACTCATCATTTCACGCTCATAAGTAAATTAGCTACATTTTATCATCAATAAAATTTCTCATCATAGGGAGTTACAAATATGCCTAAAACTCACCGTTTCCAGCTTTAAATAGCACAATATGTACAATGTCTATTTACATGAAATTCTAGGATCCTGATAGACCCAACAAATCAAAACCTTTTCGTTGTCTGGTAACTAAGAGACATACAAACATTTGAACAAGGATAAAAAATTTGATTTAGAAAAACAAGCATTAAGAAATTCAGCGTCCAGCTGAAGGCAATGTCTTAAGTCCGTTACAGTTGTAAATTATTGAATGTCAAGAGATGTTATGAAAATTGATATATGCGGATTCTCTATATTCTTATCATTATCAAAGAATGATAGTCTGCACTTATATCTTAGATAGATTAGCCATATGTGAGGGATAGTGAGGAGGTGAGGGAGAGAATAGAGCCTCGACTGTAGAGGCGGATTACTAAAGAAAACAAGAGAGAAAGTCAGAAGTAAAAGGTGATATATAGAGCGCGAATTGTCGCCGGCGAACTTCGCCAGCGAATATCCCGCAAATATGACTGAACTTTAGCATGATATTCTGCAGCTGACATTCGCCAGTTTTTCGCAAGATTCGTTCCCACAGGGCATGATTTATGTTTCACATCATTGTTCACAGTTTGTCTGCGTTTTACTATCTTAATTCGCTTATAATGTATTTCTGTTGGTTTTAGACATCAAAATTTAGGAGCAGAATATCCTAATGAACCTCATCTACGATAGTTTTGAATACCACTGGATATGATTGTCATTATCTATTGTATTCAAGATTTAAACTTGTTTGAGGTACAATCAACCTGAATCCCGATGTCTACGTTTACAAAATTGATCTTCAGTGGACTCAATCTAGGTAAGTTTCATTATCTGAGTACGTTGTTATTGCTTATTACATGTGGTTATGTAAAGGCAAGCAACGCAGATCTCGCGGACTGGATTCGGCCACCACAAATCGACCGGCTACATATGGTCAATACAATACGAGCCGAAGTCGACCAGCCGAACCCGGGCCGACTTAGGGGCGTCCGGACACGTCGCGTTCGGGCCGAAATTGTTTGCCGACTTCGGCCGACTTTCCGTTTGCACAGGGATCGGATTGCTAATTTAACAAATATATATATAAAGTCGCTGAAGTTAGCAACAACTTTTTTGCATTTTTTGACATAAAACATACTTTTTGTCATGTTATGGTTGTCAAGCGGCGTCTTTGGTGAGAGGCAAATTTTTCGCATTTTTTTTACAAAAGTGAGCTGGTTTTCGTCTTTGAGCAAAATGTTTGGAAAAAGTTGGGGATGCTAACGTACGCTACTTCAGCGACATCTCTCCAGACAAGTTTACATGACACGGAGGATTTGTAAACGCTATTATTCCTTTTTGCTATCACGATCGGTCAAATCCAAAATTTCTCCAAAAGTGTGAAATTTGCATATCTCACATGTGATGCTGGGTCTCATTCGAGTTCATTTGATAAAATCGAACCTGTATACAGAAAGAATTATTGCGGAGTTGATGCCTAATATACTTACATGTATACTGTTTTGGTGTATGAAAATACACTACTTTTACACGTGTGACACGGAAACGCATTAACGGCCATAACATCGGCGTACTAAAAAATGCCATCCATCAGAATGTCGAAGTTTTAGTTGAGACCACCGATATGATCATTTATGTTATATGATGAAAGAATTATAACTAAATTGAATTATAGGAACACATTTCACGCTGACTGTTTGCAAGCTAATTTTTCATTCCCTGTCAATTATTGCATACTGACTGCATCTAGCTGATTTATCAAAGCTTTACACAAAGCAGGCAGCGAAAAACGAAGCGCAGGGACTCGCAAATAAGTATCAGGCACTCACTGAGCCATAGGAAAGCTGTAACAATGTGAAGAAGATTCTTTACCTTAGTATCAAACAATTTACCAAGTCTGCATTGAACAGGGATCCATGGATCTCACCGACAGGCCCAGATACTTGAATGCTTAAATTCGAAATATTTTGATGATTTTGTAAAAAATCCGGAAAACCAAACGACGATTAAAGTCAGACAATTTCTGAGCAACTTTTGTGATGAAAACCATAAAATTCACGTTCCTTGTCAACTAAATAGGCGAAAGCAAACTTATTTGTATTTGGCCGCTTTATTCAACTTTTGATCAAGATCTGTCGAATACATCGCACACACAATTATAAGGAAGGGGAAAAACAAATCACTAAGATCCGCAACACAAGATCAACGCATTTCCTTGGGCATAGAGGCACGCCCAAAACTCTGGCGCAGTACAGAAAGCAGACTGGTGTCTTTTTTAGATTGCGTTTCTCCTTCAGCGACGTGACTCTTTGATCCAACTTCCCCATGACGACGCTCGAACAACATGCGATGTTTCTGCTTCATGTACGCCTGAACAACGTCTCCTTCGAATCCCAAGTCACCGTCTGAAACGAATTATCGGAAAATTATCACAGGCATAATACGACTAAAATCTTTTCCGGAAAATTATTGGGTGTAAAACGCACGACGTTTCGCCTATTCAGACTTCCAGACTTATTCATGGGCAATCGATGAACGCTATCTTTTTGCACATTAAAATGCCTGATTAGGTGAAGCGTCGTGCTTGTACATGTAATGTATAAGCAGTATCCGAAGATTTTTTATTTTTTTCACAACGAATGGGGGTACGTGGCAATTTCTGGGAATATCAATGCCATTTAAAAATCTTAGTTCTTTGTACTTTTGAAATTATTTAAATTGTAAATAAAAGCTGGTAAAGAAGTTGGCTAAAACTGGGATTTTTTTGTAAAGAAATGGTTGGACAGTTGGATTTCCAATCATATCACGCATAATTTCATTACAACCACATCAAATGATGTAGAAAACAGACGAAGCACTGATTTATTTAAGTTTTTTTCGTAATATGAACTAAAATTTAGGAAAAATATACAAAAAAACGCTAACTTAGATAGGCACGTTTCGGTAGAAGTATTATCTTAACTTGATCGTCCCATATCTGAACGATAAACTGAATCGAAAAAACAATTCCTTTATAAAAAAAATGCTATTTGAATATTCGTTTGGTTAGTAGAAGCAATCAAAAGTTCTTGGATTTGGGAATTAAAATTCTAAATATATAACCGGTAAATCATAGAAGAACTCAAAATCAGATATCAGATTGCAGTATGAATAAGGGTGAGTGCGCATGTCCCTAGCGATTGCAGTTGTGCGAATGTTGAAGATTTTGCAATTGATATTTTGAAGCGTGCTCAGGACAATGTCACATCATTTCACGACAAGAAATAGTCGCATAATTTCATGCTACGATATATCGCGCTGTGGAGAAATAGCATCCCGAATGGCTTGTCTTCATCAGTGATATAAATGGATTGTTGAGTCACTGTGTCAAGTTTACTGGCACACAAGTCTGCCGAAAGATCAACTGTTAAGCAAGCAATTGGAGGCCTCTATCTAGATAGACCTAGAATCTTGAATGCAAATGAAACTAAAGATGATACCAGAAAAGGGAATTGCACTCACATCATTCACCCTTGCAGCATGTGGGTTAGGTGGGTCAAAGATGTGGTGGGTCGTGGGTCAAGTTTCGTTGCTACTGTTGCGCACTTTTGAAGTAGAATTCTGCATTATGCTGTGTTACGAGAACTCCAGAACCAAATCGGCATCTACGTATCTCTTCAAGTTGCATTGAGTGATGACCTAACCTCAATGGCTCATAGTAAAGCCAAAGATTATATATAGAAAGATATACAGTGGACTTCGCTTAATACGATATTGAATGAACCACTAAAAAATATCGTAATAAGCGATATATCGCATTAACCGATATTTGTTATAAGGAGCTGTTAATATAGTCTACGTACGTATGACATGTTAACTAGTATGTATTTGAGTTTAGAGAGTTGAAAAATATCTTATAGAACACGGTAAGCATGTATTTGAGTTAGAGAGCTGAAAAAAAAACATCTCGTAGAACACGGTATATATTTGAGTTGAAAAAAAATTCCATAGGAAATGTTCAGGATATACAGTGATTTCAAATTTAGTGTCAGAGAAAGTAGTCCGTGATGGGTTTTTGAACAGCAGGTACTCGTGCTTTGATAATCGTATCTTCAATTTCATACGTTGATTCCAGCGGCAAATTTTTCTTTTCCATGTACTTACGCACTTGACCGAGTGCCTTTAATGCATCCTTGGCGCTGATTTCGACATCGTTCGCCACCAACGTCGGTGGTTCGTCCTCTACGTCAGATCCATCTTGGTGTTGATTACTGATACTTTCACATATTTCAATGTCTGTAAGTGTTGCTGAACATTGTTCATCACTATCACAAATACAGAATTCGTCGAATGTCGATCGGTCGATGATGTCACTCACCTCAATGGGTTCATTATCCTCGTCGTCAAATTCTGTATCGTCATGCTGACTTATAAAGCCACATTTTCTAAAAATATTCGAAATAGACTCCGGCTTAACTAAGAACCATGCGCGTTTTACGAGGTATAGAGCCTGCAACACGTCGACTGTCTGTGCGAAGTCGTTGATACTTTTGTCAGGATTATCATCTATAAATGTCAGCATTCGGCGAAGGATGTTTTGTCTGTAGTATGACTTGAGTGTCTTAATTATACCTTGGTCGGCTGGTTGGATCAGTGACGTTGTATTTGGAGGTAAGTATTGAATGGAGACATTACGCAACTCTGGGCAACCGTAATGACAAGTAGCGTTGTCAACAAATATCAGCACTTTCCGATTTTCTTTGGCCATGCGATCATCAAAATTCTTCACAATTTCGTGAAAGATTCGTTGCGTCATCCAAGCCTTTGAATTGTGAAAATATGGCAATGGTGGAGACTTACGTTTGAAACATCGTGGATTTTTGAAGCGACCGATGGTGAATAAGTTATTATCCGAGCCGTCAGCGTTGGTGAGGACTAGCAATGTTATTCGCGCTTTCATTTCCTTAAAACCTTTTACTCTGTCAAGGCGTCGAACACAGTGTGCCAGAGGGTAAAGCCTTATAGAATAACGCTGTCTCATCGGCATTGTAAACGTCTTTTGGCGAGAAACCATTAAGAATTCCCGGGAGCGTTGTTGCAATATATTGTTCGGCAGCTGGAGAATCAGCGCTGGCCACCTCACCTGAGATCACTCTATGATGAATATTGTGCCGCTTACTCACTTACTCACATATGTATCGTAATATGCAGTGTAAATATAATGGAAAATTACCGGACGGGGATTTTTGTGATATCGCAATAAGCGATATATCGTAATGAGCGATATCGTATTAAGCGATGTTGAAGTAGTGTATTCTAATACGATTCAAAAAGGGACCGCGGACAATTATTGTAATACGCGATTTATCGTATTAAGCGATATCGTATTAAACGAAGTCCACTGTATCACTCTGCAATAATACAACAGCCGATTTCTCACTCTAACCGTTCACGCGATTTGATTGGTTGAAATTGCACACGCGTCATTGCCTCGTGAGATCTCATGGAATCCAACTTAACTTGATAGTAAGTAACTTATCTTTGTAAGTATCAGCGAAGTGCATTGTGCTGATTCATTTATGCCCATAATTCACAGATGGGAGACGGTCGGATCTGTCAAGCGTGGGGATGCTCACATTATAACAAGATACAAAATTTACACCTTGATGGCAACAAAATCAGATTTCATCAGACTTTAACTCGAAGCAGTCAATAAAGAAAGCCAATCTAGAGCATCGTATTTCTGAGCTCGATTCCGCCATTTCGATTGTGAAAAAGTGGCGATTTGTTAGTTCCATCAGAGTCATAGAAACTATGAACTTCAAAGAGGCTTGGTTACTTTCCCTCTCATCTATTCGTGGTATATCCGTCAAACTTATTAAGGAACACAATTTGGATTATGTCTGTACAAGACTTTTCACCCAATATCATTTGGAAAATTTGTTGTGTTATCAGGGGACGTGATGGTTTTAATGATAATCCTGAAACTTCCACCTTTCTGTCTGCTCTTAGGTCAATTTCTATAAATCGTCTTTTGAAGCCAATTTCATAGGGTAATAATTGCATAGAAGATAATGACGACAGCATCATTTCCTCTGATGTCGTAATTCATAGTCAAGATTCTTCAGTTTCTACATTTCTTCAATCAAAGCCAGAGAGAACCAATCATATAAACACCCAACTCCAAACTGCAGTTGACGAAAATTCACTACCAATCAATGAAACAAAGGAGGATATTCTACATTATGTGGCTGGTTATGTAATCAATAAGATGGCCATCAGCAATTGTGATGAATATACTAGTAGTAGAAAATTATTATCCAAGGAAAGTAAATCCCTCTTCATACAACATACGATGCTCAGTGATGCTACAAAAGGTTTGTCACAGCCATCTTCTGAAGCAATGTTATCTTTCAAAAAAATGGAAAGTCTATTTCGTGTAAGAGTTAAAGAGTTCTCAACTGAAGGACTAATAAAGCATCGATTTTGTGAATTGTTTGAAAAATCTGCGATAACGTTTCCAACGTGTTCAGAACAATGTGATCTTGTCAAACGAGTTTTTCAGCTATTTATTCGTGTTCGACTTCATCATTATTGCAAGCATTCTACGAGGGAATTTCAGCTATTGAAACAAAATCGTTCTTCAACTAAAAAGAGCAAGAAGCTCAATAACTGATCTACATGTGGAAGCTAGACATGCAGTTACTTTTTGAGATGATTCACGTATAATCTGTAATTGGAGTTTTGTAATGTGCTAAGATAGAATTAAATTTTTTCATTAATTGTTTTGTTGTCATTATCGATTTCATAATTATGTCATCAAGTATCTTATATTAATTTAGAATTGCATTTGGTGATAGCTACTGCAATGTAACTGAATGTAACTCGATTGTAAGGCTTAATTTATCGAAGCTCTTGGTAATTTTGTCTTACAACAGTAGCTATAATGAAATGAATCACATTATCAGTGTTCGTACTGGCCGATTTCGCATTTTTCGCGCCCCGCCCTGCGATTCGCGCCCCCAACTAATTGGTCTAAGATACATGTATGCACGAGCGTAAGGTCAATACATACATTTTTCAAACATATATGGAATTCATATAGGCATATTTACGGGTCAATTTCATAGGTCTATGACGATTTACAGCATTTATTAGATACCTTTGATGGAGTAGATGAAAACATAATTGATTAATGGATGGCCCTGCATGGAGCAGACAACCATATGATATTAATGAGATCATATACGAACATATAAGAGTAGTAAGCAAGTGACAAACACCAGATAGCGCAAGATGGCGGCCGTTTCCCACCCTACCCCTACCCCCCCCTCTCTTCCTCCTCCTCCTCCCTGTCCTGGGGTGTTGTGCCGCCCGGGTGGGCTTGGGTGCCGGCCTGGTGGACGTGGTGTGCCGGCCTGGTGGACGTGGTGTCCATCGTCTTCCTCGTCAAAAATGGTCTCAACAAGTTTTTCCACCCCGGGGGGGGGAGGGGGGTAGGGTGGGAGGAAATCCAAAGTGTCGAATTTCGATGCGCCAGTGCTACCATCGTCTTCCTCGTCAAAAGTTAGGTCGACAAGTTTTTCCCACCCTACCCCCCCCCCCCCGGGAGAGCTAGCTGCTATCTCGGCTTCTAGTGGACGGATTTTGTTCGTTCGGGTTGCATTCGAAAGAGGATGAAAAACTAATCTATGACATTTTTTGGCGCGAGTCAATCCGATCAGCCGTTCAAAAGTTAGAGCGGTTACAAGATTTTAGGAAAGGTTGAAAAAATCCTAAGTGTCAGAGTGACTGTGTACGGTAAAATGAAATTTTTTTTTCCAAAGTGTCGAAATTCGATGCGCCAGTGCTACCATCGTCTTCCTCGTCAAAAGTTAGGTCGACAAGTTTTTCCCACCCAACCCCCCCCCCCCCCCGGGAGAGCTAGCTGCTATCTCGGCTTCTAGTGGACGGATTTTGTTCGTTCGGGTTGCATTCGAAAGAGGATGAAAAACTAACCTATGACATTTTTTGGCGCGAGTCAATCCGATCAGCCGTTCAAAAGTTAGAGCGGTTACAAGATTTTAGGAAAGGTTGAAAAAATCCTAAGTGTCAGAGTGACTGTGTACGGTAAAAATGAAATTTTTTTTCCAAAGTGTCGAATTTCGATGCGCCAGTGCTACCATCGTCTTTCTCGTCAAAAGTTAGGTCGACAAGTTTTTCCCAGCCTACCCCCCCCCTCGGGAGAGCTAGCTTCGATTTTGGCTTCCAGTGGACGGATTTAGTCGTGCCATAGCTCGTTTGAAAGCTAAGAGTGAGACAAATTCACTGAAAGAATCGGCTTGTTCCTATCTGTCTTCGTTTAGATGTGAGACGCCATTTAAGATTTTGGGACATTGGCGAAAAACGACAGAGTTAGAATTTGGAACGTTTTGGGCTGTAGCGCCAAAACGAAGCATCGGATTGGAAAACGGATTTCAGATTTGGAATCAGCGTGAAATTCTCTATCTGTATGGTGAGTTTCAAGTCAATCGGAGAGAAAAATTTTCAACATTTTTCGAAAAAACGAGTTAGAATTTCTGCGATGGCTGCCTACTGTGGAGCCAAAACGAAGCATCGGATGGGAAAACGGAGGCCAGATTCGGATTTAGCGTCAAATTCTACATGGATATGGTATATTTCCAGCTCAATCGGACCTCCAGAATCGATGATAGACGGGTTTTCAGTGTTTGGATGATGGGTATTACGTCATCAGCTGATCGCCACACACTATATAAGCTGGGAACCGACAGTGAGTTGTCATTAAGACGAGAGCGATTGTCAGAGGTAGGTCGTCTCTCTGAGCTCCGATGATAGCTTCGGACATTCCAAATTCCGGGTTTCTTACTGTAAGAAACCGACTTAGAAAATTTCATTGCTGATATCAGCTAAGGCGTCAGACTTAGAGGTTAGCCAGGAGATGGCCTTCGTCTCCAGGCCATAAAAGACTCCAAAACTTTAAAGGCTTGTAACTTTGCTTCTACAAGTCCGTTTGACTTGATTCAAAAAAGGTTCGGTCGCTATTGACCTGCCCTAAGTGATAGACTACTTATAAAATTTCATAAGTAGTGCTAAAAAGTTGAAAAATTTAAATTCACTAGTTTTGGAGGTTTTCTGGGGTTTTCGACCCTGCTGAATTCAACTAAGGCATTTATAATGTTGTACGAGGCGAGCTTCAGCTCGAGACTTGTTTCCTGATGTAAATAACTCCACCGATTTTCATGTCAAAATCGGGGTCCGAATACCAACACAGTGATATGACGCACGCTCTGTCCGTCGGAGGTTGGATTTGTGGGCCGAGGCCTTGGAGTTGGGATAAGATCCCCTCTGAGTAATGCCTGTAACGGATTCATCAGCTTAACTTGTCTATCCTCGACGACTACATGTAAGACAATATCATTTCATTTGCTAACAAGCGACTTTGTTTTTCTTGCAGTTTCACGTTATGACTACCTCGAAAAATGTACGATTCCTCGTGGGGAAATGCTCCTGTGGGAGAATTGATCGCGGAACTGAATTGAAAAAGCATGTTGCGGCGTTTGATGGACATGAGAAGCGTGTGTTGAAGAGAGTGTGCGTAGTTGAGCGTGTTGAGTGTGGGAAGGATGAGGCGGCGGAGGATTTTTATAAAAAGCATAAAGAGTGTGAGTCGGGGAAGATTACGGATAGCGATTTTAAGGCGTGGTTTGAGGGTTTGTTGTTGGAGGATGAAGAGAATGAGGCGGTGAAGACAATTGAGGCTGCGGTTGAGAAAGCGACTGAAGAGAGGGTGATTATGAAAGCGCCTGTAGTAGTGAGGGTGATTGAGAAAGTACCTGTAGCGCCTGTAGTGACTGATGCAGACCTCGATCGCGATCTCGCTATGAGCGAGATGAGTAGTGAAGAGGAAGAGAGCGAGGTGAGGGGTGTTGTAATGCAGAAGAAGAAGAGTGTTGTTGAAGAGCGGAACGCGACGATGAGGAGGCTTTTCGGTGACAAGGTTACCTTAGGAAAGCCAAAAGCCTCCTCATCGCCTCAGAAAGATCACAGGTCGAGTGATTGCTTTGAATACAATCAGATGAAGGATCGAATGAGTGCGATGGAGAATACGAATAAGAGAGTGCTGGCGGAGAATGAGTTGTTGAAAGGGAAAGTGAGTGCGATAAAGCAGATGAAAGAGGAGATGGTGATGATGATGGAGGCGGAGAAGCGTTGGTCTGAGGAAAAGAAAGAGATGATGGCGAAGGTGTCTGAGTGTGATGAGTTGAAGCGTGTTTTGAAGAAGCAGAAGGCTGAATGTGAGAAATTGAGAGTGATTGCGAAGGATGTGGATGAAGTGAGGGCGATAAATGAGAAGTTGGGGAGTGAATGTGAGAGAATGAGTGGTTTGTTGAAGAGAGGAGTGAAGAGGAGCTATGAGGTACACCTCCCCCTCTACGAGAACGACATCTGCGACGTGCCCACTATGACAGATGACCCTGATATAACGCAAATGTGCTACGAGGGGGAGGGGGTGAAGTGCCTCCATTTAAATTTGAAAATAGACGGACAATTGGAGGACTTCATCGTCAGAAAAGTGAAAAAGAAGAAGCCGAGTAAGTTACTTTAAAATATATTTTCTAATTCTAATCTAATTCAATTTCCTTTCTATTTTCAGAGTTTTTACAAAAGTGTTGAGTCGACCCACTAACCTAATCCCGTGAACGAACCATAGGTCCTCTTAAGGGCCCCTTCTAATGTAGCTAAAGTGGTCCCAAGCCCACGACATGCTTTCAAGCATGGATACAGAGGGGAAGGTAACAATGCAAATGAAGTTCGGTGTAATACTTCCTTTCGACGGGCGTTCCTGTATAGGACGGCGGTGAAACCCATAGCTATGTATACCGCAAGGCACATTCGGCAATGATCAATCTTGTTAAACCTCTCTGCGTCATGTTTGCAAGTGATTGCCTCTGTTTCAATGTAGTATGCATTCGCGCCAGGGCGACATTTAGCCATCTGTCGAAGGTTACCTTATAAACTTTCCATTGCATGTGTTATGAGAACCATGAGTTCTACCTATCTCTATCAATGAGATAAATTGATGAATGGAATGAAATGGGTTGACACTCACGCGCCACACGCAACATAACACACTTCTCTCTTCTGTAGTTGAACAAGCTCTTTACATATGGATCGCAATCGATTGCTATCCCCTACATCAGAAGTGTAAGCTATCTTAAATGTGACTGAACTATATCATCATCCATATAAAGTCTTGTAAGTTAAACTATATGTGCTACTATTTCTAAATGAAAGATATAGTTTCAACAATTTACAAGTTAAAAATAAAGTTTCAATAGTGTATATGTCAGAAATAGAATAAAGTTTCAATTGTTTACAAGTTAAAAATAACTATTTCCAAATGAAAAAGTATACATGGTTAAATCATTCACTCAAGTCCCATTCAAGTAAGTCAGCATGAAAGCAACGACAATATGAAATAAACATTTATTATAACATATATTTTAGAAGGTCTTCGCTGTCAATATCGTCCCAGTGTCGGACTTCACATAGATTACAAAAACAGTTGAGCTGCTTTAAACGTTCTTCTGCAGCGTCCCTCACTTTGTCAATGTACGCCCACTCCGCCTCGGATCGCGGTTGGGAGTTAGGGGTGTGCCACTCCCATATTTGATGCAAGTGCGACTTGCTGGTCATCTCCATCACCCCTTCGGCATCATATTGTAAATATTTCCACCGTATGCCTGTTAGGTCGGGCAACTCCTCTTCATCGTCCTCCGATAATGATAACTTTCGTATATTTCGAGATTGTATGTCTTCACCTTCGCCTTTCTTGGTGCATTTGGTGTAACGAGCACCTTTGCTGATGTGCATGGAGAGGAGAACTCCAATGCGGTATTTGGTGTTGTTGGAGGACTTGTCATGTTGTCTTTGAAATGCTGACTTTGAATAATGATAACTTTAACATTTTTCTAATTCTTAAGTATACACAAGCAGCCAATCAGAATGAACATCCAATGAATGAAGAGAATGAAAGTATATAAGCAAAGTGACAGTCATGTCATTTCATTTAATCTGTGAATCATACAAGTGACGAACGCACGATCTCTCTCTCTCTTTGACTATTATTCTGTCTGATCATATTTCATTAAAATGGTAAGTTAAAGATTTCCTCTCTCATCTCCCTCAAACGTGTGACTAATAGCATCTTCCTCAATTTCAGGCATCAACTTCATCACCAACGCCCTCCCTTCTCGAGGAAAGTTTAGAGTTATTGAGTCAAGGTAGGTTGTAACAATACACTGAGGCTTGAACAGAGATGATAGAATGATTTCTCTTTCAGGTGATGTGAGTTCCACCTCAGAACTGTCGCGACATGGCAACGAGTGGGAATGTGCTGACTGTGGGCACATCTTCACGAGGAAATGGGATCTCACCCGACACATCAAGCGAGGTGTTTGTCGACCTAAGCCGGCATCAATCTCCGAAGGTGGGGATGATTCTGTTAACGTCGTCTCCTTTTCTTGCGACTTGTGCGCTCAGTCTTTCGAGACACGTTTTGAACTATCTTCGCACAGACTTCAACATACACACACGAACGATACCTATACCAACGGTACCTCCTCTATCCGACTCACTGAAGTGTCCATAAATAATTTAGTGAGGAACTACCAGATGGACTCCTCAGAAACCATTGCTAACTTTGAGGAATGGTTTCATCAAAATTCATCATTGATAGAAGCGCTCTTCAACAATTTAGACAATTTTAGGATGAAGGCGCTCATCTATCTTAAAATAAAATATGTAAAAATCGACCACCATACTGGACAAATAATAGAGAGGTTGGAGTTTCACATACCCTCCTCTCCTGCAACCGAGGTTGTAGACTATGAGTCTTGGATAAATTTTCACATCCAAGGATTAAAATTAAATATTGATAAATTTAACGAGCGCGATAGCCTTATTTAAAATCAGTTTATTAGGAAATCATAGTGGTCGAGGCTCCTTTAAACTTCCAAAAAATTTAAAAAACAAAACAGCAGTCATCAATGTCGATTGCGAATCGCAATGTTTTAAATATGCTGTCCTCTCCATTCTCCACTATAATGACATCAATGCGAATCGAAATCGCACATATAGCTATAGGCAGTGGGAGAATGAATTAAACTTCGATGACTGTAATAGTGACGATATGAAAATTAAAGATATAGAAAAATTTGAAAAATTGAACAACATTAAAATAGTTCTCCATGTTTGGGAAAAAGGATTGAAGGGTGTGCGCTACAACTCGCATTCGAGTTGTTATGAACGTACAGTAAACCTGTTATTAGTAAAACAGGATGATAGTGAGGAATGGCACTACTGCGGTATTCCCAAAATCTCTCGCTTATACCACCACTTAGAAAACTCTAGTAGAGAGTTATATTACTGCGACAGATGTATTCGCCACTTTAGGAGGAAAACTAAATTTGAAACTCATTATGAGTGGTGTAAGCGAGGTAAACTGCAAATGGAACGCATGCCCAAAGATAAGGAGTTTTCATATAGAGAGAATGGCGATGAACTAAGTCCTCTTCGTGTCATCTATGCTGACATCGAATGTTATATCGATGATAACATCCATCGACCAGCAGCCATTTCCTGCTATGAAGTATGGCATGATCACTTTAGGAGTAGGCAAAATAAAATGCGCGTCTGGCAAGGTGAGGATTGTATTTACCAATTCCTACAATTCCTCGAACAGGCTGTAAAATTTCAACAAAAGTATGATGGTGAACTCTATCGCAGATCATTGCATATGACAGCAGATGATCAAGCAAAATTTGATAGTTGCAACGCTTGCCCCAAATGTAGGAAAACATTTGACGATGATAAGATTAAGAAAGTGCGCGACCATGATCACATCACTGGTAAATTTAGAAACGCACTCTGTTCAAAATCCAATTTTTCACTTAGGATGAAACGGCGTACATTACCCGTCATTTTCCATAATTTCAAGGGCTACGATAGCCATATGATAATAAAAGGAGGTTTAGACCAAATGAAAGAGTGGAAGTTTGATGTAATAGCTCAAACGAGAGAAAAGTTTATGGCCATGACAGCAAAAGTACCGGTCGATAAAACCAAAGAAAATAAGACGGTCTATTTTAATATAAAATTTTTAGATTCCTACCAATTTATGGCTGCATCACTGGCCTCTCTCGTACAAAATCTAAAGTCTCTTCCACTAACACAAAATCTTAAACAATATCCAAATTTAACTAATGAAGTCATCACACGGAAAGGAGTCTTTCCATATGCATATCTTGATGCGATTAGTAAACTCGGTGAGACTTCTCTTCCACCCATAGATAAATTTAAAAATGATTTGACGGATCAAGATTGTCCAGTAGAGGACTATGAACATGCTCAAGAGGCATGGATAAAATTTGACTGCCATACAAACTGAAATACTTCTATATGAAAAGACATTCACGTATTGGAAATCGCATCTGGCTGCGCGTCAACAGTCGGCGAATTCAACTCTATCATTCCCAACTTCATACTAACTTCACATTTCATCAAGGTAGTTGGGAAAAGTATAAAAGGAAGGTACATCGCTCAATTTACTCATTCTTTCATCATGAAGCGCCATCGCTACACCATCGTCAACATTCTCCGTCGCTTCAGACTCTACACCAAAATCGATCTCACAACATTACACCAACACCTTCCAAACAGCAAGTATTACCCGGGCCGACCTCAAATGTTAGTGGTGAAGATGAACAATTCACGGAATCTTCAACTCTTCCCAAATGGGACTGTACAGATTCTCGGCGCCCTTTCTCATTCATCGGCGCAGTCAATGCGCTTAGAGCTACAAAGACTACTACGTCGGATATGGAAGAGGGAGAGGTGTGTGATGTCGAATCTGACTGTGGACAATATGGTGATCTCTACTCAATTGAGTGACAGTTTATCATTTTTGAAGATTCGTACCAGCAGTTACAATTTGTGTTATGAACCCGAACTTTTTCCTGCAGCTCTCATTAGTTGTTGGTTACCTGTGCATGTGGCAATCTTTCATAATAGTAAAGTGATCATTACTGGACTAAAATCTCATGTACAAGCAAATGTGATCCTAGACTATCTCATCGAGTATGTACGTACCCAGCGGATTGTAAAATAAAAAACAATTTTTCCAACATGATGTTTTTATTTCAAATCATGATAGAACTTACAAATCATTTTTTCATTAGAGGATGGATTAGATGAAAAGTTTTGAATAACAGATACAAATCGAGATACATGTAAACGTTTTAAGATGAAGTACAGTACAAAAGCACCACACGTTGATGAAAGTGGATGTTGTAGTATGCGTTCATTTCGCTGATATTGACGCGTATGTTTTCTCAACCACTGCTGTGTTGGTATATTTGGAGGTTGAGCAAGAGAGTCAAATAGTTCACCACGTCGGTCTTCTCCAATAAAGATCGCTTTCCAATGCTCACCGCCTAAATTCTGCGAATGAGTGTTTAGCACAATAAAGATGGGATAGTGATTTACTGCAGGTGGTAAGGTATCGAGTGAATAGACATTATCGAAAGCTTTCAACGTCGCTTCGTCTGCATTACGCTGCACTTTAGTCTTAATATCGTCAGCAGTCAACCAACTCATTAACGATTATACTGAAGAATCACGTCACGATACTTTGTAATTTCAATATTTGAATCGAAGATTGCATAAATTAATACATTGATCGTCTCAGGTAGTGTTCTTTTGAACGTCAAATCCAAACGAATATTATGAGGCACGTTCGCTTGACGATAGGGTGCACTAATATCGCTGTCAGCAGTCAAATCAAATGCATAAATAGTATATACACTCTTAAACTCTTTCATAGTAAGTCCGTTGGTGTCATCCGTATTGTAAAAGCCAAAGACATCCATAAAATCAACATAACTGCGCATAAATTGATCCGCAGCAAAATCTGGTTTGTAGGGTGGACCAGGATGACTGACACCATTTACACGTAAAGCAATTTCACTTAACTGATTGTGTTTAAAATTGAAAGGATTCTTCTTTATATTACCATTAAATGCATCATTTTCAACCATTGCCACCATGAGGAGCTTCGGTGCTTCCGATGGAAAGAGGCCATCTTTCATGAAACTCTTTTGATCTTTCGGAATTGTAAAGGTGAGAAGCTTTGTATGCTGAACGGGGTAAATGGCATTTTGGCGTTAAGACCTTCAGCATGCCCTCTAATGACACTTGGATTCGGTACTACTCGACGAATGTAAAGTGCAATATCTTCCACATGAATTCTAAAATTGTCAACTTTACCAAATGCATTCAGCGCAAATTCAGGCTTATTCAATGTCAGCTTGAGTCGCATGCTGGTATTACAGAGTAAAAACTTTGACTGTCTAAAGAAGTCTAAATTCAGCGGACCAAATAGCTGACATACTTTACTATCTTTAATCATAGCAGATCGCTTTACAAAGCCACTGTTTGTTTCAGCATCAAATTTTCCTGCTTCATCTCTGTACCATCCCATGGCTTCCATATGACTTTTCTGTGCTGCTGGATGAAACTGTGATACATGATTGAAATATGATTTATAGGGATAATCGCTTTGACCACCTTCCACCTGCTGCTCTCCAATCGTTAGAGAAACATCGCGAAGTAATGTAGTCAATGGTAAATTGTTCAGTCCAACTTTATGTGCATCGTCAATAGCAGTTCCATCTGCTTGCTGAATTCTAAACCTCAAATCAAGCATCGCATAACTCAAATCTATGTAGTCATCACTACCACCAGGAATAACAAATTCAATGGGGCCAGCATTCTCAGCTGTTCGAGGATGATAATCTACAATACTTGAACTAAGAATATCTGTCTGTATGGCTTGTTGATCAAACAAACAAAAACCGGAAGTTTTACACTCCATGATTAGAAGTTATAGCAGCGTCGTCGTTTAGCGCCTGATGAATGATTAGAGCCTCTGCGACGTTTGCGTGAATGCCTTTTGACTGAAGATCGCACCTTACCAGCTCCGCGATGTTTCCTCCTTCCTTTATTCATTCGATTAGGTGATTTCTTTCCTTGAGTAATACCAGCAAAGGTCTGCTCCAATGTTTTTAAACCGCGTTCCCTCCCACGATTCAACAAACTGCTCTTAAAACTTCTACCTCTGGAAAGATCACTAGCAACATCACCAGCAAAGCCAACGGCATTACTTAAAACATTTCGTTTTAAAGATCTACCGACATTGGATATGAGAGGTGCTACAACAGATTTCAGTGCACCAAGTATGCTACCTCCACGTTGGCGGCGAGCGCCGATGTAAATTTGTCCTCCACCACTTACATAGGAGGGTCGTGAATAAAATGAGGCAGTTGGATTCATAGCTCAAACCCTAAACATTGTTAGTTACAACTTTGCATGAATCACTGTCGATCACTTAGATGAAAGATGTCGGCACGACGCATCCAAGAGTTCATACTTGAAGGATAACCAGTCCATTTAACAAGACACCATTCTTCACCTTGGCGTTTTTTACATCGAATGATTTTCTCTACCAAATATGTTTCACTTTCAGTGACTACCTCAATCTCATCGCGGTAAAAGCTACCCTCAATTTCTTCATTATCGTAATCTTTCAACTTGTAGGTGGTCGGAGAGTCTTTTTGATTAATCCTTGATACTGTAAATACCTCCTCTCTCCAATTCGGAAGGTACCCTTTAGCAAAAACACTTTTCACTTTTGAGATACGAACTTTATCACCAATTTTCACATCACTTTTCACATGAGTGCGTTTACGTTGGAATGATTCGCGCACTTTATCTACATTGTCAGCATTTACATCTACCGGTCTGAGTCCAATAGAACAATGGATAGAGTGATTGTAGGCATGGAGTGTATCTTGTAGAACCTTTGTCCAATTTTGTGTCAAGTTGGCAGTAAAATGTCGCCACAAGCGATTTTTTAATGTGCGATTAAAACGTTCAACGAGTGCAGCTTTATAAGCACTCTTTACACTAAACAACTCAATGTCATGCCTCTCAAATAATCTTCTCACATGCTGATTTTCAAACTCTTTTCCTTGATCACTCTGAATTCGTTTTGGAATCCGACCTTCTCGAAAAATTGTTTGGAATGCTTTTGCTACTCCTTTCCCTTCTTTAGTTTTTAAAGGTTGAGCCCACGCATAACGCGAGAAAATATCAATGACGGTTAAAATAAAATTACTGCCCGAGTTATGTTTTGAAATGGAGGCAACATCACACAAATCTGCTTGCCACTGTTCATCGATGTCATGAACAATATAATGGCGGGTGCGGTACTTCTTTTTCGCTTGTTTGTGGATTGTATAGGTAGCCTGACCCTTTAACCATCGTTTCACTTGTGATTGTGGAAGACCACTCGCTTTTGATAATTTCTTGATAGATGCAAATCCTGCCGGATGTTTTACATCATAATAGATTGATTTCAAACGTTCAGTCGATGACGACTGACTCTTTTTCCTCCTTCTCATCTTTTTGCTTTCTTGCCTTTCTACATTTACAACAACTGCAGCATTTAGCTTTAGCGGTTTTGCGATCGTGTTCACATTGCTTAGGGGTTTCATTATGAGAGCTGGCGCAGCAAGTTGCAAGTGACAACGACATTCACCTCTGGCGGCTCATTACATGGCAAGCAACACATCTGCTTCATATTAATAGTCTGAGAACATGTATTTCCTAGGAGGAGCTGTTTTACGTTTTCCTTTTACTAGTTTTAGTGGCGATGTAGATCTACGTCGAGTTCTTCCTCTTGTTTGCTTAGTGAGTGTGGGAGGGGATGTAGCAGGTGACGTCTTAAACCAATTTGTTGGCATTTTCATCGTCTGAAGCATTGGAGCAGTAGCCACTGTTGAATCAAGTTCTTTCAATGTCTCATTATTCAAAGCAAATTTTGGTACATTATGCTTTTTCAATAGTTTAAGAAAGTATGTCCAACCAGGTGGAACATAGCCCTGACGGCGCTTTCTACGTGTCGCATACTGAATCAAGTCTTCATAACGTGAAGCATCAATCACTTTATTTTCATCTGTAATGATTTCTCCTCTATCATTTACATTGAGATGGGGTTCAATACTATTGAAAAAAGATATGGCATGTGCGCGAGATGCTAAAGGTGTAGCAGTCGATACAGAGTCACGCATCTTATTCTTCAAGTTTTTCAATTGCTCAACAGTTTCCGATTGTAATAATACAGCACGATGTGGATCTTTGATGTGAACATTTTGCTGATAATCTATTTCTTTCCTATACATTTGATTTGCAAGAGGTTGCTTTACTTGCTGCATGGCAGTCAATTGTACATATTCATCTTGAGGAATAACAATCATGCGAGAATAAGAACTCATAGTTTGTAGATAATCATGGGAGTTTTCAAAATATCACTTCGAAATCTAAATTCTTCCGGACACTCTTGCGTAAAGTCAATGAATAAGTAACCGTATGGTCTTTCAGTAGCTGCTTGACAAATTTCAATTAAGGCTTTTGATCCTCTGGGTGCAACTTGTCGCGCTAAAATTTCAAATTGACTTTTATCTCGCGGATTCTTGAAAATAGCATAATAGTGTGTATTCAGGTTTCGTGTACGAGCTTCTTTTCCATCAGGAAACAAATTTTGTGTGATATAGATGATAAAGCACCTTTTATGATGTGCTGCGCGAGTGAACATATCTGTAACATCTTTGGAATTCTTACTTTCTTTTAATAAATCATCCAATACAACAACATCATTAGACTGAAGTTTATCCACTGGAATACTTCCTTCATGTCGAATAAAGTTGCGACTTTGCAATTCCTGAAACAGCGACGGTTGATAAATACCATAACACCAAATCACTCGATTGATAGCTTCCTTAAACAACTCCCTTCTTTTATCCAATAAATTCAGCGTGAAAACAGTTTTACCTGCATGAGATGGACCTGATACAGTCAGAACTTTATCACATTGAAGTCTGAAATCCATTTTATTACTTTGAGATTCAACATTTGCATAATTAACGCTTAGAGCCAAAGATATTACCCAATAGGTTGCCCACGGCAGGAGCTATCATTGGAAGTATTGCTGAAAGGAAACCGCCCTTTTGTGTTAGAGTTTTCCTCTTTCTTTGAAGGGTGACTTTAGGATTGGAGATGAAACGCAATTTCGTAGCATATCGCTTAAGTAACTTTCGTTGTTTTGGCGCTAATTTCTTCGTCCTCAACTTCCTCACATGAGAAATAATTTCACAAATGAATTTATCGTTAGCATGTCGTATAGCATTGTATCGCTGATTTGCTTTCATTCGTCGGAGAGCTTGAATGGCTGAAGAAAACTTTGAAGACTTTTGACTTTTACGTTTCGTCATTTTACGTTTCGCCATTTTCCGTGTTAGTCTTTGCTAAAACCTATCTTTACCACATTTGCATAGGTACTAACTATTGCGACATAAGTGACACTCGAAATGAGCAATATCACAGTGGCTACATTTGCAAAGTTGAATGCAATTACGTATGAAACAGCGTTGACAAAAAGCATGCTTACATCTCTTGAAGATGCGCTTTTCATTTCCATCCTTTCGCTTACATACATCGCAACACATAGTTTCACCGTTACTGATGTCTATAGCAAGTCTTTTTGAAGATATGAATTTGCTAGCCTTTTCTAAATAATAGACTCATGTACAGAAGGAATATACTTCGAGAGTGAGCAGACATAGCTCGAAAACCAGTTGTGCTACAATCAAGTACCACTGCATTTTCAATTTTTCTTTATGGAAAGTTGAATGTGAATATCTGAAATCGCTTCAATCACTAGACTGCTACCATGATGGTTAAATGCGTTAAGACGTTCAGCAATTTTTATCATATGTCTTTTAAAAAATTCTTCGGGTGATCTACCACTTCCATTGAATAAGAAGCAAAATGGAAAGAGCGACTTTCCACCTCTTCCTTTCCAAAATGACTAAACTTAATTTTCGCAACTAATCGCGCCATGATAATGCTATCAGAGAATGTATTCATTAACTCTAGAAATAGAGTGCTAGCATCATCGACCACTGCTTCGATGTCGGTCTCATCTTTATGAAAATTTATCACATAATCTTGAACAGCTCCTTTTAAACTTTGCCTATGAAAATGTAATGTTCCGCAGTCGTTTGAGAAAGACATGATCGCCCTTTATCTAACCCATCCATTGCATGAAAACAACAACTCTTCTCATAGTAACATTTATTGAATAACGGTAACAAGCATGCATTATAAATCAATGGTTTGAAAGAGATAAAATAGATACAGCTGGTAACTATCATACAGCGAGCAATGATAACCATACAGGACTTTGGCAGTGTTGAGGTAAGGAGGAAAGAAGCATTGGTTATGAACGTAGCTACTACAACGAACAGACAAATCCTTAAAACGTTTCGTGACTTCATGGTAGTGTTGATTCACTCTACTATCCCAAGGCGGGAGCAAAATATCATCAATGATTAGATTGGGAAATACTTTCCTCTCCTTACCAGGATTATTACAAAAGATGCGTATAACATTGAAAGTAGCTAACCATCGTTTAAGGTCAATAAGAAGAGCACTCTCACAAGAAAAGCCATAGTCTTGCAAATATTTCAGATTAAGTCCATGAATGTGTTTTCTCGCCCATTGATCAACATTGGGATTGCAGTTGGCATGTTGATGATAGACACTGACAATCTGATATGTCCAATTGTTCATAGCAATAGCACTGAGCTCCTGTACAGGTTCACCCTCACAATCCATAAAAATGATGATAGAAGCCTAAAACGGAAATTTACACATCTAAGGAAACGATCTATAACATATTACAAAATGAAGAATTACATCGATGCTTTTCACGACAAAATACGCAAATGATATGATGGCAACGAAGAAGTAAAATGTATCTAATAAGACCACGTCTACGACACTCAAAGCACATAAGCGAATTGTCATAGGGTAGAGTTAGGAAAGGACTAGTAATTCTCCTTCTTTGATTTGCGTTTTGATGCATTCTTCTCCGACTTGCGCTTCGTACCACTGCTGTTAAGGATTTGATCAATTATGTCATCCACGTTGGGCGGTTTTGGAATATATAGGATGGATTCCATATGCATGGAGAGAGAGGCTATTTTATTATCCTTGTGTCGACCATAATATAGCCCATTCACTTTGAAAAGGATATCCCAAGTACCTTCTCCGAGCTCATCACATCTGATGGGTATTGAATGATCTCCATCCTTCTTATAGTAAGTACACCAATGTGATACTGGTAGGCAAATGTGACTACCATCCCAAATCGTTCTATAGGGAGTATCCTTGTCATCTCTCGCCTTCCACTCTTGAGCAAGAGGAGTAGGAATGTCCATATTTAATGTCACGTACTCCTCAATAATATCAAGTTGGTGGCGAATGTACGGACTCACGGGGATCAGTATGTAGTCCCCATACTGATTGCGCATTATCTTGACATCCGTGGAAGGGAGCATTCCCGTTTGGAGTACTACGCTATGATCGTCATAACGCAAGACTTGTTTAAATTTACGCTGTAGCGGTGTAGGATTATGTACCTTGGTTGTTTCTTCCACTGGCCTCAGTTGTAGATGATCTGATCGTAGCGAACCTTGTAACGTTTGACCGCCATTTTGTCCTACTAGTGTAGCAGATGGAGTAGATGCCTGAAAATGAAAAAGATTGTATTAAGTTTACGTTCAAGGGAGGAGAGGGAGGAAAGTAGCGACTTACCATTTTAGTTGGATAATAGAATAGGGAACTAGAGAGAGAGAAAATGTGCGTCCGTCACTCGTGTGATTCAACGATGGAATGATTCTCACTGTGGAAGGCTCGCTATTTATATAGAAATGCTTGATTCTCATTGGATGATGATCCTCATTGGACAATAACATCAAGTTGATTCCAAATCTGAAATCCGTTTTCCAATCCGATACTTCGTTTTGAAGCTACAGCCCAAAACGTCCCAAATTCTAACTCTGTCGTTTTTCGCCAATGTCCCAAAATCTTAAATGGCGTCTCACATCTAAACGAAGTCAGATAGGAACAAGCCGTTTCTTTCAGTGAATTTGTCTCACTCTTAGCTTTCAAACGAGCTATTGCACGACAAAATCCGTCCACTAGAAGCCAAGATCGAAGCGAGCTGTCCAGAGGGGGGGGTAGGGTGGGAAAAACTTGTCGACCTAACTTTTGACGAGAAAGACGATGGTAGCACTGGCGCATCGAAATTCGACACTTTGGAAAAAATTTTTCATTTTTACCGTACACAGTCACTCTGACACTTAGGATTTTTTCAACCTTTCCTAAAATCTTGTAACCGCTCTAACTTTTGAACGGCTGATCGGATTGACTCGCGCCAAAAAATGTCATAGGTTAGTTTTTCATCCTCTTTCGAATGCAACCCGAACGAACAAAATCCGTCCACTAGAAGCCGAGATAGCAGCTAGCTCTCCCGGGGGGGGGGTAGGGTGGGAAAAACTTGTCGACCTAACTTTTGACGAGGAAGACGATGGTAGCACTGGCGCATCGAAATTCGACACTTTGGATTTCCTCCCACCCTACCCCCCCCGGGGTGGAAAAACTTGTTGAGACCATTTTTGACGAGGAAGGCGATGGACACCACGTCCACCAGGCCGGCACACCACGTCCACCAGGCCGGCACCCAAGCCCACCCGGGCGGCACAACACCCCAGGACAGGGAGGAGGAGGAGGAAGAGAGGGGGGGTAGGGGTAGGGGGGTAGGGTGGGAAACGGCCGCCATCTTGCGCTATCTGGTGTTTGTCACTTGCTTACTACTTATAAGTACGTTGTAATGTATTCATTCTAATTCGGTACTATAATATTTCCGCAACGTTGAATCAAATGAGCCTAAGGAACACCGAAAATGCCTTTTCCAGTTCCAATTGGCTAGGATTTGGTTGTGGGGGCTTAGAAAAATGCCCGAAACCACTACAAACAAATCTGGGCCAAATGGAACCGAACCAAAGACTAAAATCGGGGTGTTAGGGCCTGTCATACCTGACATTTTCTCGGTGTAGTCAACGTCTTCGTTAAAATAACGTCGCTACACTTTCCATCTGGTACTGAAATGTAACATAATAAGTTTCATTAATACACCGTAAGAGTTTATGCCCTATTTTCCTTGTGATTTAAATAAAGAAAAGATCAGAAATGAAAGTACACATGTAAGTAGTTTCATTCAATCAGGTACATGATGATCGAGCTGTGTTGAATCAAAATGCTATCTAAAAGCGCTAGGCACTGATAAAGAAAATATCACTTCAATTTCTTGGGAGAAATAATTTTCAGTTCTTCATGTGGTTTTCGCTTCAAAGTACTAGTCATGAGCTTCTCAGCTACTGCTCGTTTCTTTTCTTCCATCTCCTTCTCATCAAGCAGAGCTTTAAGGTGGTCCTCCTCTTCCTTTAATGACCGTAATGCCTCCTCCTGCATTTTCACGAGGCTTTCTTTCCGTTTCATGATATCGCTGATTAGCTTTTCGTTGTTTTTGAGACCGGACTCTAACTCATTCAGCTTTGAATCATTTTTCTTCTGATTTTCGAAAGTTTTTAATATATCCTTCTTTGCTGCCTTCTTCTTCCTTGCTGCCTCTTCCTCCATCTCGCTCTTCAAACGCAGCTCATATGCTTGTTTGGCTTTGGCAACTTTCTCCAAAAGTGCCTGTGTCACTTCGAAGTTTCGCGATGAGATATTATTCGATGCCATGGCGCTCTTAATGACGACGATCGCATTTATTGTAGTCGCGGACAGGTTACTCCGTTTCTTTGTCACTAGATCAGGCAGCAAACTGAACACCCTCTCCACTTCTGCGTTTCCGTGGGGTAATGTCATCGTGACTTGAGCCAGAGGACTCAGAGTTGGCATCTTTGAGGACATTTTCTGCCAGTATTCTCCAATGTCTATTGGCTTCTCTGTTGTACCTTGGAGGAGTCGAGCTTCAACTTCAAGAGTAGAAATCTCGTTTTAAGGAACAATTTGGGGAAAGCACTTCGCAAGAGTCTTCGCCCAGTTCTCCAGATCAGCATCGTTCGAATGATGTGGCGAAAGAATTTTCGCGCCCGCCTTCATTTTTCGCGCATTCGCGCGAATTCGCGCCCCAGTACGAACACTGCATTATATCTACCCGTAAAAATGAATAAAATTATGTTTGACATTTACATGATGATACTCTAACTAATACGAGGATAAGTAGTACTTCGGGAATGCTGTGTTCTTTATTGTAAATAGTTAGGGTGACAGAGTGACTGATCTTTCCTTCCATAATCTTTGAGTAAAGCTGGTAGGGGATAGAATTTCTGAGTTAGTAATGGTTTGGTTGTAGTTCCTAATCTATGGTTCACCCATCGCTATCTCAATGTCGATTTCATTACCACATGTCCTAAGTAGTCGTTCACTGTTGGACTGCAATCTACATCAACGCTTCTGCAGCATATAGCCTTAATTGTCCTGTAGTTGCTGTGTAACATGGGCCGAACAAAGCTGGATTTCTTCACATCTGGCAATTTTAGAACTTTCATATCCCTTAACTCATAAACCATAATTCTATTAATTTACAGAGATTCCAGCTACAGCATTTTCCCGAATAAAATCCGTAGACGAATACAAAAATAATAATCATAAAACCCGCCCTCAAATAGAACTCGAATATGAATAAAAAATAATTACGTAATCCGTCCTCAAACAGAATCCGCATTGAATCTAGCAATTATTCTTACGAGTTTTATCATAAAACCACAGTCATTGAAGTGTAAGTACATGAAGTCTGACGTTTTATATTGTCTAACAATGCTGCCAACCAGTGTCCCGGCCAGGGATTTTCATCAAATTTACGACCCATCCTAAAATTTACGCCGACTGTAAATTGTTGAAATTTGACAGTAAATCCACCTGTTCTTTATTGTGAATGATGTCTCTCTACTGATAGTCAATCATGTCGTCTAGTGATCGTCAATCATGAAAACGATGAAATGATGACTAAAACGATTGAAACAACATGATTAACAAATTGCAAAATGTCAGGCTGACAAATTCCTTCAGTGCTACAAAAACAGCCGATTCAGAAATAAAATTCGATAAAATAAGTAGTTGATGACGATCAAGAATCTCGATGCACCTGAAAACAGATCATGAATTGATTGGACACTTTATCATATATTTCAACACTGTTCAATGAATCCTCATGTAAAGAATTTCTCCTCTCAAAGACGGTTTTAATACAGCATGCTATACCAATGGACTACCTGGCTTTTTAGATTTTAAGTTCAAACATACTCGAAACTCAATATCAACAATTATTTATGCATCCATTTTTCTTAGTTCCTACCTGACTACATACTGAAATGAACCATTTCCAATCCGGCAATCGACATGCATAGATGAGAAGATGGTTGATGTGAGCCAATGCGTTTGTTACAACGAGCGACGTTGGTTTTCCTAATGTGACTGACAAGGTTCGATTCGATTGCATTAGCTGTCCAATGGATTTGAACTCTAGTTCTAAAAGCCATGCATTGATTCGCTGCATCTTAAAATACTTTTCAAAATATAAATAAGTAAAATATATGCAAAAAATGTGTGAAAATATCTCCAACCTTCGCAATGATAGAATTTGCTATGATAATCACTTTACCGATTCTTCTCACGAAAAGTGAAAGTGTGGTAGAATAAACAATGGATACTGATCGTACAAAATAAAATTTTCCGAAAAACATGACATTTAATCTAGGTCAAAAATGGCGCCTCTAATTGTTGATCATTAACTTCTCGGGTACTAGTCCAGGAGCTAACATGAAGCTGTGAAAGGAATGAGGTCGCACACTGTATACATGTAATCTCTTGACTGTTACAAAACTGCACGTCTGACGGATCAGATCGCCTGTCTGTCAGAAGTAGATTCGATATAAAAACCCATGTATTTCCAATGCATAATATTGGTTATTTACAACCATTTTGCCGACATCATGACTATAAATTCGATTCAAATGAGTTGTTGACTGCAGATTAAAATTGAAGAGGTGCGAAAATGGTGCACATTTTTTGACATTTCAACAGGGTTGTGATTGCTGTAAGGGGCGCCGAAGGAAAGTTAAGAGGAAACGCTAAAGTACGCCAAGCATCTACAGGCCGTATTCTTTCGTGTGAGTGGTCGTTTCTATTCAAAACTAGAGACAGTTCTGACTTTCTTTTTTAACTCATCACTACCCCACCCACGGCACAAAGCCATGCTAGCAAGCTAGGGGTGTGGCAGCCTTCATACACGCAACTCTCACCAGGTTAGGGTTATTAACCTCTAGTGAGAGTGGTAGTACCTCCCAAGGCGGACAAACTCGAACGCTGGGCATTCTGCACTTTTCTACCGAAGCGCGGTCCTTAGCCAACTGAGCTAACCCACCACCAAGTAATACCTGTAATATAACCCACAACTAGTGACAACTCTCACATGTGTAATGAATTCTTAACATTTTCAGATTTATTTGAATATGATACAATTTATGTTTGTTGCATTTTCGCAACAATATGTAGGATCGCACTGTGTTGCATTTTTGCAACATACTGTAATTTGCAGTTGCACTTTTATGTCTTGTAAAAGTTTTCATATCGAAAGTCAGCTACAGTTAAATGACTCACCATCTTCCTAAGTGTGGTGCATTAAATGAGATCATTCTAACAACATGAGCATTAACCAAAAGCATCAAATTAACATAAAATTGAATACTGTTTCCTGGATTCTGGCGGCCATTTTGCACTTGACTATGAGGTAGTCTAATCGACTAGGAAATGGTTTTAATGGATTCCTCGACTTTGATAACCTAGAAATTAACTCCATTATCAATATGCCATGTGACTCCTATACTTCCTATAATTGTTATACTATACTCCTATATTATGACAACAATGATGCGGCGGCCATCTTGATTTTAGGGGTCAAGGTCCTCATCTGGAATGTCTACCCTAGGGGTCTTTTCAACATCCTAGGGTCCTTTACAACACAAGGATCAAAGTCAAAATGCGACGACACATTTTTGCACACAGGACCCACCTCAGCAACAGGACTACTATAGGCCTACATTTATGCAAAAGCTCCTCGTTTTTGTTTGTTTGATTGAATCATGTGACCTTCGTTGGCAGACACACGAACTAAGAACTGTAATTCCAATCATGAACTGCAAACATATTCCAAAAGATGCATGTAGCCAATTAGGATTAGTGTCGAGTACGTAGGGTAGCTGTTTGATTGAAGAGTGAGTCAGTGGAACCTTCCGGAGTTCCAGAAGATGCAACAATTTATCATGCTTTGTGTCGCATGCGCAGGGTAGCTGCTCGATTGAATACAGTCACATGATGTTCTTCCAGTTATGACCGAACCTATGTGGCATCGTATTGCCATGTTATTTATTACATGTACGAGTATATGGTCATCTCCTTTGTTGAAACTGAGCAGTCATATTTAGCGGGAAGCTCTGATTTCTTTCTGCTTTTACGTCACATTGAAAATGTTTGAAATACGCAACAGACTGTGAATGATGGTGGACACGCTTCCAGCAGGTAGTCTGTTGTCACGTGACTCGAACAGAATCTGCTTCGTCGAATTTCACACGATATATATATATATATATATATAGTAATTATCGTGACCAAAGAGAGTATAAATGAAAAGACCAATAGACCAATTCATTTATACTCTCTTTGGTCACGATAATTACTATATTTTTCTCCATTTTTGGTGCTTTTCATTTCTATTTCTATTTATATATATATATATATATATATATATGTATATATATATATATATATATATATATGTATATATAGGTAAATAATTGAAATCAAAGCAAACGCAAGGATATAAGAGAAATAAAAAGACCAGAGGTTTCCAACAAAATTAATTGTATTCCCCGACTAGTTTCTGCAGGGTGCTACCTGCTTCTCAAGGGGACTGGGAATGAAATGATAGAGGATACAAAATTATAACTGAATGCATATAAGTATACACAAAAACATAGAAATTATGCTTAACATGCATTGAGACGAGGCTCATATCTTTGAATGAAAGCAAATTCCATTCTTTCCCTGTCCGCTTTCTTGGATTTTGGTGACATTTTATAAAATGGTGTTACAATGAATTTGATTTCTTTATTTTTAGCACAATTAGTTATATGTTTGCTCACGGGAAGAATGGAGTATTTCGGGTCAAAAATATGCTGTCGGTGAAGTGTCATGCGGTGGCGTAGGGTGTCTCCGGTCTGTCCAATATAGTATTCATTACACCCCTTACAAAGTTTCAAATATGTCTTGCTTATCAAGCAATCTGATACACAAATTAGTCTGTAAGGGGTGTAATGAATACTATATTGGACAGACCGGAGACACCCTACGCCACCGCATGACACTTCACCGACAGCATATTTTTGACCCGAAATACTCCATTCTTCCCGTGAGCAAACATATAACTAATTGTGCTAAAAATAAAGAAATCAAATTCATTGTAACACCATTTTATAAAATGTCACCAAAATCCAAGAAAGCGGACAGGGAAAGAATGGAATTTGCTTTCATTCAAAGATATGAGCCTCGTCTCAATGCATGTTAAGCATAATTTCTATGTTTTTGTGTATACTTATATGCATTCAGTTATAATTTTGTATCCTCTATCATTTCATTCCCAGTCCCCTTGAGAAGCAGGTAGCACCCTGCAGAAACTAGTCGGGGAATACAATTAATTTTGTTGGAAACCTCTGGTCTTTTTATTTCTCTTATGTATATATATTTGTGAGGTCTTGTAATTTTTGCAAAGTAGAATGTTTTGTAAATTCAAGTTTTTTGCAAGATGAAACATGAGGCATAAATAATAATAACTTGTAGCAGCAAAAAGGATATATACCACGATAATGATAAATAATGTATGAAAATTATCTCTTCGCTTCGTTCATGCAGGGTCACATATGGCCTACGCTTTCTTAATACAGCGATGATCATACAAAGTGGACCACCTAAATTTTGTCTGACTTTAATGAAATTTTGTCATTTACAGATGCAAATTCGACATCTAACTGAAATTGAAGGTTCAAACAAAATTTTCTTTGCTGTTCAGCGGCTCTGTGGAGCCATTTGGCACTATCAAAGGGCCAGTAGTAGGCTCACAGGTGATCACTAATTTTCGGCAACCTCACCAAAAAGTTCAATTAATTATCGAATCCGGAAAGACATGCTTTCGATCAGGTTATCGATCACTACTTGATCTGAACTCTCCCTCTCTTGCCTTAACGAAACTTCAAGTCGAGAAAGACTTTCTCCAAGGAAGAATTAATCGACTCCACCCAGCTTCTGTAAATGTGCATTTGCAATTTTTTTTTACATATCCATCGGAATTCATGTTATACCTTCATGTTCGGTTCGGTCATTCATCCATATCGCAGCACAAATAAGCAATCTTTTGACTCCTTGATTCAGGCAATGTCAAATGATCAGGAATTGTATCACCTGACTTCATTCAAGCTCTCAAACGGCCATCGCGACCTCGGAGACATACAGACGCTTCATCAGTCCAAACAACTCGATTGCATTGAGAAAGCCGGTGGCAATGCTATATCGCCCACTTCAGCCTCAAGCTCTTTTGGTTGGCGGTCAATTCGATCGGCTTATGAAGTGCTCATTTTTTAGACGACGTGTCACCGATATGGCAGTAACCGAAGGTTTCAGATATGAACTCCTTAACTGGCCAAAGACAAAGTGAGATCGTTTCTTACAAAGCGAATAATTATCCGACCAAAGAGTAGAAACTTTGCCCTTTTCCGACCAAATAGTAGAAACTGATGACCAAGCCTCGACTCGGTCATCATGACATCAGATGAATTCCGAACCGAATAGAAACTTTGCTTACAACTTATCTGGGTCATACAACAATTGATTCGAATGTGCAGAGCAAACGTCTAGACACCACAGATATCGAAAGAGTGAATGTGACCTCGTTAGCGAGAACAGATGTAAACAACTTTTCAACAGCATTCAGAAACAGTAAATTATGCGACAAATTTGTAACATTATAACTTCTATAAAAGTACACCGATTTCGACGAGTAATACATCAAAAGAATGTTCAGAAAAAGCCCTGTCACCTCGTGTTTGATTCAGCGTCATGCTCACATGGTTCCATATTGAAAATTTGAGATCTTTGAAAGTGGCGACTTTCACATTTTGACCTCTGTCCACCTTAAACAGTGACGGATACGAATAAATAATAGCTCATTCAAAAGCTGAAAACATAAGCTCTCGAATGGTGTATGGCCTGTCAATGGAAGATGAAAATGAAAAGCAGGAGAATCGATTGAAGTTTGACATAATCTAGGTAGTCCGTTTTTTAGGATCAAATCTGTAAGTTCAAATTTGAAAATTGAGAAGATATTTACAATTCTTGAATATATTTTTAGTCCTACATAAACAAATAAACCTTCAAATTTTGATCATACAGTTGGAATATTTGGAAAAGTAGGTTTGTAGTAAAAAAAGCAACATAGCGGATAACTGAAATTCCAGCTCATACAATCAAAACTGTCTCTATTATTCAATTCATGACAAATACTCCTTCTATATGTTAAAAATGAATTGTGTACATTCGGAATAAATGCATAAATTTATTGCGAAAATTCAATATAGTGCAATTTTGCTTAGCGTTGCGATATCGCAAAAAAGCGATATCTATGGTAAACACATTTTTTTCTAAAATCTGAGTTAAGTTTGAGCATTAGTAAGAGTGTTGTGATATGATGAGTGACATTTTTTGCAAATATTCTTGTGATTTCTAACCTCATGCAGTTTAGCGTCGAAGAAATACCTCTTCAACTTTAATCTGTAGTCAACAACTCAATGGAATCGGGTCTATAACCAAAATGTCACAACTTCTCTATTGGAAATAAATTGGGTTTTCTCGTACGACCTTGTTCCATTCACAGCTTCGTAATAGATCCCGGACGAATAACTCATTATTGGCATTAAATTGCCAAAATGATACATCAGGGTGTATAACGATTTCTCTGAACAATTTTCCCTGACCGTTCCAGGTTTTTCCATGACTTCTCCAGGTTTTTTCCAGATGGTGTATCTAGTATGTTGATTGAACTGACGGCATGACTTTTATTTTAAATTTTACCTCAGAAGTTTCCGAATTTATGAAGTAGGTTCTTTAATGATGTCGACCAACACGCTGAAATTGATAAAATGAAAAAAATTATACACAAAATTTATTTTCTGTTGTAGTTTCGAATAAGTTTTTTTCTGCTTAGCAAATCGAGTTAAGCCCTTAGGAAATAGGATTCCATCTACACTACAATGAATCCTCCGCTGAATTAACAAGTAATCACACGTTTATGAAGGGTTTCATTATAATAGGTAAGCTACTAAATTTATAAACACGGTTGAAGCATCTCCGTTTACAAAACATGTACCTTATGTGAATTGAAAATTGGATGACGGAACATTGGATGTATATCAAATGCATTTGTATATGAGATGCATTTGAATAACAAACAGAACTAAGCAAAATCAAAGTAATCGGATAAGTAATTATTTTTATCCTAATAAGCAGCTAATTATTATTTGTCTATTTACGCTATTGATACATTTTCAGGTTGATGATTTAGATGCTGAACATTCATTCTCCATAGAAGATGTACTTCACAAATCATAGATTGCAAATAATTGATTTATGCCTTATTAAATGACAAATTTACGCCCACACTTCTCAATTTACGCATTTACGCGCTGGCCGAGACACTGCTGCCAAAACATAATACTACTCAACAACCTACGAGTTCACGGTCTTTGGATAAATAAAATTTATATTACAGCATATATATATGACTTTATTGCCCACGCTATTTCTTTCAATCATCATAGAACTACTTTTTAAATCTCCTTTGATTGTCATTTTTTTGTGTGGCTCATGTAAAGAAGTTGTGTAGATTCGTAAGTAATAGCTTTATAAAAAGAAAACAAGAAATCAAAAATCGACGATTGCTCAACCAATGATTGAAATCTTTATAAACCATCAATAAAAACAAAAAGTTCATCGTCGCATCGTCATTCAACACAAGCTTCTAGCACCACTTCTTGCAAATCTTGCGTCTCCAGTTCGTCAGCTGTCGTCATTCTGTTTCTTTGATTTCTTCCATTTCGTATTCCGACTCATCATCAATGTGCACAACGTCTTTATTTAACAAGTAACAGTTAACCATTGGCCTTCCGAGGTTATTTTTCTAACGTGGCCTTCCAAGCCGGGTCATTTTGATCAGGGAGTTATCCACGCTTCATCATTCTAACGCTACTGAAGGATCTCGCGCGAAAAGTGAATTGCATTATAATGCAACGATGGCCGGTGTTGACACAACTGACCAGCTATGTAAATCCCATATCACCAGAACTGCCACAAGAAGATGGCCAGTTGTCCACTTCCATAACGTACTAGATGTGACCGCCATAAATGGAACGACTATGTACGACAAAGCCAAGCCAAATTGGTGCGCTCGTCGAGTAGGCAAAGAATTTCTGAGTAGTAGTTTAGCAACTGATCTCGATATTCGAGATATCGAGTCATAGTATGAGATGTCGATCGGCGATCCCCATTGGGCTGCAATCGAGTCTTGCTTAGTTGACACGTGATTTTATAGAAGAAATTCATTAAGCTGAAGTGTCTGTGTCGACACCTCCTAACCGAGTCCGCGTTGCTCTATGTCTGAAGCCAAGAACAGGCGCTACAAAACGAGAACCGAACAAAACGACGAAGCGGTGCAACGTTTACAATAAGCCATGGTGTGGGAATCATTCAATTCCCTTTGTTACATGCTATGAGTTTGCTGTTGCCGAAATGCTTACTGAACTTGCATTTGTCTCACTGAACTTTGAAATAATTCTTAAAGGGGAAGTGAAGCACTTTTACAACTTGATCTTAGTTGATTCATGAATCATAACTTACAGCAGTGCTACTATTCACGAGGTCAGATTCGACACCGTCTACGAATTACAGCAAGAAATGTCTTCCCAATAGATCAGCCAATGAAATCGCGAGGGAGACAATAGCGTCACTGTGCCGGGAATCCTGTTCCTCTCTCGTGTCGTGTCAAGCAGCAAATGTTATTGTATCGATCTACTCGTTGAATTGACCTTGACTCCACGAGGCAGGCAGCAGCGCCACACAGTGGATAGATTTATTTCTTCGTTGCATTTCGCCGACTTCTGACTGAGCAACCATGCCGCAGTGCAGTGCTTATGGGTGCCACAATGTGAGTGGAGAATGTCAGGAACAAAGCAGACCTATATCTCATCACCGATTTCCATCTGACCCAAGTATGCGACGTTCATGGATTTTAAAATTGAGTAGAAAAGACTGGACTCCATCACGCAACGCCGTTGTTTGTTCCGCTCATTTCCGTGATGAGGACTTTGAGACAGATATGTACTCGAAAATAATGGGTGAAGGACACACAAGTCGTCGACGATTAAAGAAGGGTGCAATACCATCTCAGTTTCTTCGAGGAGAGAAGCGGAGTGCTGCTGTATCGGACATTTCTACAGATTCTAAGCGACGTATCTCGAGTTATGTTGCTCAACGTGAAACAGCTGATGCTGAAAATGAGTTGCAGTGTATTCTAAACTCTTCTATTGATATTTCTACGCAAGAATGCTCGACCACCGACTTCTCTGCTGATGTCAGACCGTCGATGTGTGACAAGAAGATGCAGACTAAGCGTCACACTAGTGATGCCTGGATACAATGTAGTTCTCAGACTGTTACCAGATCTGTTTGTGTTCAAACTGACACACATTGCGATGAGGTCGAGTTTGAATCTAGCTCAACTTCATCTGAGCAGTCGACCGACGACGTATTCTTCCCCTCCGATTCTGAACCAAACATCGATATTGTAGAAGATGATGATTCTACAGACGAAAACTCTGTCACGACAGCTGATCGACGTAAGCCAAGATATTTCGTCGTTTCGATGGATAGTATTGAAACTCTGTTGAAATTCTGTCCCTTATGTGGATCGCCTGTCGACTCCCGATCTAGTCATAGCAACATTGTCGGCGGAATGTTATGTGTTCAGATAGAATGCTTGAGTGGATGCCACTATACTTGGACATCGCAATCTTCTGTTAGTCGACATCGATTTCGAAGTGGGTCTGGAGATTTCGAATTGGCTGTTTCCATAGTCCTTTGTGGTGGAACATATTCATTTTTGGAATCCATTTCTGAAACAATGGATTTGGCAACTATATCGAATTCTACTTTCTACAAAATTCAGCGCCATTTTACTTCACCAGTGGTTTTTAGTGCATGGTCTCTTCAGCGAAAGCATATCCACGAAGAGTTGAATAACAAATCAGAAGTTCGATTAGCAGGAGACGCTAGGTGTGATTCACCGGGATTTTCAGCCAAATATTCTACTTATACTTTGATGGAATACGATACCAAATATATCGTCAGTGGTCGAGTAGTTCAGTTGGGTCAAGAGTCGACCTCCAGTGTTGGCATGGAAAAAGTAGGCTTGCAATCTTGCTTGAATGATGTTATCTGCAGTTTGCCAGTGACTGTTCTCGCTACTGACCGCAGTCCGTCTGTAATCAAATTCATGAAGTCCAATTATCCCCAGATCAATCATCAATATGACATTTGGCATTTAGCAAAATCGCTAAAGAAAAGGATTATGATTGCCAGTAAAAGAAAATCTACATGCATCTTAGTTGACTGGCTGCGTAGTATTATCAATCATCTATACTTCTGTGCACAAACATGTAACGGAGATGCCGATAAGTTGGCAGAGATGTGGCTTTCACTTTTAAACCATATTCGTGGAATTCATCGCTGGGAGGCAGGACCGAGATTCCACTGTGTGCTCTCCTGCTTTCATGACGATATTGATGCAGAGCTAGCATCAGAGGGCCTTAAAAAAGCCTACCTCCATTCGGATTCTGAGGCCTTCTCTGTGTTGCGTGATATCATTACTTCGAAGCCTATCCTGTCTGCACTGCATCATTGTACGCTCGCCCTCTCTACTTCTGAATTGGAAAACGTCCATAGTTTGATGTTAAAATACGCACCGAAACGACTGCATTTCTCTTTCACGTCAATGAGCCTCCGGACTTGTCTAGCTTACCTAGATCACAACAGGAACATCCTCAGGGAAAAAAAGCAAATTCCTTCAAATACCAGTTTTCAAAGGCAACGGGAAATTGGATTGTGCGACAGCAGTACGTTACAAAGGATTACACATGGAGGAAAGAACTTCTGCAAGACGCCGTAATGTTGCGACAATTTGGAATTCATCCACCCGATTGTGATCCACCCTTTTCTGACATTCATATACCAAAAAATATTGCTCCGGTACCTATGCCTGAGAAAGAACAGTTACTCGCTTCACTCAGAGAAAATACGAGACATATTCACTAGTTCTGTTGGGCAAGCAATTTCTGTAATATTAGATTCATTTTCTATATATGCATCATACATATTTTTTTAATTTGAATTGCAATATTCTTAAGTAATCATGAAACATAACAGTACTAATTAGGAATTCAATTACATATGTCTACATTTTAAGAGGGATATCAATTAATAAACAACAGCGGTGTTTTAAAAGTGATTTGAAGAAATGAACTGATGATAACGATTATCAAACATGCCTAAGTACGTAGCTGTATATAAATAAGAGGAAAGATAATGTGCTAAGTATAGCGAGTAGCAGTTAAATAAAAAAAGTACGTAATTTTTCAGCGAAAGTATGTAGGCCTACATGTATATACCGGTGTATTCAAATACATATTCCATTGCTTATCACGCGGTCATTGTAGCTGAAGTAAAAACACAGATATTGACGAGCAGATTTTTAATAGGCTTATAATAACTAGTATCTGGTAAAGGTGTTTAGTCAATCAGAATACGGTCGCTATCATGAGGTTGAAAGTCAGTGTAGATACCATCTACAGATGGAAACTCCTTGCGTATTGTATCGTAGACGCAACTAGGAAGAAGTTTCCTAACTTCTTCACCTATAGGTCCCTCATGAATCCAAAATACAAATTGAGAGTAGGCACTCCATCGTCGAGCGCTATTATCGAAGTCTTCTCGTGATGGTTTTCGTCTTTTCTTCCGGATTGCTAGCATTCGCTAAAAACTAACTTTCAATACTTCTTCATTTAAACAAAGAACACGAAAAGTCGACGTGTCAGTAATACAATTACACGTAGAGTCCAATTTTCGTTTGATGACCGAACTTTGTACACAACAGGCTCCGGGATACGTAGCAGAACTGGCTGCAGGACATTTCTGACACTGACAATGGTGCTCCCTCTGTTCATTTCGTTCGATTGCCTCGAAACTATCAATAGATAAGGGTCTGACTGGCTCAAACAAGTACGGCATCGCATTTTGAGATATCTCACTTTCAGTAATTCTATCATATTCTTCACGATCGGTCATCATGAATGTTCAGCCGGTGAATCGAGTTGCACATTGACTGCATAGCAGGACGGTATTGGGAAGAGTGAGAGAGCAACACTGCGGCTGGCACAACTACGTCAAGCGCTGTTCGCGATTTGATTGGCTAATGCTAGATAATAGCGACTCTGGCGGTAAATGACACATATCTCACCTCACAGGCATCGGATTAAACTCGCGTTTTCGATTTTCAATGCAGGAGGATTAAACTGATGATTTGATGATAACATGCAAAAGTGCTTCATTTCCCCTTTAAGTTTGGGTATGATCAAGAACTTATTGATTCATTTAGTTATTGTAACCTTATAAATAAACATAGAATACATGGGTGGACGTATTATATAGATCTTATCAATATAATTTCATTTTACAATACAGAATTTTAGGTGGGCGGACAGTGTTTCCAATTGCCGAGTGGAAAATTTCCGCGCAAGCATCTAAATGCACCTCTACATATCTCAGCCATTGACATGTAAGACAAGCTTTATAAGAAAAATTATTTCGAAGAAGTTTCCACGGATGCTGTTATTTCACAAATGCACAGCGTTTCAGTCTTTCACCTTATTCATGTGCTAATTTTCAAGTTTAGTGAGAAGATTATCTATCAACGGAAAAACCTGGTGTATACATATACTGTAGTACAAAAAGAAAAATGAAATTCATAGACTGGTATCATTTCTCGATGGCTTCCTTGAAACAACACCAAATATCAGATATACAGCAGAGTTGCTGATGAAAGGAAATCACTTTCAAAAGCAAAACGTTTTTATTATGTATTCAAAAAATCTTTCATAACATTTAAAGTCTCCATTGATCAGTCACCGACGAATATAAAGTACGAGTGATAGGAGTGGAACCTTGAAAAGAAACACTTCGAAAAAGCTAAATGGTAGGAGGGCACAGCCGATAAAACCCAGATTAATGAGAGAATCGGATTATTTAGGCAGGAGTCATCGTCTCACCGAAGTTAATACGAATGTTGAAGGTTTCCTCGACTGTACAGCACAAAATTTGAGCCGAAGCCTTCGTCAGGTAAAATGATGCCTCCGACGTAGTACTCAATGACTTCATCAGATCATCAGATGCCCTGAGTTCTGCCAAAAGTCGCGTGACTCTCGGTTCCGATTTGGCTCGCTAATCAAGAAACAGCCAAAAATGCCTCCAAACGAATCAAGCATTTCCATGAATTTGACGCGAGTTGTCTGTTTGAGAACCGTGAAACGTTCCCTTCGACGACACATACTTGTTGAAGAGTGGTCACCTGAAAGCCATTGTTTATATCAGCGGTTTTTAAGGATCGTTTTTCCAGGAGTCTTCCAGGAAGTTTACATACATGTAATTGGATTTACAAACGGATTTTACATAATTCGTGATATACCGAATACAAGTTCTTTGCATTACATATGCAAGCAATAAAGCAACTGATTATACAATAGCCTCAACATATGTTTCCACTTCAGACTTAATAAAAATCCCGAGTGAATCTGACCAGTCCTTATAATTCATGAACTCTGGTCGTGATAAGAAGTTTATGATTCGTAACGGTTTATACATTTCAGGCACTCGCAGTACGACGTCCCAGTGTGGCTCAAACGCAGTTTTGATCATTTGGTCCACCCATGAAAACTCCTCGGTGCTACTAAGTACATGGATAGCAAAATTAAGACAAATAATCTGATAAGGATTTCACATAATCTTCTAATTTGTTCATTTGTCCTTCCAGCGCATCCTCTCAATACAATTTACGCGACATAAAAGAAGCATTTAAAGAACAAATAAATACCTAAGAGATCTCTTTCACTTCACTAAGTAAGGAAACTCACTTCACTGAGTAAATGTCGTTGTATATCGTTAGTCGTGTCATTTAATAATCTCCAAAGAAATAATATTCGTTCTTTTGGGAAATGTAAGAATTTCGATCAAATTAATGCTTTATTTGAAGCTTCAATTACAATTAACTCATTTCATCTGATATCTTAGTCACAGCAAATTGATAGTAAAATATTTTCAGCATGTAGTATAATTAATGTTTTAGATCTTAGAAAAACAGTTCGATGCGACGGATCGGTTCATTGAAATCTTGACAATCTAAATTTTGTGTTAGTATCAACATCGAACATCAATGGCCTCTCATACACAATCAATGCAAATGGAATAGCATGTAAATCCTCCAATGTAATTTAGGCTCTCAGTTTCCAGGGTTGTGGATTCCACTAAATCGGTGAGACATCAAGATCACCAAGGGAGAGAATCAACGAGCACCGCTTTGACATCAGACATTGTAAAGATGCATAAGTGGTCCCTATTATTGTATTCAACATCATTATTCCCTGGAAGATGTTAAGGTGACTGTGTTGAAAAAGTTATGCCGCAATGAAATGGAAAGAAAGAAGAACTGAAATTTATCGGCCAGCTAATGATCGACTGGTCCTTCGGACTCAATGCAGCACGTGTTCCAGCGATCCCATATCCATGATCCACAATCCCCCAGCTGCATATATGTTAAGGTCTCTAAAATATTCATGTAAATTTCCATTTCTATGATTCCATTGCTCATTTGAATTTTTCCCAAGTCGTTTTTGTAATAAGCCTTTCCATGGTCCATCCATTTGTAAAAATTCCTGAGGAAGAGTGGGAGCTCAATTCTTGATTTCCACTAGAAACCGGTCGAATTAAATTTGTTTTGTCAAGAGTTCAGCGACGTTTTCCTTTCTACAAAATTGAAGTATATTAATCCAACCACGAGAATATTAATTATCAATAATTAAATATAACTCTAATTATCAATTCAAAATAAATTTCTGTATCATGAATATGAAACCCTTTGAAAATCACGGTTGTTTCATAACGCTATATTTCCTGATATTGAGAGAAAATGTGAAAAAGGTGACGAAAATTCGGCAATTCAAGTTCATGATAAATCATTTTAGACCTATCCAGATTCCCGCGACCTCAGAATTTTGAAATCTCATTGTGAATACCGCGTAGGCCTACCCAGCTGTTGCTCCTTGCTGAGATCTTGACCTTCCGCATAGTAACCTGTAGATAACGTGACATCGCTTCCAGCATGTATACATTTCTTGATGTGTTCAGTTATTTTGAAAAATAAAACTCTTCCTTTGCTGCAAATCATTTTGAAATGAATCAATTAAAAACCCAACGTCTCGTCCGCCACTGACTTAGCAGTTCAGTCATTGCTATTCTTTCAATCATTTTTTTATGCATATCCACATAATTTCTTATGTTCATCCAGATTTAAAAAGTTTCATTAGAACTATTTAGAAAAGCACAAGCATGATGACAGTCACTTGAAAGTGTAGGTGAAATAGAATTAAAGAATCCCATTGCAAGTCTATTTCAAATTCATTAACACTATTAAAATTTTGACACTGAAATTTTGAGTGACTATCACAAGATAATCTAGAACGCGAAATTTCGTTATAGACGAATACTTCGTCTATACTGTATTCGAAATTCCAGGATTTTTCAGGAGCGCGGAAACCCTGTTGTATGCAGGCAAATAAAAAATGTTTTGATTAGTGTAGAAAGAAACATGAATGGACTCAAGAAAAATGGAATCAGATCGTTTTTACTGATGAATATTGTTTGCATCTGCATCACGACAGATGGACTATGTTCGGAGCGGTTTTGGTGAAAGATTCAAGCCGCCTTCGAAAAGCATAAAGTTCCCTCGGTCCATCGTGGTTAAGTGAGCTGTCCATTCTGGTGGAGTGCGTCAACTTGTGCGATCCAACGGAAATGTCGATTTTCTGGAGTTGCAGAGGATGCTCCGATTCCCCTCTTCTCCTCCTCATGACCAATCGACATATTTTACAATACGACGATGCCACATACCACACATCTGTT
>CAJQUW010001573.1:0-11319 GCA_907163375.1 Prostheceraeus crozeri
ATGAATCCCGAGTGCTCCGCGAATGTCCACTACCAGGATTAAAAGGAGCGGACTTTAAGCGGAACCTTGAGGGAGTCCCACACTCACTTCATGCGCATCCCTGAGCCCTGTTGGATGTCACTTTCGGTGATACCCCCGTAAACATGTCTTGCATTACTTTCACATATAGCCTACTTCAGAGATCAGGCGCGGATCCAGCTTTTTGTTGAGGGGGGGGTTTGGCACTATAAAACGTCGTATACTGAAAATTTTTTGGAACAGCTTATTTTCCTGTAATAAATATAATGTACTTACAAATCGGTCTTTATTAAATTCTTGATACAATGCAAAAATGATGTGAAGTATGCAATAATATTGACCTGTATTACTTCATGTACTTAATACATGTATACCAAAAATCAATAATATGAATTTCCCTTGATACGGAAGTATTAAATGAGAACATAATCTGTTGGTTTTTAATCAATGATTTTTATTCAATCAAACAAGATTCGGGCTTGGCAAAAAAAGTTATTCGTGGGTGTTTGCTGTTTAATAAAGCGTTCAATTAATTTGTTTCAGACGAGAGACCGACGCCTTCAGGATAGTGCAACTGCCCATCAAATGTCAGTCCCCAGCCAATCTTTCCTCTGACATGGTGCTTCTGAGAATGATTATTTTCAGACGTCTGCAGAACAAAAAACGATCTCTCTGGCCTTCTGAAGAACCAATTTGGAGAGACGCATTCCCTACTAGATAAGCTGACGGATGTTGGGTAGACGTCAGCATCAGCATGGGTTCAGACAGTCCAAACCAAGGTTTTGCAGGAATTGGAAGTCGCTGTAAGTCGAGTTCTCGAATCCATGATGGATTTCCAGCGACGTAGTTTCTCCTCTAACAAAGCAAGGAAGACAAACTGTTTTCTACGATTGTACGAAATGATTGGAATCCTTGCAATCATTGTCGGTTTTTTAATCAACCAAAAAAATTTTGATAAAGACAAAATAAATCAATCTAAGCTGCTGAATGTATTAGTATTAATAATTTATAAAGTTTCAGCCAGTATAACGGCCTGTTCACAACATCAGAGAATCTAGGACACAAAAATTTTAAAATATCATCAAAAAAACATGAAGATATCAAGAAATCAAAATTCAATGGCACTAAAAATATCAAACAGTAATGCACAAATCAAGGATATCGGAATATCAACGATTGATAAAGCTTTACATTTATCCTTGTTGGCTCGGCAGGTTTTCATGGATTTCATTAGCCCACATATAGCTTCCCTGAACCAATCAAATTGATGGCCAATTGATATCGGAGCCAAATTATGTTTACTCAAGAATAATTACATGTAGCTAAAATAAGAATAATGTGCAGTTTGTGTACGTACAGATTATGGCCATATGCTTACTTTAAGACTGTCAGGAAGAGGGCATATCTTCGTCCCAGAAATTGTAAATTGAGTTTTCCCAATAGTTCCATATCACATCACTCAATTCGCAGATCACACGGGGAACCAGTGACATTATTTGCGGTCACCCTTCTAACTCAGTCGAAAAATCGACTTTTTCATCTGTTTGAACCAGGATTATCCATGAACGGTAATCCCGATTGTTTTCCGTCTTTAGTAATGTGCTGAAACATTGAATAATAATCATAAGATATGTGAAGTTTGCACAATATTATACATGTAGACCCTAAGTATAGAGGCATAGTGTCTGTATGTTGAGTACCCGATGCGACTTATTTTCATGCAAAAATGTTTTGTATTAAGAGTGAAGACAGAAAATAGCTATTTATCAATCAATATTTATCTTAAAACAAACATTGATTACAATTAATTACATTTTATCACTTAATAGCTATTAATCAGTTTGAAACACAAATTGAATTAGTTAGCACTGAGTAGATTACCTGGGATTATCAGCAGGCGTGTTTGGTCGATGTTTCTGGAATTTTGCAGTTCTAGGAAGATCAAATTTTGCTCCAATGTCTGCACCAATCTTCGCAGCATCTTCGAACCAATCTATCCATAGCGTATCAATGTTCGCTCTTTGACCAGAGACTTCGTTGATGGCTTTATCAATGCTGCCATACGCAGTCACTACATCTGCATCACGTTTTTGTAGTTTTGCACTGAGCCCTTTAAGTGGATCTAGACCGTTGAGGAGAACTATTAGTGCAACTATGTTGCAACCAGACATCATTGAGCATTTCAGTCCCTCTGCTGACAGTTTTTGTCTGACAGCTCCTTACGTTGTTGGTCGATGCGGTTGTCTATCCTGGACTCTGGTTTATTGTAGGCTTCCAAAAACGACTTGCCTAAGACAATTGCATCATGATGAAAATGAGCGCTGTCATGATTTGTCAGGTAGCCATCTTTTCCTTTAGCCTTGCTAAATGTTTTGAAGGGGGTTTTTACTAGAACACCCAGAGTGACCCTGGCCGATGGTTTCGCAAAGAAAACGCAATACTTGCAATATCCGCCACCTTGAGACGGCGAGTATGTCAACCAACTGTATTCCTTGAGCCATGATGATTGAAACGTGAGGGGCACCTGCTTTCCTTTTTTGCTAACATAGTATGTCGCATAATTACTTCCCTCGTAGGCATACATCAAATAGTGATATTTTTCGGTATCTGTAACCGGCACTGACTTGAGGTCTGTCTTGAGGACAACAATTCCGATGTCCCAAGATGGAATATGAACTTCAGCAGATGGACTAAGTATGTTCATGCTGGTCGAGGCTTGAGGGGAATCGCGAATTCTCAGCACATCCACTGACAGATGCGGAATCACTCATGCTCAACTCTTGACTTGTCACTTTTTCAGATGTTCCATCATTGTACGTTTCGTCATCGGTTGGTCTTAGGTCTGAAAAAATAAGCAATATTTGAATAATTAAGATTAGCAGAACGGGAAATACATCTAATGTGCAAAATGCTAACGGCTAAAAATCTAAGGTCTAAATGTGGGTCTGTTACGAAATTGGTCATCATCCATATCAAAAAATATTTTAGTTTTCTAAAAATTTTATTGTCAGAAATTACAAGGTAATACCCAAAATCATCGGGAGCAGTTATTTATTCGACCTCTTGATTCTCATTGGCTTTGGAAATTTGCTTTGAAGTTCAATTTTTTCAAAAAGTCATCTGTCGGACGTACAACACATTTTCGTTCCTAGTTCACTGAAAATTAGAATGATTATGGAAAAAGCATCTTAATATGAGAATGTGTACCCACGCAATCTTTCTATGCAAAAAGTTTTGATGAAGTGATCACCTCAGATAATATACCAGCCTTTCGAACGCGTCGCTGTACGTCCGACAGATTTTTCGGCTCTATTTATTAATGCCACTATGTGAAAAATTAAGTCTGCAATCGTGAAAGCTTCCAAAGTATCAATCATTTATATTTGCAATAATATTATTTCAATTTGACTCTGTTTGGAAGATATTCTTCAAGAAATCCTGTGCTAAAGTTTTCCACCAAAATCTGTCGACGTACACAAAATGTGGTTTTTCTCAAATTATTTCAGCTGTATCTTCTTTAGATTGTCCAACGCAGGTCATTCCAGTGCAACATTTGACAATAGTTACCTAAAACTATGTACATGATAAATAACAACTAATAAGTTTCGTCTAACAACTATATAAGAGATTTGACTAAGACTCGATCACACCTCAGCCGTCTGTTTGTTAATATTTAGTTTTCCTCTGATCTCTGAAAGGAGAATTATTCTTTTTAATAAACCTCATTATGGGATCATTCAATTACCTGAAGAAAGACGTTATTTGTACTTGATTCGCAGATTTCAATTTCTTTCTAGGTGGTTCCATGGATAGATACGAATAATTATCACCAGCAGGTTCTGAAATTAGGTATGATTGATAGACGTACAATTCAATATTATGGCCTACTAACAATTTATTTCTTTAATACACCCATAAGTGCTTAAAGCACCACGGCAAAGAAGATACAGAAATAGGTGTACAAAGTAGCGTGAACACATTAATTACGTTTATCAGCATAAATAATTGTATAAGATCCTTTTTGAAGGTCAAGTGTTTAAAAATTGCTGTCTATAAGCATTTGTCCTGAATGGAGATCCTGTCAATTGTTAAAATCATTAATATATCTGTTTCTCTCGGCTTCCAATACAAGCATACATCTGCACTATTCAGCCATCTTACTAAATTCATATCTACTTGATGCAGTGTAGACTGCATAACCTATAAACTGCAAATTAAATTAATATTCAGATGGAAATACAAGTAATAAGCGAAGACATAATCAAAACAAGGTTCTTATCTTGAGTTTTCGTGTGTGTGTGTCATGGAGATTTATTGGGTCCTAATTCTAACCTAACTACCTCCAAGATGAGAACGAGACCATCATCCCACGATCGTAGCTGCTGGCGAATTGATTGCAGCATTAAACTTCCGTCTCCTCTATCAGGCCGGTCCGCTATCAGATGGTCAATCTGATTCAGGGTGTCCTGTTAGATTCACTGACTGTCGAAGTCGCTGCATTCAACACTACCCCCAGACAGGTCATCCGAACAAGGTAGGGGTGGAGAAGTCATACTAAGTTATTAAGGTGGCCCAACTTAACTAAGGGGCATCCTATGTCTAGTGGCCGAGTCGGTGATACATCTAAGCCCATGATTTTTTCTTCCTTCGACTGCTTCATTAGCGTTACTCTAACGCATTCCCACCAAAGACAACCACCCATGAAATATTCCCGGGGCCGGGGCCGAGGGTTTGTCACGCGGTCGAAGTAAGTTCGAATCTGCTGTCAGAAACGAGAACGCAGCGACAAGGGCTCTGGTGCCGCTGTGGAGGTTACATACTCCATACCGTATATTGTATCCACCGACCTGAATGAGATTTCATCATTTCATTGAATTGAACATTCAAGTCATTCATGTTGAGGCCTGTACTTACTGATCAATTAAATTTGCACGTTTTCAAAATAGGTCAGAAAGTTTCGTGTAATGTAACGAGTCCACAAATTACTGGAAGGGCTGATAAATTGATAAACTCGGTTTACTTTTATATTACATTGGCGAACAAATGAAATGCAAGAAACCACATTTAAAATGTGTTTGATTGGAAAAAGTGCAGTTATAAACATGTACGCACGGATCAAACTCACCTGGGGGGCGACCACACTGCTTCGGTTAATGGAAACAGCCCACGGCTTTGTTTCATAAAATCTCCCAGCGCGATTATCCCCTCAGCAGGAAGTCCACAACGATGACCGCCGCAACACTTGAATTGCTTCAGGCTATGTGCGAAATATTATCAGCAAATGCGTTAAACATTTTATGCACAGGCAATAAAAGCAGAACTGAAGATGCATACGACGCTGATAACCCATTAAATTAATACCATCAGCAAAGAATCGTTAAAATTCAGACCAAAGAAAATTGTGTTGATGGCGAGTTTCAATTACTTTGCTTGTTAGTGGAATGACATAATCAGCTTCGCCCTATGCCTTGCGGAATCGTTTTCCCATGTGTTAAGAAATGTGCTTGGTCAGAATAGAAGAATGCCAAGTCCAATGGATTTGAGTTTTGTTTTACACTTAAACTTCCAGTTCACTGTAGATCATCTGATATAAATTTGTATGAATGCAGGAAAAGTAGCAATTATATTAAAAGTCCTTCAACTCCGAGGGGGGGGTTTGAACCCCATGAACCCCCCCCTTGGATCCGCTACTGCATCTCATTACAATTTCTCATGCAATTTCAAAAGGATCTCACGTAGTATTCAATCATATGCCTCTTTCTTCTAGGTCTATCAAAACCATGAGGAGAGGCTGTTGCCCTCATTGTACTTCTCCATGTTGGTGCCCAAGACACATATATGTCAACTGTTGCTCCAAAATCTGGTCTGAATCCGAATTGATTGTCGACTACATCAATCAATTTTCTCTCTCACTTTTCAATTATCCTTTCCATCCAGTTGTGTCCATTTTATAGGTTACCAACTGTCTCTCTATTAAATAGATAATCCGCAAGCCTTACCACACGTTCCCCTTCATTGTTTCTTACACCCAAACCATTACTGCCATATCCCCGAGCTCCATCAGACTCACAACCAACATAGCCGATAAATTCCCCGCCAAATTATTACAAGATCTCCATTTACAATCACCTGCTCCAACAGCTCGTAGAAAAAGTCCTTCTCTGCATCAGATCTACCATATATCGGGGCGTAAGAGGACATGACTACAGGAGCCTCTGAAGTAACAATTTAATCGACATATATCGATCACTGTATCTTTCGATGCTCAAAACCAATTATCTAATTAAAAATTCTTGTCCAATTACATATTTCTGATAATATGTTCACTTCTAAATGTAGAGAAATGAAGCTATTTACTTAACTATCATCAGAAAAATCACTGAGCACGACCAACAGATTTAATTAATCCATAGCAACTGACTGTAATAGTAGAAGTAATGTATCTTAAATGGCAATACTTTGACTTTCAAAAAATCTGTTCTTGTAGTGTTAAACCAGATATTTTTTCTGGCTTGAAACATTGCATAAGTTGTCTCTTTCACGGCTGCTGCACAAAACTAATAGACAATTGTCAGCAAGTCAAGTGGCCTCGACTTGACTTTTTTAGCAGAGCGGGTCCAACGATAGTCAATCCAGTCTTGTCCATTCAGAAGATTATCTGTAAACAGATTGCTTTGTGCATGAGATTGTTCAGACACTGATACGTCAATAAGTAATTATCAATGCACATAAGCTTAATACCTCGTCGTGTTTATTTTTTGATAGGAAGTTTTCATAAAATAAAAGTTTGGGAAACAATATTTTGCAAGATTCAATTCTTATTAGAATTTCAGAACGGCCACTCTCAGAATTTACAGAAAATGTTATAATAAAATCCACCATCAAGGCCATTTCAGTAATTCTCTGATTCGAACATATCTAATGAACTAAGTAATTTTACAGATAGGCCAACAATGACTGACATTAATTGGAAAGGGTCAAATAATGGTCTTCTAAGTTAGACACATGGGCAATAAATACATCCGCATTTCGTCTAGAGACATTTTACATGATAAGACAAGCAAGCATCAATCTCTATAAAGAATTGAGGACAACGAAGCTGTTCGTCACACAGGTTATGATGGTTCCTGTATGGGTGTTAACGACAAAGCAATCAACGATGAATGAAGAGAAGAAGATAAATTATGGATAAAACTTCCTTCAGAAGAAGTGCTATTGGTAGGACTCTAGCCTACGAAAACAGAAATATACATGGGCCTCTCGCTCTCAAGCTACGACAGTTCATCTGCGACCGACGTCGTTGGTAGGATCCGGCCTCATCATCACACATCACTTGTTATGATAATTATAATGAATGCTTCGTCACAATTGTGACTGCCAATATTAAAACCAGTAATCGGGTAATCGAAAAAGAAAAACATCCCGAAATCACCATCACCCCGATAGACAACACATCGCACAAGATCTAAGCAATGCCGAATTCATCACTCAAAAGACACATAATGACATCCCCATGCCCTCCAAGTATCCAGCGCTCTCAATAATAAAGCAGAAGTTCAACTTCACCCTGCAACAGAGTATCGTTGAGACAGTGACTACTTCTTTACAGCGTCCAGAACTCTGTCTACAAGGGGAACTCTATTACAAGCTGTTTGTGAAGAATCCTTCCTGTTCTCAACCGGAGGCAACTCTGGCTCCAGGGCAAAGTCTGCTGACTCCAAGGGAAGGTCTGGTGACCGTTGAGAACATTTCCATTGGCAGCTAGTCCAAAGACAGCACCAATGGGATTCCTTGTGGGAGCATGTATGTCCATTGTCGGCTTAATAGAGTGTCTCTGCATGCGTGCATCCATTGTAACTTATCAATGCCCTCCAAGGGTGGTGCAGGGCTGCTGTTAGTTTTGGTGCTGGGTCTTTTACTGCCCAAGCTGTTTCTGGAGAGTTAACTTTTCGCCCTGTACTCATTCGCCCAGATCTTTTTTGCAGCCATGCCCGGGTCAGTTTGAGATTTGGAATAAACAAGTTAGTGGAATTTCGTCGGCAATCATTAAATATTACTTTAAACACAACCTACTGGCAAATTTCCTAAGTTAGTGCGCCTGCAATTATTAATGGCTTCAACTTTTAAATTGGGAGTTGTGTCGATGTTGAGAGATCTAAACTATGCCTGTTGATGAATTCCTGATGATTGGATGAAATGTCAGCTATTCAGGTATGTTCCCCATTTTCGACTGATGATGTAACTCAATATTTAGCTATTCTATATATATAATGTGTTTGCAAAGAGCAGCATTTATGAATAATTGCAGGCGCACCATAGAGTTAGTATGCTAGGTAGCGTGGTAACACTACCAATGTGCATACACTTTCGATTTTATTAAATGACCTCGAGGGGATATAGTTGAGAATGTCATCACCAAATGTGAGATTCCATTGAAAGAAAAATTCCAAGAAAGCAAAATAAGAATCTCTACCTTTTCATGAATACCTCCATAATTATAATTCCATATCCCTTGCATATTAGCTTAATTTCCGCTTTGTTGTGCTTATTAGCAAATATTCATTCCTTTTGATATCCAACTTGTTTCATACTACTTAATTAGGAGAGTCATCTCAGTAGTATATAAATTTGCAAAATTTTGATTTTTTTAAAACTGCTCAAACAATTTTTTGGACCACAGGAACGCAATCTCCGCAAAAAACTGAATCTTTTCATATAAAATTTTTCACTGTATACAGATACTTTTTTGAGTCGACACTCTACCTATATATCCTTACTCTATGAGGCTCACTAACTTAGGCGATTTGCCACTATGTGTATAAAGTGATACTTAATGAATGCCCGTCAAAATTTCACTAACTTGCTAATTGAAAATCTCATTTTCTGAGTCTGTTAAAATGAAGCACGGCACAAAAATTCTCATAAAGGCCTCGAAATACCGTAAATTGCAGGTGCAAGTTAAACAATTTATGCTTTAATATACGTTTACAGCATTCGATTTACAAGCATAATAAGCTTATTTCATTTACATTTTTTAAAAATTCAGAATAAGTTCTGCAGAAACAACTTTGATTAAAAAAATCTGGGCCGTGAAACTCTGAATTAGGGAAATTTGAGTCACTGGACATTGGACGTTGAGAAGCATTGGTCTTGTTCATTTACGCTGTTCTCAATAATATCAAGTAGTGGTCCTTTGTTCATTTAGGAAGCAACATCAGTCGTGTCAGGTTACATTTCATTTATGCTTGAATCTACGGTACAGTATTGTACTTTCTTTGCCAGTGAGTGATCCATCACACCGTTCACACTTCAACGACTGCTGTGATGGAATGGATCATGAGGCGAAAAAAATGTTCACATGAATTGAATAGCTTTATTTGCCAGACATCAGGCTTGACAAGTAATATCAGATTTGAAATTCCGGACTCACTTGATTAGTCAAACAAAACATTTAGGAGAATGCAGATGTTGATGATTGTATCTAGATTTGGAGCAAGTTTACAATGTAGGAAAAAATACAAGTACAGATCTGTCACGGAGTTTTGTGGGGCATGACTGCCTTCACAATTGAGAAAAGCATCGACCGAGAAAAGGCCTCTACCTGTCCAGTGCCCTCACCAATTGGTACAATAGCGGCCCAAAATCCAAGCTGATCACAGGGAAGATAAATTTAGAGAAAAACTGAAGCATCTGAATGGTTAGCATCAGTAGAAAAATAGCGCAGACCTATTAAACTTTTACTAAGAAGTTCTAAAACATAAACATTGGGAAATTCAACTCAATTTTCATGTAGCCATATGTCGTGACGTAAAATATGCTCAAGTCATCGGAAAGCTATGGATGATTTGGTTGCTGTTTTGTGGGGCCACGAAGACCTGGAAATGCCGGAAAATGTAGTTTGCTAAGAGACAGGAGATCATGTTTCTGAGAAAGCGAAAAATCAAAATCAAAATTCTCCTTTTCAATTTACAGGCCGATATAATCAAACGTATGTCTTCGGCATCAAGCGCCTTCAACGGTCGATGTTCGGATGGTGCAGATTGAAGGCTTATGTAGGAAGGAATGATATCAAGAACTGTTGCATGTAAGATGGACTGTTGAAATGTGAAGTTGGATTGTAAAGAGATAATTTCCTATTGATTGCTGGCAGTTGTGATTGCTTTGGCTTCTGTTATTGTTGTATCTCGTGTGTTGGTCAGTTTGCTAATGAGACCGACTTGAGAAGTCCTGATGTCACCGGCGCCGTTATGTTTGTATATCAAGTGTTTGATAAACGGACCCTCGATATTACTTTTGTTTTCGAACTTAGCTCGCTTATGCCTCATGATGCCTAATGGTCATTAAGCACTATCGCTGTTTTTTCGATGTAAAATTCATTGCACACTCCTCAGGTGTATTTGTACACAATAAACTGTTCCCTGATTCATTATCGTACCCATATGCTTTGTGTTGCAAAATTGTGATTTAAAAATGTGTCCGTTTCTGTAGTATCTTTCATTGTTCGTCCTCAATGGAGGTTAATCATTATAATTCGTGGAATTCGTTGAATATTCTCCAAATGAAAGCTCTTGATACTGTCGGTGTTGGTACGAAACGCGTCGGGCGAGTTTTTTACAATTTTAAATGTTATTTTACTTCGAACAAAAGGAGCGATTCTATTTTTTTCCACGAATAATCTGTAGCATAGAGTAGGGATATATAGGTAGAGTGTCGACTCAAAAAAGTGTCTGTATACAGTGAAAATTTTTTGTATGAAAAGATTCAGTTTTTTCGGAGATTACGTTCCCATGGTCCAAAAAAAATTGTTTGAGCACTTTTGGAAAAAAAAGTCAAAATTTGCAAATTTATATACTACCGAGATGACTCTCCTAAATTAAGGCAGTATAAACAAGTTGGGTATCAAAAAGAATGAATATTTGCTTATAAGTCATCCTAACTAAGCGGAAATTAAAGCTGATTATCAAGGGAATTTCATGAATTGTATTAATAATGGAAGTCTTCATGAAAAAGTTATGATATTATTCGTGCTATTCTTGGCTGAAATTTCATGTTTTTAATTCTATTTTTCACTGCATGCTTTTTTATTGATTCACTACGATTCAATGTTTCATTTCTGGGAATCTGAATAGTGATGTGGACCCATTTTAAACCGCGCCTTCAAAGTTAATTGAAATTATTGTCTTTGACTATGTGAATTTTGCTGTGCCAGTGTGTAGGCTTGCCTGTGATATGATTACGCTTACGAAAAATACTCTTGAGGTTTGTGCATGAAAGTAATAGGAACCTCATCGAATTCCTAAT
>CAJQUW010001574.1:0-12730 GCA_907163375.1 Prostheceraeus crozeri
GAACGCATCATTTTGAAAAAGCGTGGTGTTCAACCTTTATCACTTATTGAGTTAGTAAAACGATGGAATGAGACTGTGGGTAAGAAGTATGGAGAGAAAATTATGGCGGACAAAAATAAGTTGGTTATTCAGAAATATAATGACAAACTTACAGTTTATTTCTCTCCAACCTTGCGTCATTTTGTAAGACATCCAACCCCTATTATGGGAAGCGGTCTGGTGTATGCTTCTCATGAATATCACACTAAAGCTGATTCAGTTAATGATGAATGGTGGGTTGACATCTATGGTGATCGCATCAAGAAAATTTACCAGTCTTATCAAGAATCTAAAGTTGCTATCAATATAATGCCGCGTCTATATCATACAGTTGAAAGCTTCACTCATGTAGTAAATCCTTATATACAACAGAAGTTGAAGCATGTGATGAAAAGTAAATATGATGTAAAGACACACCACATTTCGTTTTCAATTGAAAATCAACGCGTTGTTCTGAAACTGGGTGATGACATTCAATGTCAATTGAGTAAAAATTTGAAAAAACTCTTTGGTTTTTCAATGCTACAAACAGTGTTTACTGCTGCGCATACGATTGGTATAGAAACACCAATGACACTTGATAAACATGAACAGCACATTTACATTCAAAGTGATTTGATTCTACCTATTTCTGTTGGTGAGAAAAAGAATACATTTTACGTGATTTCATTCATGATAAAGACGCTTCATATGGAATAGTCGAGAAGATGTTTGAATCGATTTTCTATCATCCCGTCGTCAAACAAACTATACCCTCTATTGCTATCAAAATTACAAATGGTTTACAAGAGTGCATCCATGTGAAAGAGATAAATCCTCGTAACTTAGTGTTTTCGGAAACAAGTGAGAGTCATTGTGATATGTTTATTGAATAAAAATATGTGTAATGAAAACGTTTTTCACAGATATAGGGGGAATGGGCTATCTTGTAGGCATATATTCACAAGGAAGAAAACGATCTCATGGGATAATATAAATCAACCATGGATATCTACAAAAGCAACATCAAAATACTGAGTTAAGTTTGATTATGTCAATCCATCTCCTGAATGTGGTAGGCGTAGAGTTTTATTCTTTTGGGGTGGTGGATATGTTTGTGTCGGAGTCCTATGTGGAAGAGATGTGTTAATGTCCTATCTAACAACCTCTTATCCCTCCCATGGCTGGAAGCGCTCGTTCTCTTGTAACGTGTAGGCGTTTTCACTGTAATGAACTTGAGTATATTAAGATTGCTAATCTTGACAAACGTCTATAGTTTTAATTTTTATGGGCCTTCTTAATAATGACGATGTTTCATTTTATGAACAATGGATTTTGATAGTACCTTTAAGCACGCTTAATACTATCTGGCACACAGTCTTTTAACTTTCATGGATTACATTTTAGGACGGAGGAGAATCATTTCATCTATTTCCTTTCTGCTGTTTCATCCTTAAAACAAACAAAGTTTTGGCTTTTATTTGCCCAAATCCCCCCCCCTTTCCCCCCTGTATGGAATAGAGTGGATGAGGTTGGGATTGTAGTTAGATGTGTCGAAATATTTTTCTAATGACTTGCCCTACTTCATTAAAATTTAAATCTTTATTGAGTGGTAATATCCTAAAAAGAAACTATCTGTATCACCCAACCCAGCAAGTCGAACCTCTTTTACGAGAGGGCATTGGTTTTAATATTTTGTAGAAGAGTTGATACATTTCAAGCTTGGAATAATCTAAAACGGCTTGCGCAATATAGATGGGTTTTGCACAACATCAACTTCAGTCTTTTATCATTTTAACACCTACAAGATTCCTCATCGATGATGTCTCTATCGATGATGAAAAGAGGTGATGAGGTCAATTTGTGATATTTTTGGTTCATCAACGACTAGTTTGTAGTTCAATATCACGCTTTTCTAACATCCTCCATAGGTCTTTCCGAAAAAGACTGGTTATTCTTTATATTTATAAAAAAGTCCTTTTCAAAATTATTTTGGGCAGAGTGCACGTTTTGACTGTTACTATCTATGTAGGGTTTGAGGAAGGCTTTCTGTCTAAATTTGATAATGCCGGGTGAACTGACTTTAGAAGCATATGTCCCATTTCTAAATATAATTTTAAGTATGCAGAAGTGGTACATATAATTTTTCTGATCATATTGGGTGATAAAAGTTGCGGCATGGTTTGAACCTGGCTGTCCACACTCTGTTAATATTATGGAAATTGTGACATGATGGTGACAAACATATCTTACATCACTTCACCAGATTCGGTGCGAGTGGGAAATCAGCATTTTTTATTTTTATACTATATGGATAAATCAAATCCACTTCAAATAATATCCCCAATCACTTCATCTGGAATCTTCAGTATGTTTGAAGGGTTGGAGTAATACTCAAGCCTCATCTTTGATTTAATAAAACCAACTAAACTCGGAATGAGGTAGGGGTAGTGGTTTAGACAGGTGAACTGCCAGTATAAATTATTTTTGGTCATAGTAACTTAGGTGGGATATGATCATCACCTACTGTTTCAGATTTTATAATGATGTTTATTTACAAATGTGTAGTAATATATAGATGCCACCGCGTCACTCCATCACCGCGCTGGAAATAGGTATATTATGCGACATCTCCGGGTCATTGTTAAGAGAACAGGATAATATGCATTCTCTATATACTAGATCTTCTGAATGAGAGTCTCACCAGTCATCAATAAAGGCTGATCTAGATGAGAAGGACTATGGTTATAGTAGACTTGACAAAGTGGAGAGTGTGGGGGGAATTAACAGTAGAATATCTGAAAATGTATGTCATTCTGGGGAGAGGAGTCTGAATGCCACTCGTCGAAATTACTGGAAAGAAATTTAAGCCAGCAAAATGACATCTAATTCTAAGTAAAGCGATCATATAATCGCCATAAGTTTTACAATCAAATTTTATCCTTGATCTCTTGAGCATGTTCATAATTTTCTACTCGGACAATCTTGACCCGTCAAATCGTTTTGGAATTTGTCAATGGGAAGGTGGAAGGGTTGTTTTCATTTAGATTTAGACATTGAGCTTAAAATACGCATAAGGAAAAGTACTCTCTTTGCGAGGTGATTATTTCATCCGTTAAGTTTGGATAGTGTTTCTTCATAAGTTTGACTATGGGGAAAAGGAAACTTGAGATTACGAACGAGAGAAGCTAGTGACGCTGACATGAATTGAAATGAATCTAAAAATTTTATTTCGAAGAAGACTGTCTTATTTTCTTTAGTTTCATCTACTGGTACTTTTGCTGTCATTGCCATGAATTTTTCTCTCGTTTGTGCTATTACATTAAACTGCCACGATTTCATCTGGCTCAACCCTCCTTTTATGAGCCTATGACTGTCAGAGCCCTTAAAGTTATGAAAAATTACGGGTAGTACACGACGTCTCAACCTAAGTGAAAAGTTACATTTGGAGCAGAGTGCGTTTCTAAATTTACCAGTGATGTGATCATGATCACGCACTTTCTTAATTTTATCGTCATCAAACGTTTTATGACATTTAGGGCACGATGTCCCAACTTTCAAATTTTTGTTTGTCTTCATCTTGACATATGTTAGTGACTTACGTTTGCAATTGGGAATCATATGATTGTTGAATTGAATATTGCAGCTTTATCGAGAAATTCTAGAAATTTTGAAATGCAATCTTCACCTTGCCAAGTATGCATTTTGTTTTGTCTATTCCTAAAGTTGTCATGCCATACTTCATAGCAGGATATGGCTGCTGGCTTGTGGATGATATCATCAATGTAGCATTCTATGTCTGCGTAAATGACACGCAGGGGACTTAATTCGTCACCATCATCCCTATGTGAAAATATTTTATCTTTGGACATGCGTTCCATTTGTAATTTACCTCGCTTGCACCATTCATAGTGAGTTTCAAATTTATCTTTACTCCAAAAGGAGCGGATGCAGCGGTCGCATACAAAATGTTCACCTCTTTTAGAGTGCCCCAAGTGAGTGTACAAGCGAGAGATTTTGGGAATACCACAGTAGTGCCATTCCTCGCTATCATCTTGTTTTACTATTAAGAGGTTGACTACACGTTCATAACAAGTTGAACGTGAATTATAGCGGGCACCCTTCTAAAACCCCTTCTCCCACATCGTGAACGACAAATTTAATCTTATTATGTTTGTTCGAACGTTTCTACTCTTTGATTTTCATGTTTTACAACACAAACCTCAAAGTCTAGTTCACACACAATCAACACACATCATTTCACACATCAATTCATCACAGACATCACCACATCCAACATATAAAACACACACAAACATAAACTAACACACAATCAGCAAACACAAAAACATTCAATTCACCCACACAATACACACAAACATCCATCCACAACCATTCACATCAACAACACATTCAATCAACATTCCTCCCTGCAATTCGGTGTAGGTAACCCCAAACCCCAAAGAAGGAAGAAAAACTGTCTTATATCTATAGGTGCGATTCCCGGGCGCGTTGATATCATTATAGTGAAGGATTGTAGGACTGCATATTAAACACTGTATTTACAATCGACATTGATGACAGCCTTTCTTATTATACATAACGTTTTTGTAGTTAAATTGTGCCTCGAGGCTGCATGACTTTCTAATAGGGAAATTTTGAAAATCTGAGTCCACACCATTCAAAAATGGAGCGCTTCGCTGTGATTGGATTTTTATCTACATTTGATTTTAAACATTGAATGTGAAAATATAGCCAATACTCGCAGTCAACAACTTCAGTTGCCGGAAGAGAAGGAACATGAAACTGTATTTTCTCCCGTCACTTGACCCGTTGAAAATCTATCTTGATATATTTTAGTTAAAGGTAGATGAGGCGCCTTCATTCTAAAATTGTCTAAATTGTTGAATAGCGCTCTATAAGTAAGAAATTTTGAAGGAGCCACTCAGACAGAAAATCTACTATTGAGTATTGGACCCATGCAAGTAGTCGCGACTAAATTATTTATGTGAAACATTAATGAGAGGAGAATGGTAGAGGTACCGTTGGTGTAGAGATCATTTCATGCGTGTGTTTGAGTCTGTGCGAAGATCGCTGAAAGTGACTATCAAAAGAAAGAGGGCCACAAATCGCAAGGAAAAGGGAGATGTCATCGCAGAATCAACTTCACCTCCGGAGATTGACGCCGCTTTGGCGTGACACACACGTTGATTTATGTGTCGAAGGAGACTGTGCTTCCTTGTAAACATATTGTCCGCAGTCGCACATTCCCACTCGTTGCCTTGTCGCGAGAGTCCTGAGCTGGAACTCACATCACCTGAAAGAGAAATCATTCTATCATCTCTGTTCAAGTCTCAGTGTATTGTTACAACCTACTTTGACTCAACAACTCTCAACTTTCCTCGAGAAGGGAGGGCGTTGGTGATGAAGTTGATGCCTGAAATTGAGGAAAAAGCTATTAGCCACACGTTTGAGGGAGATGAGTGAAGAAATTTTCAACTTACCATTTCAACGAAATCGAGTTTAAGGTTGATACTTCAACAAGATAGAGACTTCACGAGAGAGCAGTTCACTTGTACGCCTCAAATATAGAATTCGCCAGAGCACACTTCACACTTAAAAGTCACAAAGACTGAGTGAAATGACACTAATGTCACTTTACAATAAATACTTTCATATTCATCATCATTGGCTGTTCATTCTGATTGGTTGCTGTTGATACTTAAGAATTAGAAAACATTTCAAAGTTTTATTCACAGTCAACATGACAAGCCCTCCGACAACAATCAAACACAAAATTCTCTTCTCCAGCACCAAACACCAAAGGCGCTCCGTTTGCACCAAACGCTCCCAACCGAAGGGGAAGGTATAGAAGGTGTACCAGACTGACAATATCAGAAAGTTGTCCATTTACCAGCGACGACGAAGAGATTGTATGTGTGAAAGGAGTGTCCGACTTAACAGGCTGAGGTGAAGTATCTCCAGTACGAACTGACGATGTGATGGAGATCACCAGCACCAAATTCCTCCACCAATTATTGGAGTGTACATACCCCTAACTCCCAGCCACTAACTATGGTGGCGGAGTGGGAGTATATCGACAAAGTGAGGCTCGCAGGTGAGAACGATTAAAGCAAGTGAACTGTTTTGTTATCAATGTGAAGCCAGCACTCTGGGACGATATGACGATGAAGACCTTTTGAAATACATGCCCAAAAATTTAAAAATTTTTATTTCGTATTATCTTGCTTTCATACTGCTTACTTGAACGGGCTTCAAGTGATGAATTAAAACCATGCATACTTTTTCATTTGGAAATAGTAGCACGCTTAGTCTAACTTGTAAATCTTAAAACATTTCATATGGACGATGATGATAGATGAAATAGTGTCAAATAAAATTAAGATAGCTTACACTTCTGATACCGGGATAGCAATCGACTGCGATCCATGTGTAAAGAGCTTGTTAGACTACGGATGGGCTTAAGTGGATGATTTAACCATGTATACTTTTTCATTTGGAAATAGTAGCACGCTTAGTCTAACTTGTAAATCTTAAAACATTTCATATGGGCGATGATGATAGATGAAATAGTGTCAAATAAAATTAAGATAGCTTACACTTCTGATACAGGGATAGCAATCGACTGCGATCCATGTGTAAAGAGCTTGTTAGACTAGGGAAGAGAGAAGTGTGTTATGTTGCGTGTGGCGCGTGAGCGTCCTCCCATTTCATTCCATTCATCAATTCGTCTCATTGATAGAGACAGGTAGAACTCATGGTTCACATAACGTATACAATGGAAATTTTTAGGCAACCTTCGACAGTTGGCTAAATGTCGCCCTGACGCGAATGCAGACTACGTTGAGACAGAGGCAATCACTTGCAAACATGACGCAGAGAGGTTAAACAAGATTGACCATTGCCGAATGTCCCTTGCGGTATACATAGCTACGGGTTTCACCGCCCGCCCATTACCATGAACGCCCGTCATAAAGGGAAGTATTACACCGAACTTCATTTGCACGTTCAAGTTGACTGATAGCAGATTCAACTTAATGATAGTATTCGCCATCCGAGATCAGCCTAGAGGGCAACCACCCGTGGAGGATTACTATCAGTCTTGCCCCATGGTGGCACCCTTAAGAGAGCCGATGGTTCGGTCTCGGGGTGTGAATTAAGTTGACTATTGGCTGGAATAGTCCAATGGGTATGACGTTAGGTTGTCATAGATGCCTATACCGCCCATAGTCGCGCTGGTGCAATCAGGCACTTTCTGGATGCGAGTGGTATTCGGAGTCACATACCTCATCCGTCCAAACGGATCTTCTTAGATCTTCCCCCTTCTTCTCAATCCCTCTTCATCCCACTCGTCGAGGATGGATGAACTCGGGAATGGCGTTGTCCTTCATCGATGAAAGACGGGAATGGTGCTAGTAAATGTTGCTATCCATCGTGACTTGAAATTGAATGAGAAAGCGCTACAATCTCCTGGCTTATATAGGGTTTTCAACAATGAATTGCTCCAACAAGCGAATCAGAATGCTTCAGGGATAAGCAATCGACTGCATAACGTTCAAGTCTTTCGTATCTACTGATAGCAGATTCAATTTAATGATAGTTATCGCCCAGTCTGAGGACTGCCCAGGGCAAACCGCGAGGAGGTTCTATCATGTCTTGCCCCATGGTGGCCCTCTAAAGAGAGCCGATGGTTCGTTTCTCGGGAGTAACGTCATCTACACACCCTACCAATTCTGCTGAATAGAGAGTCTTTGACTCTCTCTTTGGGGATAGCCAATGGTCGACTTTCCACGCTAATTGGCAACGTGGCTAAAAAGTGGAATGTAGCGCCATTCCCGTTGGACATTGACAACAGTTGCTGTCATCGGATTGCCAATCCGAGCAAGATTATTGTAAACTCTGTCTTGCTATACCTCTACCTGACAAATTCCTCAAATAAATTTTCGCGGCCTTAACTTGCGGTCAGAGCGAGGAAACTGACTTGACTGTTCGGGCGTCCCTGCATGATTGAAATGAAATGAAAATGAGAAGGCAGTGATTTATATACCCACCTCAAACGCGACGCAACGTTTTTTTACAAGGTTGACTGATAGCAGATTCAACTTAATGATAGTATTCGCCAGTCCCGAAGACTGCCCATGGCAAAACCGCGTGGAGATTCTATCATGTCTTTGCTCCCTAGGTGGCCCTTAAGAGGCCGATGGTTTCGTTCTTCGGGGTGAGTGAATTAATTTGACTATTTGGCTGGAATAAGTCCAATGGGTATGACGGTTAGTTTGTCATAGACCCTATACCGCCTAGGTCGCGCTGGTGCATCTGCACCTTTCGGATGCGAGTGGTATTCGGAGTCCCACAACCTCATCCGGTCCCCAAACGATCTTCTTGATCTTCCCCTTCTCTCATCCTCTTCATACCCACTCGTCGATTATGAACTCGGGAATGGCGTTGTCTTCATCGATGAAGACGGAATGGTGCTAGTAGATGTTGCCTTTTCCATCGTGACTTGAAATTGAAATGAGAAGCGCTACAATCTTCTGGCTTATATAGGGTTTTCAACCAATGAATTGCCTCAAAGACAGCGAATCAGAATGCTTCAGGATAGCAATTGACTGCATAACGTTTCAAGGTTGACTGATAGCAGAATCAACTAAATGATAGTATTCGCCAGACCGAAGACTGCCCAGGGCAAACCGCGAGGAGGTTCTATCATGTCTTGCCCCATGGTGGCCCTTAAGAGAGCCGATGGTTTCGTTCTCGGAGTAAACGTCATCTTACAAACCCTACCAATTCTGCTGAGAGAGACTTTTGACTCTCTCTATTGGTAGCGATTTGTCGACTTCCACGCTAATTGGCACGTGGCTAAAAAGTGGAATGTAAGCGCCATTCCGTTGGATTGACAACAGTTGCTGTCATCGGATTGCCAATCCGAGCAAGATTATTGTAAACTCTGTCTTGCTCCTCTAGCCTGACAAATTCCTCAAATAAATTTCGCGCCTTAACTGCGGTCAGCGAGGAGAAGGCTGACTTGACTGTTCGGCGTCGTCTGCATGATTGAAATGAAATGAAATGAGAGGCAGTGGTTTATATACCCCCTCTAACGCGACGCAACGTTCAAGTTTGACTGATAGCAGATGTCAACTTAATGATATGTATTCGCCAGTCCGAAGACTGTGCCCAGGGCAAACCGCGTGGAGATTCTACTCATGTCTTGCCCCTAGTGGCCCTTAAGAGAGCCCGGCATGGTTCGTTCTCGGGGTGTGAATTAAGTTGACTATTGGCTGGAATAGTCAATGGGTATGACGGTTAGGTTGTCATAGATCCTATACCGCCTAGGTCGCGCTGGTGCATCTGGCACCTTTCGGATGCGAGTGGTATTCGGAGTCCATACCTCATCCGTCCAAACGATCTTCTTGATCTTCCCCTTCTTCTCATCCTCTTCATCCCACTCGTCGAGGATGATGAACTCGGGAATGGCGTTGTCTTCATCGATGAAGACGGAATGTGCTAGTAAATGTTGCTTCCATCGTGACTTGAAATTGAATGAGAAGCGCTACAATCTCCTGGCTTATATAGGGTTTTCAACAATGAATTGCTCAACAGCGAATCAGAATGCTTCAGGGATAGCAATCGACTGCATAACGTTCAAGTTGACTGATATCAGATTCAACTTAATGATAGTATTCGCCAGTCCGAAGACTGCCCAGGGCAAACCGCGTGGAGGTTCTATCATGTCTTGCCCCATGGTGGCCCTTAAGAGAGCCGATGGTTCGTTCTCGGGAGTAACGTCATCTTACACCCTACCAATTCTGCTGAGAGAGTCTTTGACTCTCTCTTTGGTAGCATTGTCGACTTCCACGCTAATTGGCACGTGGCTAAAAAGTGGAATGTAGCGCCATTCCGTTGGATTGACAACAGTTGCTGTCATCGGATTGCCAATCCGAGCAAGATTATTGTAAACTCTGTCTTGCTCCTCTAGCCTGACAAATTACTCAAATAAATTTCGCGGCCTTAACTGCGGTCAGCGAGGAGAGCTGACTTGACTGTTCGGCGTCTGCATGATTGAAATGAAATGAAATGAGAGGCAGTGGTTTATATACCCCTCTAACGCGACGCAACGTTCAAGTTGACTGATAGCAGATTCAACTTAATGATAGTATTCGCCAGTCGAAGACTGCCCAGGGCAAACCGCGTGGAGGTTCTATCATGTCTTGCCCCTACGTGGCCCTTAAGAGAGCCGATGGTCGTTCTCGGGAGTGAATTGATGGGGTGGTGAAGGCGGGCAAAGATCTGCAATGAAAATGATATGTATTAGAATAGATATACTATCTTATTTACTTTTCACTTACCAAGTTAGCCATCCTTAGGTATGTCGCGCTTCCGAACAGAAAATTTGTGGAGATGAACGCGCATTCTCAGGCTGGCATGGAGACATTTTTTGGTTGGATGGCCGTTATAGCAAATTATTGACTCGTCCAGACGTCGGTTGACGAGTACTTCACCGTCCAAATGATTATCCCGAATAGGGATGTGAAACTCAAACAACCTATCCTCATTCACACGATTCCACTCATCCCTTATGCGCTCAAACAACTCTTCTCAAACGCCTGCCTCTCATCACCACCGCCGAGCCACAGTCCCTCTCCAATTCAACATTCCTCGCTCTCAACACACTCATCTCCTTCATCATCTCCTCAAACTTCGCTTCTGCATCTCCTCATTCTTCTCATCCGCAGCACTCGCCCTCTTCTCACAGTCATCATTCTTCTCTTTCCAACTCTCGCGTCTTATTCTTCAAATCAGTCACACTAACGCCTCATTCGAATATTCTCATCCCCGCTACCCTCTCCTTCGACTTCAGTTCCTTCTTTTTCAACTCATCCAACTCCTTCACGACTTGCATCCTTTCACACCCTTCTTCAAACTCTCATACTTATTTATCAACCAAATCATAGGCGGCCACCTGCTTGCGATACATGCCTCTTCTCTTCATCCTTTCAACCACCTCGCCGACTTTGCTTATCGAATCCCACCCACTCTTCACTCTTGGGGAAGATGAGCTCTGCGGGGGGTCGGTGATGACAATGTCTGACACCATCCGACGACGAAGAGCTCAACTTCCTCACGACTCTCCCTATCTAAAATCCACATCATCCTCCATCATCACTCTCAAGCAACTCTCTTTCGCCCAATCCTCCAGCCTCGAACGACGCAACTTGCCTCTCGCCAACTCATCATTCTCCAACAACAGTTCTCAACCTTGCTCTCTCGCTCTATCGCCAACATTCGCTTCCCTCTCTTCCACAATCCAACTGCGGGAATCGCACGTCATTCACCAAACCTCCACCTACAGTCAGCATGCACTCTAAAGAAAACGCGCCTACAATCCTCAATCAACCCTTCAACACTCTACACTTCACACACGCAACCCTATTCAGGATAATCAATGTGGTCCGGTGCCCGCCTTCTTGACAGGCGCCTTGGCGTCCGCACTGCGATTTATTCGACCGCACACACACATTTTGATGTGGAATTTACGATTCTTATCGTTTGCCATGCCTGAGATTTCTTGTTACCTGTAAGATAATGAAAATTTGTATTAGTTTGGAATCATGTAGGACAGTCATATTCCTAAAGCATTACACTTAGTGAGGAATGATAGATTTGAGTATAGTGAGTGGCATTCGATCCCGTCGACAGCCCGAAGGCCTTGTACTGATCACTAGGGAAGTGAGAGATCTTCCCCGATACCCGCTCTTTACAGCTGAAGACATCATTGTCACTGCCCCGAAGTGGTAACAGCAACGCCGAGTCAAAGGTAGTGATCAGTAGCTGGGATCTAACCCCTCAAAGCTGCTTTAGACTTAGTTAAATTTCAAATCTGATAGCAGAATTTGAACTCAGCATACTTGAAAACCTTAGTCTAACGTGTTAAAACTTTGAAAAAAACTGAAAAATTAAGAATTTTTTAAAAATTCCGCGTTTTACTACTCATACTACTTTTAAAAAAATTTATCAGTAGTAAAGACACTATCAAACTCTATCATACAAACTTAGAAGTAAGAAGATACCTTGTCTACTTCAAAAGATAGAGTCCTTTGAAACACCCGATATCGGGAGCTCAGAGCGACGACCGTCGCTTACCTCGTCTTTCTATGAAGTGATCAGACTTACGTTGTCGGGGGTTTATATATGCTCGGAAGAAAACTTAAAATGGCTCTATCTCCGAAAGTATTCATCGTAGCGACATGCGGTTTATTGCAAACGATTAGTCTCATCATTCTCTATCATATGACACCTGAACCATTCTCATATGACCACGGGAAGTCGGTCCGTCAGCACATGTCCATGTAACATGCCACAAGTGAAAAAATTCCTAAGTGTGAGAGCTCCAGTGTGGTGAAAATTTTGAAAAATTTCAAAACTTTTCCCGAATTTCGACCATGGGACCTTCATCAAAACATTTTTTTCATCAAATTTTCACTGAGACCCCACCTCCCCCCCTCGTTCGAGTGAAATTTCATGAAAAATGTTTTGGTGAAGGTCCCAGGTCGAAATTCCACACTTTGGAAAATTTTTCAAAATTTTACCCATACAAAGCCACTCTGACACTTAGGATTTTTTCAGGTGAGCGAGCTCCGACCTAAAATCTTGTAACAGCTCAAACTTTTGAACGGCTGGTCCGATTGACTCG
>CAJQUW010001576.1:0-122132 GCA_907163375.1 Prostheceraeus crozeri
CTGTTTTCTCCCTAATCTGCTTTTTTTCCTGTTCATTTCTTTCCCCTTTCCTGACTTCATCACCCTTTCTTCACAATCCTCTTTCATTCCCGTTTTTCTCGTTCACCGACGTGATTGTCTGTTCAAGATCTGCGCCCTCTTCACTGGTTACTTCCGCCTTCCTGTTCGACAACAACCACTCCCCCCCATGCTGTTCTCTCAGCCAGCTGTACTTTCCTCTGTTTCGGTTTCCCTCCCTTTCGGGCCTTTGCATTTTATATCTCCTCCTTTCCACCCCTTCATTTCTCCCTGATCTTCCCCTTTTCTTCTTCCCTGTTTCCTATTGTCCCATCGATCGTCCTCGTTTCCATCCAACCTCCTCACATATCCCTTCCCCCCCACATCAGTCGGAGTTGTTCGGCTGTTCCTTCTTCGCCATCCCGATTTCTTCCTCCATTCCTTTTTGTTTCTCGGCTCCTTCCGTCGCCATTCTCTTTTACCCTCCCATTTTTCCCTTTCACGTCCGGCACGTCGTTTTTCCCTACGTTCTCTGTATTTTCCCCCGCCCCGTTTCCGGCGTTCGCTTTTCCCAGTTCTTCTTCCCTCTCTCTCTTCGGCTATCTTCGTTCTTCTATTCGTCCTGTTTCTTCGCGGTCTGTTTCCCTCCTTGATTTCGGCTGTCCCTTCTTCTTTCCTACCACGCCTGTTACATTCCCTTACTCATCCTTGTTCTCTGTTCATTTCTCCCTTTCGTCTATCTCTGTTTTTTTCCCCTTCACCACCAACCACTCGAGTCTGTTTCGTATCTCCCCCCCTTCTGTTCCACAGTCTGTTTTTACTTCAACGTGTTCTCTGTTCTCTCCCACATCCCCCCTTCCCATTCCTTCATTCTTCTCCGTTCTCTTCTTTCTTCGTACCTTCCCCCTCATCTTTCTTCCTGTTTCCTCCTTTCTCCCGATTTCTCCACCCCCATACACCCTCACCCTCGCTTTCCCTCTCTCCTCTCACCACCCTCCCAGCCTCCATTTCTCTTCATTCCCTTCACTCCTATTCACGTCCCTGTCTGTTATCCACTCGTTCACTCCTCTCTTAATCACGTCTTTCCCAACCAGTTCTTCTCTGTATTCTCCTCCTATCGGTTCTTCTGTTCCCTCAGTTCCTCCCCCCCTTTGCCAATTCTGTCCGTCTGTTTTTCCCCTTTGTTTTCGCCTTCCCCCCTCCCTCTCCATATCTGACCTTTCCTGATCTCTTTCACCTTCTGTTCCTTCTTCTTCCCTCGTTCCAGGTTCAACCTTCCTTCTTCCCTTCTTCCCCTCCCTTCACGTTTTTCCTCCGCTTTTTCTTTTCCTCTTTTCCCATTCCAGTCTCTCTCTCAGCCTCTCCGCTTCCCCCACGGTTCCGCTCTTGTGTCCGTCCCACCATCGCTCACCTCTTCTTTTCTTTCATTCTTCCGATTTCCATTCCTCTTGTCCTTTCCTTTCTTTCCATTTCTTTCCACACACTCTGCTTTTCTCTTCACGTCTGTTTCTTTTTCCTTTTTCCTTCCTCCCTTCTTCTTCCTATTTCATCTTTCCATTTCACCCTTCCGGGGATGTTTTCCGCCCCTTTCTCCTGTTTTCCTATCCCCTCCCTCTGTTCGTCCAGGAAATTCATCTCCTTCGCTCGCTGTTTTTCACTTTCTCTATCCGTTTGTCCCCACATTCTCTCTCCTCTCATTCATTTACCATCTTTTCTCTTCTCACTGATTCTTCATTCTTTCCCACTTCACGCATCTTCATCCTCCCCCTCCCTGTTCTCTTTTATCCTTCATTCTTTCTATCTACCTTTTTCCGTTCACACGCCTTCACATTCCTCTTCTTTTCTCACCCTTATCCACATTTCCTTTCCTCTTTCTCTCAATCGTCTCTGTTTTCCCTCTCTCCCCCCCCCCTTTCATCGTTTCATCACCCCAGTCTAGTTCTCCTCCCACTTCCCGCTAACAACGTCTGTTCGTCTTACCACCAAAGAGAGAAGATGTTGACTATCGATTTTTCCGTTTCAGTGACGTCACATGGAGAAACTTTACAAAAGAGATACTACCACATATGATTTCATTCATTAAGGATGGAGGACATCAAGCGGATGGAAGTCGTGAATCGCATGTTAACTACAAAAGTAAACTCAAAACTCAATCTTCAAGAAATCGAGCGCAACATTCCCAATCGAAAGCAATGGTTATTAATAAAGCACAAGATGAAGCCGACAACGAATCTACATCTGGGAAGACCCTCAATGTTAACATGGAGGATACAGAGGAAGGATAAATATGTGACTATCCTATTCTTTCCAAATGGAACAATCCAGTGTGTTGGTGGCTTCACTGATGGTGATCTACCATATCTACATTCTACGTTGGAAAATTTACTTAGTGACTCATTATCTGAATGGGAAGTGAAGACAATGACTGTGTTATGTGAATTGAACTACCATTATGACTTTCGTAAAGTCACATCATCAAATAATCTCACTTATGAAGTGGAACTATTTCCAGCAGCACAGATGACTAACTGGCACCCATATCATGTTCATGTATTCCATAATGGAAAGATTGTGATAACCGGCATTAAAGACATAAATGATGTTCCTCCCATCCTATGTGATTTGAGAAAAATATTTGTGAAATCTACATTGTAGCTATGTAAATATTTAGAAAAGAACTGTACATTTGTAAATACATATTGAAATGTAAACATGTTTTGCTTTCCCTCTAAACCTAACGATTTGAAACATAAAACAAGGATATTTACATATAAAATAAAACTTTATTACAAAACAGTTTCAATATACTTTGTAAGAATTACATCATTTTTATAGCAGTCTTTCGAAAAAAGTTGTAAAACACTTGCAGTTATTTTTCAATGGTCTCTCGTTGACGAAATATAGCACATAACCGCCGCACATGAGAGATACATTGCTTTGAAGTGGAAACGATGTAACTTTCTTAATCGTCCAGGAGAACCTATTCATCCATAATGCAATGTCATGTAAGCGAGGTAGATTAAGAGAGTCAAAATATTCAGCCACTTTATAGCGATTGATGTACACTGCAACCCAATGTTTACCAGGAAGATTGTTGCTGTCCGTATTGATGATAAGCGAACAAGGATAGAAAGGAATTGAATTAGGTAAATTATCTCTAGAGAAGACATCAAGAAATATTGACTTGGAGTAGGGATGAGCATTTCCCATTTTCCTCAAGATTTGTATGTTGCTTAAGTTACTCATCTCTGATAGCTGACAGTTACGTCTCGCATTCTCGTTATTTCAACTTTGCTATCATAGATAGCATAAATGAGGCAAGTAATTGTTTTCTTCAAAGGTGATTCAAATGACACCTCTAGTCGTAGATTACCAGGCTTTGTAACTCCTACGCTTTCACCGCCTAGATCTGCATCTGCTGTGAGATTGTATATAATGAAGAAGTAACCATTTTTATATATATCCATTGTAATTCCATTTGAATCATCTGTGTTAAACATGCTCAGTGCAGTGAAAGTAGAACCATATTCACGTGAAAATTTACCCTCTTTAAAATTAGGCTCATAAGCTTTGCAAGCAACAAATTTTCCATCCTGATAGAGTGCTAGTTTACTAACGTTAAAGTGTTGGAAATTGAATGGATTCTTTTCAAAAGCACCAATAAATGACTCATTTTCCACAAATGTGATATACACCGCCTTCGGCATCGCAGTGGGAAAAAGATTTGGGTAGGCATGAGAGGATGATCCCGCACCAATTGTGAAGTTTGTTAACACACTGTGATTAACTGGATATATTGCATTGCTTTTCCTCAATCCTGTCGCATGCTCGTTGATGACTGACGGGTTCATTGTTACTCTCCTTACATTGAGCACGGCACTACTTATGTTGATTTGATAGTTTGTAGCTCCAAAAGCCATTAACGCGAACTCAGGATTTGCACGAATAAATTTTATTTGCATTTTAACCTGTGATAGTAGATACCTAGATTGACGAAGGAAATCAAGATAGACAGGTCCTTGCAAGTATAATTCCTTTGAATCTGCTGTCAATTCCATTCGTTTTTTTAAACCTCCATTTGAAACCTCATCAAATTTCCCTTGCTGATCATCATACCAGCCGGCAACTTGCAAGTGTGACTGTTTAGCTTGCTTCTGAAATTGCGTCATTGTATTTATGTATGCTCCATAGGGATATGCTCGATCCCCTCCTTCAATCTGTTTGTCATTCAATATTAAATACACATCTGAGAATAGACTGGCAATAGGAAGATTTGTCAATCCCACTTTATCCTTAGTTGAATCAATATTGGTACCATCAGTCTTCTTAATTTGTATACACAATTCTAAATCAATGGATTGACAGTCAATATAATCTTGAGGATTAGCAGGGATATCAAACTGAATAGGCTGTTGGTTACCATTGATATTTGTTGTGGGGACTATATCAACAATAGTTGAGGAAATAATGTCAGTTTGATGAGGTGGTGAATCAAAGAAACACAAAGCCGAATTGATACTCTGCATCGTATTAGCTTTACAAATATGTTGTCTTCCTTCGTTTTGACTTGTTTCCAGTCGCTGTGGAATTTCGTTTGCGCTTTCTTGCTTTCACACGACGTCTTGATTTAGAACGTGCTGCTCTGGTGGGCTTTTTACTTCTCCTACGCCTTTGCTTAGTAACTCGACCTGATCCAACTTGTCTTGACTTCCTACGTTTCTTCGAACTGTACGCCTCGTCTTTGTTAAATCATCTAATGCGTCTATGGCAGATTGCTGTGCACGCAATTTCATGGATTCACCGATATTCTCCCCTTGAAGTGCATCAGCTGCAACATTTGCACCAAAGTCTAAAGCTCTGTTTCCAACCCGCTTCATGAATGGTACGCCATACTTTTTGAGTGTTGGGAGAACCATACGTCTTAGTGCGCCGAATATGCCTCCTCCAACTTGTCGTCTACCTCCAGCAAACACGGGATAGCCGCTCTGATAGGATGGACCACTGTAAATGCCTGACATTATGTCCTGTAGATAATTATAGATCCCACAATAGCGTAAAGCCTTATTCTCGTGTCCTGATGTGTAGTGTTAAAACAGTAACACCACCACAGAATGGTACTACTTCACCTGTATCATCATGAATTGATATGTCAATTCTATTGATGACATTTCTGCTCATTGGTACATACATCGTGTTAATAAATTCTCGATTGATTAGTTGCTTCCTTGCGGATGAGAGAGGAAATGTGCGCAGAAGTGGGGCCTCAATGTCGCCAACCCTTGTATATTCAATAATGTTACAATAGACGTATCAGTTACTTATATCACGCTCTAGTGATGGGGCTGTATCGCCTATTGATGTGCCTTCATAAATAGTTGATTTTGAGAATCCCAATGTGGACGTTAACACGCTATCCAGCTTGATAAGAGAGTTCTTCCATACCTTTAGAATCATGCGTTTCTTATGTGGATCATAAGAAAAGTGATATTCATCTGCGTCAAGGTAATCTACACCAAACTCATTTAACTTTGTACATAATTCAGATGGCGTTTTCAAGCTTTCAATGTTCAAATTAACTCTTTTTACAAGTTCACTGGAAGTAGACAATTCATCACCCAATATGTCTTCGCTGTATACGTGGATATCCCATGAAGCATTTGTTGATGCTTTGAGTTGAGAAGAGGACAATTGAACCTTGAATGTATCATTTAACTCTGTCAACCAAGGTGCGCTTTCAAGGCCCTTAAACATCCCAATCATTTCAGATCCGAATTCAATAACAGCGGACTCAGACTTTTCCAATGGTGTCTTTTTAGTAAAAACAATAAATTCTGCCTCCGTTTCAACAGTAAATAAAGTTACTTTCTCTTTCTTATATTCACAAGTCATTAACGTTTCTGGCACTGATCCTTGAAACTTTCTTGCAAAGTCTTCAACACTTCTAATGACCTCAAATTAATTTTTTACTCGGATGCTCCTTTTTTGTAATGCATACAATTGCACAATTCTACATTGAAAATCAGTGACTTTCCTCTCCGAATTCCACTCACGTCCATTGTACCAATACCTTGATGAGAAAGTTGTTCTGGAATACCCAAAAGTATGACTCAAATCCTTACCTAATACAAGAAGAACATGCTTCCCTTCCTTCATCAATTTTGTTGACCCCTTTATGACTGGTTTGTAGAATTTATTCAAAGTCAGCTTGAAGAGATCATTTATTCGTTCAAAAATTCTACCGATTTCCTTTTCTGTATCTTGCAAGCTCATTGTGGGAAACTTAGAATCAAAAGTTGACGTTGCAAATGCCTTTTGAATTTTAATCATGTTTTGGACAGATGGTAAAGATGTTGAAAAAGGATGTAAAGTTAGATGATGAAAAGCCCATGTACCATGTAGACTATTTTGAAATATGCGAAAGCAATCATCCTTCTCTCGTACTTCTTTATGTAATTCAAAATAGTTGTTCTTTAGCAAACTGATATCGTTGTAATAAGTAATTTCAGTTAGAGCAACTTCATGGGGTCCATGCAGAGTAATTGGATTAGCGAATTCAACAGAGTAGAGAGATGGTTTGTTACTTGGGAATATCTTGGGGTTGCTATTGCTTGGAAGAATGATATTGAAGTTAGTAGACATGTTGACCTCATATATGTAAGAAGACACATGCTATATTAGCTTAAAAGTTACGAGTGTCTCCCACCTCCACATTTTGTAGATCCTGGTGCGTTATCCAGCTATTGAATGAATCAGGATATCCTTTCCATTTAACTAGATATTTCCTTTGATTGCCATGACCTTTCTTCCTAATTATTTTGTCAATCATATACACCTCTTCACTTCTGTCTACTACTTGCAATTCATAAGAGTAAAATTTTCCTTCAATTGGATTGCCATGGTAATCTATCAATTTATACATGGTGGGTCTAAAGTTTGTATTTACTTCACCTACAAAAAACTCTTCTTCAGTCCAATTAGGTAGATACCCCTTCTCAAATGTAGACTTAACCTTTGAAATCCGAACTCTATCACCAACATTTATTTTCTTTTCATTGGAAATGTTTTTCGCTTTCTTATCATACAATCGAAGCCATACATCCATCGCATTATCTGGGGTAACATCGACAGGTTTCATCTTAATGATTCGATGGTAGCTTTCATTGTAATTCTTAACAAATTTCTGCAGCTCACCTATCCAAACATGTGTATTTTTTGCAGTGAAATAGCGCCATATTTTTGTCTTCAGTGTGCGATTGAACCTCTCAACCATGGCAGCTTTATAAGCACTTTTGACACTAAACAATTCCACATTATGACTTTTAAGGAGACTTCGAACATGAGAGTTTTCGAATTCCTTCCCTTGATCGGTCTGTATTCTTTGCGGAACACGCCCCTCATCGAAAATGCTCTGAAAAGCCGCTTCAACTTCTGGTCCTCGTTTAGATTTCAGCGCACGTGCCCAAGCATAGCGAGATAAAATATCTATTACGGTTAAGATGTATTTATAGCCATCATTGTACTGTGATATCTGTTGCATGTCAGCCAAGTCCGCTTGCCATTGAATATCTATATTGTTAACAACATATTTTCTCGTTGGAAACCGCTTTCTCGCATTTTTGTGAAGAGTGTAAGTCGGTTGACTCCTTAACCACTTCTTGACTTTCTCTATCCCCACACCTGCTGCACGAGCTAGAACCTCCGGACGACTGAAACTTGCGGGGTGATTTAAGTCGCAATAAATCTTTCTGAGTTTCACTGCTGTACTCATCGTCTTTGTTCTGATTTGCACGCGTATTACTCCCACAGCAACTGCTAACACAATTGATATCAACCTCTATTCCCTCTTCTCTTTTACCTTCGAGCGCAGATTTCAAACAGCAGCAAAACTTTTGTAGCGACATGATATGAGAGAAGCAAAGCATAATTTATATTTGCTTAATATTTACTATAATCCTTTCCAACACGCATTGAGCGCCTAGTAGCTCTTTTTGGTTGAAGATCATCGGGATCATGAAGCTCTCGCTTGACCGCCATCGTGGGTGTTTTACTTTTTGTTTCATCTTGTAAGTGACCCTTGTCCAACTCATTCACAGTCGGTCCTCCAATAATATTGTGTGGTACATTTTGATCAGATAAAATTTTCTGAAAATATGACCACCCTTGTGGTGCACCTAGTTTTCGCCTTACATCTCTGACAGCATATTGCAGAAGGTCATCTATGTGACTATTTCTAATAACATCACCAGTTGTTTCATCTATTATCTCCCCTCTCTCATTGAACTTCACATGTGGATCAATGAAGTCAAATAATCGCTCAGCGCGCACACGATATGGTCGAGGTGTTGACAAGGTTATAAATCGTTGCAACTTATCACGAATCTGTCGCCTCTCATCAATGTTTTCAGCTGCTAACTGCATTCGTCGATAGGGATCCTTAATCTTCTGAATTTCCATATCCTTTTGTGTTAGTTCCTTAAGTTGATTCGTAATAGGTTGATCTATATTTTTGACTTCTTGTGCACTTTGTAATGTAGTCAATTGTATATACTCCTCTTGAGGAATGACTACCATCTTTGAATACGACATGTTTGTAATAATAATAAGGCAACAAAGTACATTGCTTAAAACTAGCTGTGAACCGAGAAAACTGTCATTGGTTCAGCGGAATTAGGTATGATATTTGTTCGAAATCGAAGTCGTTCCGGACATTCCTGGGTTAGATCAATAAATAGATAGCCATGTGGTTTCTTAGTTACATCTTCATATATTTTTGAAAGAACTTTAGGTTGTTGAGGTAATATCTGTCTACTGAGATGATGTATCTGACTGCTGTCTCTTGGATTTTTAAATATTGCCAAATAATGTGTATTCAAACTCCTAGTTCTTTGCACTTTCCCTCCATCAAAAATGTTTTGGGTGATATAGATAATAAAAGCTTCCCTATGATGTGCAGTTTGAATGAACATTTCAGTTACATCCTTTGAAGATTTGCTTTCACGTAATAGATCATCTAATACTAGTAAGTCACCTGCTTTGATGTCTTCAGTTGTCGGTAACCCTTGCTTCACATCATAACCTTTCTGGCGAAGTGCAGAATGTAGTTGTGGTTGAAATATGCCATAACACCATTCAACTCTTTTAATTTCTTTATTAAACATCTCATTTCTAAATTGTAGTAATTGAGTTACAAAAGTAGTTTTACCGGACTGACTTGGTCCGGCCACACACATTGTGCGATCAGTGAATAGGCGAAAATCTGTCATCCTGAAATTTCAAAAGCTTGAAAGACCAACACCAACCAGTTTGCTTAGAATAAAACAAGTCATGTTCCGTAACAACTTTATTTACATTTAGAAACTTTCATTTCACATTCACAGCATTTGTGTTTCCTCATCAATGTCAGCATTAAAATAACTTCTCGCGTCAATTTGAGCATCTTGGCGTTTCAATTTCAACTTAACACTCCCTTCCTTGGATTTCCGTCCCCGCTTTTTGCTTTCTTCAACATCCTTCCAATCTTTTGAAGTAGATTTATCGATGGTGATTAGACACTTATCAATCGGCATTGGCTCATAAACCAACTGTAGAACTTTCATTTGTAACGATGCCACTTTTCCGGTTGAGCCGTGAGCACCAATGTATAGACCGTTGACGTGTATTAAACCCATGTATCGTCCGCGCTTCAGATCATCACACTCCATTGTATTTCCAAGTAGATCGAATGCTTGAAAGTGATCGGACAATTTCAAGAATAGCGTATCGAACTCGGGTAAATCCTTATAGCCACTTCCTTCCTCTAACGCCTTCCTCCAATGTGTAGGAGCACTTTCGGGCAACACAACGCATTCCTTCGCCAAAGAGTCGATGGTTTTGAGTATCATCTGCTGCCATTTCGGAAAGGTTACTCGCATTTGTCTCATGTTGCTATAACCAGATGAAGACATACCATTACTGTGGAAAAATGGAACTTGAAGGTAGAAACCATCGTCACCATAGCTCAACGTTTGGAAGTAAAAGGTATTTCCAATCCCTTGAACCTTCCTTGTCGGTCGGAACTTAAAGAGATCACGTTCAAATGAGTCGCTCTCCTCTCTAACTATAAACCTTTTTTGAGACATAATTCAATGTTGTACTTATTCGGAGCTTTTCAACCGTCAGCGATGAATGATAGCTTGAAAGTGATTAAAGAGTACAAGCGCGTCTCTCTTATATACATATTCACATGAGTCATTAATCAATGATGACGTGTCAATCCATGATTCGTCGTCTACAGCAACACTGCGGCACCTGCCACAACTTTCCCTAGTGGACTGTTGAGTACATTGTAAATGCTGTTTCCAATATCATTCAACATATTCAAAAACCCACCACCTCCACGCTGAACTAAGTTCCGCCTTTTCATATCACTGCTTCTTGGATTTGAAAATTTTCTAATGCTGTTTAGAGAATCAGTACTCAATAAAGGCTTGTATATTGGGAGGCATTTGTGTATTGCAACAGCCAAATCACGAATGAAATCATCACTGGAGTTTTGAATTAATTTGCACTTAACTTTATTGTTTCGCATGCTGTTTAACTTTCGCAACGCCTTCTTAAACTGACTTGAAGGTCTAAAAGAACCATTCTTCCGAGAAAAAGATGCCTTTCGTTTTGCAGTCATTTTTATTGTGTTAAAAGCAAAGCATTTATAAAAATATACATTTTTGCTTAGTTCCATGCAACAAAGTCAAACGGTAACAGATGGTAGGTCGTAGTCATCAACATCACTCAAGGTCTGAGTCGTTGCAGTTATAAGCTGTTCTATATTACACATTAAATCCTTTGATAGAGGACAGCATGAACAGCATGGTTTTGAAGCGAAGACTTTTAAAAGATTAGCATAGTATGCTCTAAACTTGATTATGTCCCGGTCATCTTGCACTGCCACATTGACGCTCATCGACGGGGGTCCGGTAAACATGTCCACCTTGAATTTACCACCATTTTCCTCATAGTGGCTAAATACGATTATATCATGCAAACAAGTCTTCAATTTCCGTGTTCTCATTTCACAATAGCAACGAGAACTCTGTGGAATAGCTTCCGTCAAACTCAGAGGCTTGAACACTTCATCGAGCCAAAATCGTAGTACTCGCGTAAGGGCATTGGTCAATGTCCTCATTAAGAGTTTCTGAAGTTCAATATCATCTTCACAATGATAGAATGTGACAATATCCTCCATCAGATCTATGAGATCAGCTTTGTAACCAATAACATCATTTGCAGAGTAGAAAATCTTGCTAGTAAACAGATTGTCTTTGTGAATAATTGAAACAGGAATGATCGTGGTAAATGGCATGTTTATTAATGTCTACAATCCTCAACAAGTATGGTTGTAATAGAAGTGTGATAACCCTATATACAAAAGCTGCACAATAGCAACCAATCACAGACACGCATGATGACTCATCATGAACGATATACAGTGACTGTTGAAATTATTTCTTCATCACAAAGGGGACAAAATGTAGTTTCCAAGGGTATATAGCATGTAGAACACATGACAAAATGAGAACATGGTAACAAGAGAAGGGATTTTTCCCGTTCAAAACACCTAATGCAGTTCCGTTCACATAATAGTTTAAACGTCTCTGTTTCTAATTTCTTTCTGAAGTCACTTTCATTGATAGAACATTTTGATAAATCAATTGAAGGTTTCACTTTTTTTATCTCCGTTTCAGAAAGTTCCAATTTCATCCTCCTAATTTCACTGTCTTTATAATGTAGCATTGAGAAATCTTCTATCCAACTACGATCCAATTTAGCATTCATGGTATGCTCATCCAGATCCATTAGTCGTTCAACTAAATCACCAGCTTTGATATTTTCATTTAGATTTGTAACAGTTTCTATAGCCTTTAGCGAATAACCAAGGTCTCTTGCAACAATCCATGAAATTGGGAAACTAACCATCAAGCAACTTCCACGTATTTATAACTTAACCTAGTTATGAAAATAAATAAAATTGTCATCATAGTCACAATGGCCACAATTGTCGCATTTGAGCAAGCAGTCTCAAAACAAACACCTGTTTAAGTACCGAAATAGATGTTCGCATCCCTATTCTAATTCACATACTCTAATTCAATTTCGGAACAAGGCGTTCCGAATCATTGAGTATGATCTCAATTCGCCTATCAATCGGAACGCGGCTCCTATTTACATGTTCCTATCCATGTTCGCATCCATTCGCAATTCGAAACATGTTCATATCCATGTTCGCATTCGCAATTCGGAACATGTTCGCATTGGCAATTCGGAACACATGTTCCTATCCATGTTCGTATCCACTATCAGTGCGTCCGCATAACTAACTACTCGTGTTTAATGTTGAACTGGCTGCTTATTGTTCGATTGCTATGGTATTATGTCAGCAGATTGTGCCATTTCATTAACGTTACATGTTTCAATGTTTCCTTTCTAGTCAAACAGAAGAAGAGACATGTCTAATTCTGTGGTTGCAACAATATGTTCATAGATATCTGTTGCACCGACGTCAATTTCAAAAGTAAAACGATTTGAAAGCGATGATAACGCCATGAACTAAATTTCATTTCATTCTTATCATGTCTCGACCTCAACGAACTGCTGCGCTTCAAGCTACTGCTGCTTTAGAACTGCTTTCTTCAGATGGTGGTTTATCCAGTGATGACGATCGACACATCCGAGGAATTGTGTGCTGCTAGCAACTCCAGTGACTCTAGTGAGGACGAGGATATTCCAGCTCCACTTCGTGTGAGATGTAATGCTGGAGGTGATGGACCTGCAAGCTCTTCATGTGTGTCCACAAATGATACGATTTCATTATCTTTGAATGACGATTCGAACTGGAAGCATCTTCAAATTGGTTCGTCTAATGATCAACGACGAGTAAGTGCTCACAATGTGTTCAAAGAGGCATCTGGACCAAGTCACTATGCTAGAAACAAAATGACTTCAAAGCTTGATGCTTGGCGCCTATTTATCGATGAGACCATCTTGAGGCATGTTTATCATTGTACCAACTCTCACGTGCAAGAGAAGAGTGAGCTGAACAATTTTACTGTGGATGAGTTTGAGAAATTCGTTGGCCTGCAGCAGAGTTGGAAAAGTCGGAATTGGAATTGGAATTGACGATATTAAAATCTACTGGAATTGGAATTGACCTTGATAAACCTCAATTCCACTTTTTCGATAGACCTGTGATAAATCTATTTGTACAAAAATTGAAATCACAGTAGGCCTACTCGGCCGTTGTGTTAACTGCCGAGATTAGAGAGGGATAGATCGACAGAGGTAGCTTTGTTCTACAGTATTGTTGAATAAAGGGTGTTTTTTTATGACTTCGATGGGCCTACAGCCCCGGACAATGTTATTTCAGCGATTAAGCAGGCCATGAAAAGACAGTCATCTTTGTTCAATCTGTTATTTAGTTATTTACCAAGTAGGATAATTAATCAAAAATAAAACAATTGTTGAATTTAGTTTTAGATAGGACAAGCAAAAAAATGGAGATTAACTTAATTGTTGTACACACGAAAAACAGTTGGTTTGGAGAGAGGATAATTAACGCTGCATTAAAGGGCAACAACCCTGTCAGTTCAAATCATGATATAGACAGTGTCAGCAAATTATTCTAATAATTAATTAGTCAATTGCATGAACTATTATTCAACTTCCAATCACAACAATTAACAATATTAATTTTAAAGACTATAGTTATATAGATACGATGCGCAACGATAAAAGAAAAACTTTACACTTACAGTTCACTTCTTAATGTTGAATTCACTTCAATTCGATCGGACTCACTTATACCAAAATAATATCATAAATATCAGTGTCACTTATACCGTCAATCTTCAATCGCGCTAGCTGATGTGTTGCCGTATATGCTGCTGTGTTGTTGTTCGCTGGCTGGCAGTGGTTGTTGTTACTTCTGTAGTTATGTGACACCGCGAGAGCCCGGAGTTCTAGCAGCTACTGAAGATGTCGTATGTAATAGTTATTGCACTGGGAGCAACAGTCGAGCGCGTAGCGCGAGACTGGCTTCCAGTGCGATAACTAACTTATCGGCACTGCTTTCTGTGCACGGTGTCACACAAATCTTCCCTTTTTCTTGTGTGAGCCATGTGTGAGCACATGTGTAGCACACGTGCAGCACGCTTCAGACCACTCTGGCATTGAAACACGAACTGGACATTTCTCTCGTGTAGTTGACAGAGACACGAAGAGATTCAAGAGAAGATGAGAAGTTAAATATGTAGTCAGAATTTCACTGAGTTGTCTCTTAGTGCCTTGCTTTTATTTTAGATGATCTCCATATGAGGTCAAACATAAAACGTCATTGATTGTTCGTTTAAATCACTTCGATTTTATTGCAATTTCTAAGGGTGATTTTAGGAATGTTTTATGGAACGTGTTATGAGGAGCACGCGTCATACCGCTGTGGAACAGAAACCCGGAGTAATTATTTTTCTAATATGAGTGACAGCGACATGTGATAATTAATTGGGAGTCTGCAGTCCGAGAATTGAGAGAAGATGATTAGAATCAAATACTTTTAGATTTTCATTAAAGTGTCTAGTTTCCTTGCTTTTCCATTATCTCTACACTTCATGATTAATAGTCTGGAGTCTAAGAAATTTAAAGATTGTGAGACGCAAGCAGTTAGAAATTTTGACACAAGTGTGCATGTTCTATGTTTTCGCTCCATTTTATCACTACATTTGGGCTGACAGCTTTCTTTCCACAACATCAATAATTTCTTCCACTTCACTATGTGATCAATTTTCTAGGAGCAATAAAGTCCATACGTTTCCTTTGGTGTCAGTTATCTATCTTCTCACTTATTTATGTGTAATTTTATATGTGTTATGGTTTTCATCACTCCCAGAACTTCATCCTTCCTTACTTCATGTTTAAAAATTTGCTTTGTGCTGCTTTCTCGATTATATGTGCTCTTCGTTTCTTTGCATATACTCATTGGCTGATATTCGCCATTTGCATCAATTAGAATACTTTCAATATTTCGTCCGTGTTTTGGTATATTTCATTATACACGGGGAATGAGATAGTAGCTTATTATTCACGGTGACTAGAACATAGCCTAGCACAATTAAAATCTGGCAATCATAGCATAATTTGCGTGTTTTGATTATAAATGTGGAGGTGATTTACATAGGATTTATTATAACATTAATACTTTTTAACTTTGGGATTTTTTATAACTTTTCATAGAAGTATCTACACTTCAAGATTGATCGCTTTAATTACTATAAGAGCAGCACGCGGAATAAATTAATTGTCTGAAGTATAAGAAATTGAAGGATTAAGGCAGCTGCCAGTTCCATGTTTTTGTTGTACTTCATTGCTGCATCAGGGATGACCGCTTCTGCGACATTAATAACTTATACCACTTCTTTATGTGATCAATTTTGGAGGAGTGAGAAAGTCTCCCACGTTTCCTATGGTGTTAATTACTTTTTCACCTATTCATGTGTAATTGTATCTGAAGTATATTTTTCATCACTCTAAGAACTTTCTTTAAAATTCTCCCGCACGAATTAAGAATCTTGAAATCTTTACATCTGCTTGTGCTGATTACAATTGAAACATCAGAAACAACTTTATCCCGACTATAGAGAGCAAACTAAAAGAAATCACATTAATTACCACAAAATATTAAGCGCCCGATCCATGTTTTGTTTACTGTGTTTGTGTGACATGACCAAGACTTGACTTCATACATTTGTATTCTCACCCGCAAACAGACTTCACTTTCAACTCGTGTTGATGATGTAAACACCGCGATTCATTCCATTCCTACACAATGGCATTCACACATTGCATACAGCCATGATTTGGAGGAGTGCAATAAGCAACGAAAAAAGCTCGCCGTGCGATAACCAATCCACTAGTTGGTTGTCGCACGGGAGCTCTTGTTATCGTTCGCTGTGCGATAAGTGTTGTTGTTGTGTCAATTTCTCATCGTTTCTAATTTATACAAATTTTTGAGACTTGACGATAAAACCACTTTCCTTTGAAAATTGAAGGAGTTTTCTTTAATCTGTGCTCGTTTGCTTTCGACCCGATCACATTTCGTTTTTATCACGGAATTTTTAATCTCCTTTTTTAACATGGACCAATTAATCAGTTTTCATGATATCATTTTCATCGTCGTTTTTTCTTTCATCAACAATTACCTTATTTGCACACTGAATTTCTTTCTTCTGTCAGTTTATTAATAGATTTATTCGCATCTCATCTCTCTCTCTCAGCGTTTGATTCTTTGCTGACCGTTAACTTTCTTATATTTTTTTCACGAGATATTGAATATCTCGTTTACGAAACGAAAATGACATAGGCTGACCGGTTACATATAAACATGTACACTAGAAATATGAACTATGAGCATGAAAACGCACATAGGAACGACGCAGGGAACGGCACACAGGAACAAAGAGGATAGGATAAGGGCACATGGGTTAGATTGAAACGAACAAACGTTAGATACATTAACTTAAGACACTATACGCGACATGCAATTATCGGAATTGAATCTTATTATGGAATTGGAATGGAATTGAACTGTTTCGACTGGAATTGGAATTGGATTTGGAATTGAAATTTCTGCTCCGGAATTGGAATTGGAATTAAAAAATTTCAGTGGAATTTTTCCAGCTCTGGCCTGCAGTACTGCAGAGGATATTACGGCAAAAATCATTCCGTTGATCTTCTTTGGTCCAATAAATTTGGCGTTCAAATATTTTCAGACACTATGTCGAGAAATCGTTTGGTTGAGATAAAACGTCATCTGAGATTTGATGAAAAGCAAACTCGCAGCTTTCGATTGGAGGAGGATCCTTTCGCTCATATCCGATTTGTTTAAGAGTTCTGTTGCTGAGAATTCCTCACGTTCCTCACTATTCTTTGTGCGTCGACGAACAGCCCATGCCACTGAAAACGAGATGTAGATTTATCGTATACATGCCTGATAAACCGGACAAATTCGGTCTAAAGAATTGGTTTCTTGTTAACAATGCCTCAAAGTATGTTTGTAACATATTGCCTTACTTGGGTGCCTATGAGAAAGATGCACGAGGGAATCAACGATTGAGCAACTATGTTGTACACACCCTTGTGCAGCACTTGTACAACAAAGCATATAACATAACAACTGATAATTTCTTTACCAACACGCAATTGGCTTACGAATTCAGAGAAAAAATACTTCTTTGGTAGGAGCAGTGCGGTCCAATTCAAAAGGATTGCCTGTGAACTTAACGAAACAGAATTTGAATCTGCATGAAACCTCTTTTATGTACAACTCTAAGGAATATGCAATGGTATTGAAATACAAATGCAAGAAGTCCAAGAGTGTTTACTTGCTTTCGAATATGCACGTAAATCCAACTATAATTGATCCAGGTGTCAAATCGAAGCCCAATGTAGTGAAATTCTATAATACGGAAAAATGTGGCGTCGATGCCGTCGATTCCATGTTGAGGATGATGAGTTGCCGCTCTGCCACCCGAAGGTGGCCTGTCGCAGTATGGCAGAATTTACTTGATATTGCGGCATTGAATGGATGGATAATTTACAGAGAGTGACTGGATCGAAAATCAACCGTAAGGAGTACTTAAATTCGCTGATAGAGGAGCTAACGAAAGTACAGGACAAAGATTCTTCGCCATCAAACATCAGCAGCTCTATCGAACCTCCAACGAAACGAAGGAAATGTGAGACTAGCCTGCAGGAACAAGGCAAGTGCTTCTTGTCGCAATTGTGGTGTAAAAATCTGTGGATCTCATTGTGCAGATCAAGTGGTCAAAGTATCTTTCAGCTCATGTGAAAAATGCATAAAATGATGTAGTTATGAATTTGAAAATTAGTATATAAGCTGATATGGTGGCATCTCCGTTTTGATTTTTTAGTAATATAGGGCACTAGTGGCCTAGTAGTAGCACTTGTAAATAAGAATATTTTGCATGAGTTTGTGGTCGAAGTAAAATCTGCTAGGTACTGGTAGCTATATCAATTCAATTTTTCATCAGGCTTACATTACACGTACGATCAAAAGATCCTGCTTGGGACGCTTCGATGTCGATAAATATAAGGATATTTATGACATAAGTGCTGCGTAGGCTTTGACCTAGATTATTTCAATGTAATAATCTTACACTTGATAAGACAAAATTTCAAACAAATAAAGTGAGGGCGTATACCATATATGTCATTGCATAAGTACATTGAGACATAAACTAAAATTATTCATAGATAGTCAAATTTGACTACCTGGCTGTTCTAGGTATAAATATAGCTCGGCTGTTCTAGTGGGTTTACTGGTTTTCAACGTAGTCGAATCCGTTATTGAATGAAAAAAGAACTGTTATTATGATTTAAGAGCTGCTATAATTCAGATTTTATTCAGATGCTTGCTACGGCAATGATCATTTTATACGCTAATAACTGTAATAAATTTCATTCAAATTGTGAATTTGTTTCCATTACATTTCAGTTTCAAGCTCATATGTACCAAATTGTCAGTACCTGTAATAAATTATAGTTGCTTTCAGTGACAGATTCCATCTCATATATTAGATATGCCTATTATGTGGTATTTCCACTTAATATACCTGGGTATATTAACCTGATCGAAACTTATTCAGCAATTTCGTCATTTTCCAGTTAACATACCGGGCATATTAAGGGGAAAACTCTTAAGGGGATTTGAAGTTTATTTGCTTTGCTTCATGATCATATCTTAGCTGATCATGTCATAACTGCCCCCGTCTCCAGTAGTCCTGAAATCATTGACGAGTTGTTAAAAATCTTGTCGATCCACTAACCAGACGCAAGAGCATCAACTACGGCGTGAGAAGGTTGCTACAGTTTCTGAATAGCTGGCGACAAACTTTCGTTTGCATGTCAGAGATTCGAAGTAATTCTGAATGACTGAGTTGTGAATAATACAAAGTTGAAGTTTGCCAGTGAACGGAGGGGCCGATCTTGATGAAACTTACATATTCTTGGAGCTGATAACAGTAGTAATAAAATGGCGAACACCCGACCGGCTCCCCCCCTCTGGAACGTGAGAGGTTGCGGTCTGTCGTGGTGTGCCGGCCAGGCTGGCGTGGTGTGCCGGCCAGGTTGGCCGCTCCCATCGTTGACAGCAATCGGAGAGAAAGAATGGTCGCTGACGTCCCCCCCTTCGATAAACGACAGTGTCGTGGTGAACTTGGGCGACCGCCAGGTTTTGACTTGGTGCTATAGTGTGTTAGGATTTTCGTGAACATGAATGAATTTTGGGGTGAAAATGGGATGTTTCGAGTGGAAGCAGTGCTCGGAGGACTTTGCAACTGTGATTTTTGGATTCAGCGTCAAATTCTGCATCTGTGGTGTGATTTCCAGCTCAATCGGCGAGAAAAAATGTTCAACTTCGGAAAAACGACAGAGTTAGAATGTGGGTTGGTCTTGAACTGTAGCGTCAAAACGAGGCATCGGATGGGAAAACGGACGCCAGATTCGGATTCAGCGTGAAATTCTGCATCTGTATGGTGAATTTGAACGCAATCGGAGAGAAAAAATTTTCGCTGACGTCCCCCCCCCCCGGCACCGATCTTCCAATTTCGCTTCTAGTGATCGCGTAGAAAGTCGTGCAATAGCTCGTTTGAAAGCTAAGAGTGAGACAAATTCACTGAAAGAAACGGCTTGTTCATATCTGTCTTCGTTTAGATGTGAGACGCCATTTAAGATTTTGGGAGATTGGCGAAAAACGACAGAGTTAGAATTTTGGACGTTTTGGGCTGTAGCGCCAAAACGAAGCATCGGAAAGCAAAACGGATTTCAGATTTGGAATCAGCGTCATTTATTCACCCAATGAAGAGTGTGTCCATCATGATTTGAGGAAAAATTTTTTCAAATTTTTTCAAGATGACGAAATGTTTGCATTTTTGGCTATTTTTTGACAAAAAACTAGATTCAAGGCTTCGGACCTATTTCAGTGGACAGACCGCACTGAGATGTGCTAGATCTGAAATTTTGAGACTGATTGGAGTCAGACTTTTTGATTCGGAGTTCATTGAAAACACCACTTCAGATACTAAATTGCACATTTTTTGAAATGATGAATTTTTCGCATTTTTGGCTATTTTTTGCCGAAAAACTAGATCGATTCAAGGCTTGGGACCTATTTCAGTGGACAGACCGCACTGAGATGTACTGGATCCGAAATTTTGAGACGGATGGGAGTCAGGGTTGTGAGTTGAGATGCCATTGAAAACCGTAAAAAGGCCAATTTTCCCATTTTCTAACTTAGGAATTTTTCAGGACTTGACAATTGGCCGACTATAAAAGCACGGAGCATCAACTGAGAAATCACTTTTACTAATAACTTGCTAGAGGTACGTGAACAGATCCGAGCTCCGGCTCCAAGTCGCGTTTTCCAATGGAAAACGGGTTAGATTTTTCGATTGCTAATATCAGCTAAGGTGTCAGACTTATAGGTTAGCCAGTGTATGACTGGTGATCACTTTGATCGAATAGGCTAGAAACTTGTAAGCGGTATATCTTCGGTTCTAGTACACCGATTGACTTGATTCAAGTTGCATGTGATAGCTCTTGCTCAAAGCTATATTTATAGACTACTTATGAAATTTCATAAGTAGTGCAAAAATGCAGAAATATTTAAATTGGTTATATTTGATGATTTTTCGGGGTTTTCCACCCTGCTGAATTCAACTAAGGCATTTATAATGTTGTACGAGGCGAGTTTCGGCTCGAGACTTGTTTCCTGATGTAAATAACTCCACCGATTTTCATGTCAAAATCGGGGTCCGAATACCAACACAGTGATATGAAGCACGCTCTGTCCGTCGGAGGTTGGATTTGTGGGCCGAGGCCTTGGAGTTGGGATAAGATCCCCTCTGAGTAATGCCTGTAACGGATTCATCAGCTTAACTTGTCTATCCTCAAGTATTGATAACATGATGATTTGAATTTAAAATCATTGTTTTCCATTTTTCGCTTCAGAAATGCCGAAATACAATAATGTGAAGACCAGTTTCAAACTGTGTCAATGCCGGAAGGTATTCCGAGCTGACGCCTTCAAGAAACACGCTTGCACTAGCAAGAAACAGATAGGGGTCGGTCGCTACTATTGCGGAGCCCACAAAGTCAGTCGCTTAAGTGAGCGGTTGGAGGATTGGCACTCACAACACAGCGAGTGTCAAACAGGCGAAGTAGGCGAAGAAGAACGGAGTTCACTCTTCGCCACTGAGCTTCGTTCTTTGGAGCTACAATCCGCCAACGAACAAGAACGGAGTTCACTCTTCGCCACTGAGACCACTGAGCTACAATCCGCCATTGAAGCGATTGCCGCTGTATCCTCGCTTACTAGCGAGAGCTCGCTGTCCAGCAGCGATAGTGAGGAGGAGGAGGGAGAGCTACAGTCGCAACCTATCAAGGACGTCGACCTCGATCGCGAGACCCCTGCAGCCGTGACTGCGAGCGGAATTGCAACGCAATGTCGCAATTTTGTCAAGCGCCCGCCGGTGATCGCCGAACGGGAGAAACTAAAGAAAGAGGTGGAGAAGTTGAAGGAGGAGGCCTTCTCATACAAGGCAAAGTATGAGGACCTAAAGAACGTGGTCGGAGAGATGAAGAAGGTGAAGGAGAGATTAAGCGAGCGGGATGGCGAGTTGGAGCAGGAGAGGCTCAAGACTCTCAAGGGGAAAGCCAGAGAAGAGGCTTTGCTAGCAGAGAGGGAAAGTAGGGAGAAGGAGATACGAAGGTTGAAGGAGGAAGTAGAGAGACTCCGTGTGCAGATGGCTAAGGTGGTCGAGACGAACCACGAGCTGCACCGTTCTGCGCAGCTGGTGGATCGCGATTGAAGGGTGCGTTCCAGCCGTCTGCACATCCCTATTAGAAAGGGGAGAGTAGCAGAAACTCCTCTCTTGTACGAGCGTGGAAGAGGGGAGAAATGCTACTCTCGGGTGAAGAAAGGGGTGGAGTGTCTACACTTCACCTTCGATCATCGTGATCCGATCTCGAATTTCCTTTATGAGGAAGCGTCCGAGAAGATCTGTAAGTAAAAATGACTAAATTAAAATGTAAGATGATAACTCACTACTTCTTTCTTTACAGACATCCAAGAGAAGCGACCACCCGCCCCGTTGCCGGAGCCGCAGTCGAAACGGCAAGCCTGAGTCCCTATCCCACACCCCGAGACCGCCAAAAACGGTCCTTATGGGGCCACCATGGGGCAAGACATGATAGAATCTCCACGCGGTTTGCCCTGGGCAGTCTTTAGACTGGCGACAGTCTTTAGTCTGGCGAGTACTATCATTAAGTTGAATCTGCTATCAGTCAACTTGAACGTTGCGTCGCGTTAGAGGGGTATATAAACCACTACCTCTCACTTCATTTCATTTCAATCATGGAGACACCAAACGCTGCAGTCAGCTCTCCTCGCGGACCGCAGTTAAGACCGCGAAATATATTTAATGAATTTGCTAGAATAGAGGAGCAAGACAGAGTCCACAACAACCTTGCTCGGATTGCCAATGCGATGACAGCAAGTGTTACCAATCCAATGGAATGGCGCTACATTCCACTCTACACTCACATGCCAACTAGCATGGAAGTTGACACTGCTACCATGGAGAGAGTCAAAGACTCTCTCAGCAGAATCGGTAGGCTGTAAGATGACGACCCCCGAGAACGAACCACCGGCCCTGATAAGGGCCACCATGGGGCAAGATTTGATAGAACCTCCTCGCGGTTGCCCTGGGCAGTCTTCAGACTGGCGAATACTATCATTAAGTTGAATCTGCTATCAGTCAACTTGAACGTTGCAAATGAAGTTCGGTGTAATACTTCCTTTCGACGGGCGTTCCTGTAAAAGGCGGAGGTGAAACCCGTAACTATGTATACCGCAAGGGACATTCGGCAATGGTCAATCTTGTTAAACCTCCCTGCGTCATGTTTGCAAGTGATTGCCTCTGTCTCAACGTAGTATGCATTCGCGCCAGGGTGACATTTAGCCAACTGTCGAAGGTTGCCTTATAAACTATCCATTGCATATGTTATGAGAACCATGAGTTCTACTTGTCTCTATCAATGAGACGAATTGATGAAATGGAATGAAATGGGAGGACACTCACGCGACAAAACGCGACAAAATACACTTCTCTCTTCCGTAGTCTAACAAGCTCTTTATACATGGATCGCAGTCGATTGCTATCCCAGAATCATGTCAGCTATCTTAATTTTATTTAACACTATTTCATCTACCATTATCATCCATATGAAATGTTATAAGATTTGCAAGTTAAACTAAATGCGCTACTATTTCCAAATGAAAAAGTATACATGGTTAAATCATCCACTTAAACCCCATTCAAGTAAGTCAGTATGAAAGCAAAGATAATACGAAATAAAAATTTATTATGGCATGTATTTCAAAAGGTCTTCATCGTCAATATCGTCCCAGAGTCTGACTTCACACAGATCACAAAAACAGTTCACTTGCTTCAATCGTTCTTCTACTGCGAGCCTCACTTTGTCAATATACTCCCACTCCGCCATAGTTCGTGGCTGGGAGTTAGGGGTGTACCATTCCCATAATTGATGGAGGAATTTGGTGCTGGTGATCTCCATCACATCATCAGTATCGTACTGCAGATACTTCCACCTCACGCCTGTTAAGTCGGGACACTCCTTCTCACATACACTCTCCTTTTCGTCGTCCGCTGGTAATGAGAACTTTCTAATGTTGTCGAGTCGGTACACCTTCTCTACCTTCCCCTTCGTTGGAGCGTTCGGTGCAACGAGCGCCTTTGGTGATGAGCATGGAGAAGAGACTTTTGTGTTCGGTGTTTTTGGACGGCTTGTCATGTTGACTGTGAATAATAACCAATCAGAATGAACAGCCAATGAATGATGAATATGAAAGTATATATGTAAAGTGACATTCGTGTCATTTCACTCTGTCTTTGAGACGTGTAAGTGAAGTGTTCTCTAGCGAATTCTGTTATTATTTGAGGCGTACAAGTGAACTGCTCTCTCGTGAATTCCAAATTTGAGACGTATTATTTGAGTGAAGTCTCTATCTTGTTGAAGTATCAACCTTAAACTTGATTTCGTTGAAATGGTAAGTTGAAAATTTCTTCACTCATCTCCCTCAAACGTGTGGCTAATAGCATCTTCCTCAATTTCAGGCATCAACTTCATCACCAACGCCCTCCCTTCTCGAGGAAAGTTTAGAGTTGTTGAGTCCAGGTAGGTTGTAACAATACACTGAGACTTGAACAGAGATGATAGAATGATTTCTCTTTCAGGTGATACCAGTCCCATCTCGAGCGAGTCCATGTCAACATTGTCGCGGGAATGCAACGATCGGGAATGTGCTGACTGTGGACACATCTTCACGAGGAAGAGTGATCTCGCCCGGCACATCAAGCGAGGTGTCTGTAGACCTAAGTCAGCATCAATCTCCGAAGGTGGGGATTATTCTGTTAACGATGTCTCCTTTTCTTGCGATTTATGCATTCAGTCTTTTGAGTCACATTTTGAACTATCTTCACATAGACTTCGACATACACACAGTGACGATAGTTATACTAACAGCACCTCCTCTATCCGACTCTCTGAAGTGTCGATAAATAATTTAGTGAGGAACTACCAGATGGAATCCTCAGAAACCATTACTGACTTTGAAGAATGGTTTCATCAAAATTCATCTTTGATTGGTGCGCTCTTCAACAATTTAGTCAATTTTAGAATGAAGGCGCTAATCTATCTCAAAATAAAATATGCAAAAATCGACCACCATACTGGTCAAATAGTAGAGAGGTTGGAGTTTCACATACCCTCCTCTCCTGCAACCGAAGTTGTAGACTGCGAGTCCTGGATAAATTTTCATATCCAAGGGCTAAAATTAAACATAGATAAATTTAACGAGCGTGATAGTGGTCTCGTTTTTGATGGTATTGAGACCGCCATGATTAAAATCACTTTATTGGAGAACTACTCTGGACGAGGCACCTTTAAACTTCCGAAAAATTTAAAAAATAAAACAGCAGTCATTTCTGTAGATTGCGAATCGCACTGTTTTAAGTATGCCGTCCTCTCCATTCTCCACTATAATGATGTACAATATAGCCGATACCGTAAGAGTAAGTATCAACAGTGGGAGAATGAATTAAAGTTTGATGACTGCAATAGTGAAGATATGAAAATTAAAGATATAGAAAAATTTGAAAAATTGAAAAACATCAAAATAGTTCTCCATGTTTGGGAAAAGGGATTGAAGGGTGTCCGCTACAACTCGCGTTCGAGTTGTTATGAGCACGTTGTCAACCTTTTTTTAGTAAGACAGGATGATAGTGAGGAATGTCACTACTGCGGTATTCCCAAAATTTCTCGCTTATACCACCACTTAAGAAATTCTACCTCATCAGAAATTTATTACTGTGACAGATGCATTCGCAACTTTAGGAGTAAAAATAGATTTGAAACTCATTACGAATGGTGTAAGCGAGGTAAACTACAAATGGAGCGCATGCCCAAAGATAAGGAGTTTTCATATAGAGAGAATGGCGATGAGCTAGGTCCTCTTCGTGTCATCTATGCTGACATCGAATGCTATATCGATGATAACACCCATCGAGCAGCAGCCATTTCCTGCTATGAAGTATGGCATGACCATTTCCAAAATAGAAAAAATAAAATGCACGTCTGGCAAGGTGAGGATTGTATTTACCAATTCCTACAATTCTTCGAACAGGCTGTAAAATTTCAACAAAAGTATGATGGTGAACTCTATCGCAGATCATTGCATATGACAGCAGATGATCAAGCAAAATTTGATAGTTGCAACGTTTGCCTCAAATGTAGGAAAACATTTCATGATGATAAGATTAAGAAAGTGCGCGACCATGATCACATCACTGGTAAATTTAGAAACGCACTATGTTCAAAATGCAATTTTTCACTTAGGACGAAACGGTGTACATTACCCGTAATTTTCCATAATTTCAAGGGCTACGACAGCCATATGATAATAAAAGGAGGTTTAGGTCAAATGAAAGAGTGGAAGCTTGATGTAATAGCACAAACGAGAGAGAAGTTTATGGCCATGACAGCAAAAGTGCCTGTCGATAAAACTAAAGAAAATAAGACGGTCTATTTTGATATAAAATTTTTAGATTCCCACCAACTTATGATTGCATCACTGGCCTCTCTCGTACAAAATCTAAAGTCTCTTCCACTAACACAAAATCTTAAGAAACAATATCCAAATCTAACCGATGAAGTCATCACACGGAAAGGAGTCTTTCCATATGCATATTTTGATGCGATTAGTAAACTCGGCGAGACTTCTCTTCCACCCATAGATAAATTTAAAAATGATTTGACCGGCGCAGAATGTAAGACCGAAGATTATGATCATGCACAAGATGCATGGATAAAATTTGACTGCCATACATTTAGCGAATATATGATTGCCTATCTTAAGTTAGATGTATTTTTGCTGGCTGATGTATTTCAGGAGTTTCGACGAGTGGCATTAGAAGAAGATAAGTTAGATCCCGTCCACTTTGTCAGTCTGCCAGCCATGTCATTTAAGTGTGCTTTTAAAATGACTGGTGAGACCATTCATCTCTTACAAGATCCAAAGATGTACAATTTATTTGAGCGAGGAATTCGCGGTGGTCTCACATTTGTAAATAAACATAGGTTAAAATCAAAATTAGTAGGCAATGATCAAACTCATCTTAAGTATTATGATCAAAATAATTTATATGGTAGTTCACTATCCAAACCACTCCCTCACTCTGAGTTTAGCTGGTTAGGTGATAGTGAAATTCAGCATCTCTCCAACCCTTCTAACATACTAGCAATTCCAGATGAAGGTGATTGGGGATATTATTTTGAGATAGATCTAATCTATCCAAATAATATTAAACATAAAACCGTAGATTTTCCACTCGCACCCGAATCAGGTGAAGTGACCAAAGATATGTTTTCCGACTTTATGAAACAATTTCATAAAGATTTAGAATCATGCGATCAGCCCGACTATAAGCCTTGCCGCAAAATTTTACTCACCCAATATGATAAGGAAAACTATCTAGTTCACTTTAGTATCTTAAAATTTTATTTAGAAATGGGCATGATTTTAAAAAGAGTTCACCGCATTATTAAATTTAGACAGAAAGCCTTCCTCAAACCATATATTGATAGCAACAGCCAGAAACGTGCACTAGCCCAAAATAATTTTGAAAAGGATTTTTATAAGTATAAGAATAATAGTCTAATTGGTAAGACGATGGAGGATGTTAGAAAACGTGTAAACTATAAACTAGTCAATGATGTTACAAAATTTAAGAAATTGGTCTCATCACCTCTATTCATCGATAGAGACATTATCGATGAGGACCTTGTAGGTGTTAAAATGATAAAATCTGAAGTTGAGTTGTGCAAGCCCATCTATATTGGCCAAGCTGTACTAGATTACTCTAAGCTTGAAATGTACCAACTCTTTTATAAAATACTAAAACCATGTCCTCTCGTAAAAGAGGTTCGTTTGTTGGGTGGTGATACAGATAGTTTCTTCTTAGGTATTACCACTCAAAAAGATTTAAATTTCAATGAAGTAGGAAAATCTTTAGAAAGATATTTTGATACATCAAATTAACCTACTGATCACCCACTCTACTCCATCAAAAATAAGGCAAAACTTGGCTGCTTTAAGGATGAGACAACAGGGAAGGAAATAGATGAAATGATTCTCCTCCGCCCAAAAATGTACAGTATGAAATTAAAGGATAGCGACGATAGTATTAAGCACGCTAAAGGCATATCAAGATCATTGGTCTCTAACATGAAACATAAAAATTTCAGGAAAGCCTATAGAAATAAAAATATAACGTTTGTCAACATGACAATCTTAAAATCTAAGTCGCATGAGATCAAAACTCATACTTTTAGGAAACGGGCGCTTTCAGCATGGGAGGATAAGAGGTGCTGGTTAGAACATAACATATCTCTTCCACATGGACATCCTGACACAAACATACCACCACCCAAAAGAATTAAACTCACACTACCACATTCAGGAGACGTCTTAGCATAATCATCCTTAACTTAGCATTTTCATGTTGATTTCAGTAGATAATCATTGCTGTTTTATGTATCGCTTTAGATTGCACTTCCTTGTGAATATATGCCTACAGTCAGCTCATTCCCCCTATATCTGTGAAAAGACTTTTTCATACACATATTTTTATTTCAATAAACATATCACAATGACTTCACTTTGTTTTCCGAAACACTAAAGTTACGAGGGATTTAGTATCTTTGACATGGATGCACTCATGTAGACCATTTGTAATTTTGATAGAAATAGAGGGTATAGTTTGTTTGATAACAGGATGGTAGAAAATAGGTTGAAACATCTTCTCGACTATTCCATATAAAGCATCTTTATCATGAATGAAATCACGTAAAATGTGTTCTTTTTCCTCGCCAACCGAAATAGTTGGAATCAAATCACTTTGAATGTAAAGGTGTTGTTCATGTTTATCAAGTGTCATTGGTGTTTCTATACCAATCGTATGCGCAGCAGTAAACACAGTTTGTAGCATTGAAAAACCAAAGAGTTTTTTCAAATTTTTACTCAATTGACATTGAATGTCATCACCCAGTTTCAGAATAACGCGTTGATTTTCAATTGAAAACGAAATGTGGTGTGTCTTTACATCATATTTACTTTTCATCACATGCTTCAACTTCTGTTGTATATAAGGATTTACTACATGAATGAAGCTTTCAACTGTATGATATAGACGCGGCATTATATTGATAGCAACTTTAGATTCTTGATAAGACTGGTAAATTTTCTTGATGCGATCACCATAGATGTCCACCCACCATTCATCATTAACTGAATCAGCTTTAGTGTGATATTCATGAGAAGCATACACCACACCGCTTCCAATAATAGGTGTATAATGTCTTACAAAATGACGCAAGGTTGGAGAGAAATAAACTGTAAGTTTGTCATTATATTTCTGAATAACCAACTTATTTTTGTCCGCCATAATTTTCTCTCCATACTTCTTACCCACAGTCTCATTCCATCGTTTTACTAACTCAATAAGTGATAAAGGTTGAACACCACGCTTTTTCAAAATGATGCGTTCTTCGCATTCTACAACATCTTCATCAAATATTTTAAACTTATAATGAAATTTGTTGATTTAATTTGAATAAACTTTTTTAACATTTGCAGTAGCAATTGACGTTAGATGCAGTCCATGGCCAAAACCGAGATGTGGATAGAATTCATTATCCAACCTCAGTGTAAGACCTTTAGTAGAAGAATGAAAGCGAAGGAACTGTCTCCCACTCCAATGATAGATAGTAAACTCATAAACTTTCTGATCCTTATTCTTCATGATGGAAGTATTACCACTGTTGAATGCCTTAATAATTTTCTCATTCCCGAATGGACCATAATAATCTGATTTGATCTGAATCCATTCATAGTTCCACTTTCCATCTGACGTTAAATTGTATGGGAACTGGAATGCATTATTCATCGTTATTCCATCATGGGTGCGAGGAGTCAATATCATTTCTTCCACATCATTCACATTCTGAATATTGCTATCTTAGCAAATACTAGAAACGCCAACCTCCCATTCACCTTCTAAATGTAGTGGACGATTTAATTCTACTCGATAGTCTGATGGTTTATTTTTGGGAAATTTATTCATAGAAGCATTACTGGGCAAGTAGATTAGAAACGAGTCCTTATTTTCACTTTCCATATCATTCACATTGGAAAAATATATTAGCATACTTTTGCATTAACTCTTCATTCGGAAATGGAGTGTGATATTTGTCACAGCATCTTTATGAAAAGGAATCAACGCACCAGCATCGTCATAAATTGTAATATCAATTTGTGGGATGTAGTTTGATTTCAGCTTTGTATAATGCACTTTCTTGAAAGTATGCTCAGATAAAATACTGCAGCTTTTTGGCTGGTATGGTATCATTGCTAGCAATGGAGCTTCAACATCTCCCACACGTACATCTTCGCCAATATTGGAATATATCTGAAAATAGTTAATACGACGCGATAGCGACATGTCTGCGCTAGCTTTGGTTACAGTACCACTTTTAAAGATATTTTGATCAAAACCCAAAATGTCCATTAGAGTTTTATCCATAATTAGTTCAATACCTTTTCCACTTATAGTGAGAGACAAAGTACCTTCTTTTTCAGAAAATGAAATATGTTGCTCATTAATCACTTCATTTAAATAATCTACAACCAATTTAACTGAAGTAATAATGCGAGGCTTCAACACTCTTGTTTCATGTAAGATACCACCTAAAGGCTCTACACACTTTCTGTATAAAGATACGGTCCATTCTGTGTCAAATTGTTTTGACCTTTCACATGGTAAATGTTGCATATCAAATTTTCCATGAACAGCTGCAGAACGATGTCGTAAGAACTGATGAAAATCTTTTGAACAAACTAATACTAGATCATCATCATTTAATTTACTTATTGCAATATGATTAGATGATTTGATATAAGTCAATGTTGCCACTTGTTTACCATCAACTCGAAGGAGATAATTAAATTTCTTCAATAATGTTTCAGGAGTCATGTTTGTCTTTCTTGGCTTAATCACAATCTTCTTCACCAACGTCTTCTCATTTTTTGGAATAAGATCTACATAATAAGCTTCCCCTCGATATATTAACTGTTTATGACCACTTGGGTGGCAATCAACGTTATAATTATCATAGCTTGTTAAGGCGCTAGCGAGGTAACCTAAATCATTTCTTAAACTTGGACTTAAACCAACAATCCAATCTTTCTCAACTACATGATGTACATAATTATGATCATCATTGTGCGGAGTAAATTAGACAATATGTTTACACGCTTTATTCAGGAAATCATATATAAACTTTTTACATGATAAGAGATCTTTCTTTGGCCACTGTGGAATGTATACTCGGCAGCCCTTTTCACATTGGTAAGCAGCTGTGCGTCTCATATTAATAGTCATCACCTCATGATCAAAAGTATAGACACAGTTGCTATGAACAAGTTGAGTGACACCCACTTCCGACTTTCCATTTAGCTGTTGTGTATGATCAATGGGAGTAGAAAAGAGTGCGGCTCGATTACTAGCAAATCTATTTGCGGCCGTATTGCTAAGCAAAATATGATAAAACGACATTTTGATATTGCTGATCTCCGGCTTTGCATAACATCATGAAGACTTGGATTTTGGACTCTCTACAATATATCCGAGTTGATCGTAATGGAAACGTACATTTCAAAAATTCTCATGGTCATACATCAAGAGGTATTACATTAACATGGCGACAATTTGTCAACCTCAATGATATCATGAGGGATTTGGAATATCTTGAAACATTAAGATTCATCTCCTTGGGTGATCAAGTTTGGCTTCAACATTACAGAAATGAAATTCAAATCTGCCATTCTCATTTCGCAAATACAATTGGGAGAAGTATAGAAGATACATACATCGCTCCATCATGACATTTATTCGTCGTGAGTTCATCACCCTACTATGCAAATCTTAATCAGACATGACTACCACGCACCATGAGTTGGAAATTAGATTCCCTACAACGTATTGAAACGGATCATGATCGAAACGTCTATTTCAAAGATTCAACTGGAAATGTGAGAAGAGTATCTGCTTTATCTTATCGTCATTTTCAATCTCTACATCATATCATGAAGGATTTGAAATACTTCTATGTGAAAAGACATTCACGTATTGGAAATCGCATCTGGTTGCGCGTCAACAATCGGCGAATTCAACTCTATCATTCCCAACTCCATACTAACCTCACATTTCATCAAGGTAGTTGGAAAAAGTATAAAAGGAAGGTACATCGCTCAATTTACTCATTCTTTCATCATGAAGCGCCATCGCTACACCATCGTCAACATTCTCCGTCGCTTCAGACTCTACACCAAAATCGATCTCACAACATTACACCAACACCTTCCAAACAGCAAGTATTACCCGGGCCGACCTCAAATGTTAGTGGTGAAGATGAACAATTCACGGAATCTTCAACTCTTCCCAAATGAGACTGTACAGATTCTCGGCGCCCTTTCTCATTCATCGGCGCAGTCAATGCGCTTAGAGCTACAGAGACTACTACGTCGGATATGGAAGAGGGAGAGGTGTGTGATGTCGAATCTGACTGTGGAGAATATGGTGATCTCTACTCAATTGAGTGAAAGTATCATTTTTGAAGATTCGTACCAGCAGTTACAATTTGTGTTATGAACCCGAACTTTTCCTGAAGCTCTCATTAGTTGTTGGTTACCTGTGCATGTGGCAATCTAACGATGAAATCTATGAAAGCGAAAAGGCAATATGTAAACAAGCTACAGAATTCCCCAAAAGGTATATGGAAGTTGGTTGATGCGGTTACTGGTGGAGGTCAGCGACAGACTTGGGAAGATTTGACTTCTTCAGTTGGTGGTGCTGCAGCTTGTGCTCAGCTTTTTGCTAATCGTTTAACTGATGCTTTTTGTGACACTGATTTTGGACAGATTTATGATACAGTTGAACCTGACGATGCTTTTGATGGATGGATTATTGACATTTCAGACCAGGAGATATATACTCTATTACTGGGGCTATCAACAAAGAAGTCCACGGGCATCGATGGCATACCCACTAAAGTGTACCAAGAATTAGCTGATTTCCTTACAGTTCCATTACGAAGACTATTTATGGCCTCTATAAAGCAAAGATGTTTTCCGATAATGTGGAAAAATGCAATTATCTCCCCGGTCCCAAAAACTACCCCTCCATCTATTGACAGATTCCGCCCAATAAGTATTTTACCTGTCCCAGCTAAGATATTGGAGAAGATTGTTCTGAAGAGAATGTGGAGCTCATTTGTGGCGGCTTATGGCAAAACGCAACATGGATTTCGTCCAGGCCACTCGACGAACACTGCTCTTATTGACATCATAGAAAGATGCCTACTTGAATATGATAACCCTATGTCCAATGGTGCTGCTCTCATTTCATTTGACTTGTCATCGGCATTTGATTGTGTAAACCACTCTCTCCTGATTCGTAAGCTTCAATCGCTGTCTTTTCCACCTGGTTGCATAAAATGGTTGGAAAGCTATCTACGTGACCGTACTTGTCGAGTGAGGATAAATGGATCTCTTTCTCAACCTTTCGCTATGGAAAAAGGAATACCGCAGGGATCAGTGTTGGGACCAGCTCTGTTTTCTTTGTTTGTTGGTGATTTCTCGGTTACTGGCATTGATGCATACGCTGTTCAGTATGCTGATGACATTAATGTGATCATACCGTTATCGAGATCAAGTAGCTGTGAATCTGCCATTTTGAGCGAGATTGAGGGTATCGAAAAATGGTGTGAGGAAAATAAGCTCTACTTGAATAGAAGCAAATCAAAGGCTTTGATATGTTGCAAGAAAAGTTGTGGACAATTGAAGTTGCCGATTCCAATTGTGAGTAAGGTCACTATTCTTGGTGTTACTGTTAACAACAGACTTACGTGGGACGACCATATCCGTGATGTTGTTAAGAAGAGTAATCGTCGTTTTTATGTCCTCAGAAAGCTGAAATACTTTGCAAATACCGACGATCTTCTTAAGATCTATAATGCACTGATTCGCTCAGTCTTAGAGTACGCTGCTCCTGTCTTCGTGGCCTTGCCTATTGGGTTGTCCCGGAAAATTCAAAGGGTGGAAAATCGTGCTTACAGGCTTATTTGTGGTACCCGGATGCATGATAATGATAATTTGACCAACAGAAGAATAAATCTGAGTAAGAAACTTTTCAAAAAAGTTGCTTCAGATAGCTGTCATGCTCTACACAGATATATTCCCGGAAAACTGAGGTACTCTTCCCATTTTCGTGTCCCTTTCTGTCGAACTGCGAAGTATAGAATGTCCTTCTTCCCTTCTACAACTGTTCTCATGAATGAAGAGATTAGCGCTCGTCACTTCTAATTCCTTATGTGTTAACTTACGTACCAGTTCGTTCATTACTTGTGTTGCTTGTATCTTGCATGTATGATTTTCATTGTATTTCGAAATATACGCCATTATTATTATTATTATCTTTCATAATAGTAAAGTGATCATTACTGGACTAAAATCTCATGTACACGCAAATGTGATCCTAGACTATCTCATCGAGTATGTACGTACCCAGCGGATTGTAAAATAAAAAACAATTTTTCCAACATGATGTTTTTACTTCAAATCATGATAGAACTTACAAATCATTTTTTCATTAGAGGATGGATTACATGAAAAGGTTTGAATAATAGATGCAAATCGAGATACATGTAAACGTTTTAAGATGAAGTACAGTACAAAAGCACCACACGTTGATGAAAGTGGATGTTGTAGTATGCGTTCATTTCGCTGATATTGACGCGTATGTTTTCTCAACCACTGCTGTGTTGGTATATTTGGAGGTTGAGCAAGAGAGTCAAATAGTTCACCACGTCGGTCTTCTCCAATAAAGATCGCTTTCTAATGCTCACCGCCTAAATTCTGCGAATGAGTGTTTAGCACAATAAAGATGGGATAGTGATTTACTGCAGGTGGTAAGGTATCGAGCGAATAGACATTATCGAAAGCTTTCAACGTCGCTTCGTCTGCATTACGCTGCACTTTAGTCTTAATATTGTCAGCAGTCAACCAACTCATTAACGATTATACTGAAGAATCACGTCACGATACTTTGTAATTTCAATATTTGAATCGAAGACGGCATAAATTAATACATTGATCGTCTCAGGCAGTGTTCTTTTGAACGTCAAATCCAAACGAATATTATGAGGCACGTTCGCTTGACGATAGGGTGCACTAATATCGCTGTCAGTAGTCAAATCAAATGCATAAATAGTATATCCACTCTTAAACTCTTTCATAGTCAGTCCGTTGGTGTCATCCGTATTGTAAAAGCCAAAGACATCCATAAAATCAACATAACTGCGCATAAATTGATCTGAAGCAAAATCTGGTTTGTAGGGTGGACCAGGATGACTCACACCATTTACATGTAGAGCAATTTCACTTAACTGATTGTGTTTAAAATTGAAAGGATTCTTCTTTATATTACCATTAAATGCATCATTTTCAACCATTGCCACCATGAGGAGCTTCGGTGCTTCCGATGGAAAGAGGCCATCTTTCATGAAACTCTTTTGATCTTTCGGAATTGTAAAGGTGAGAAGCTTTGTATGCTGAACGGGATAAATGGCATTTTGGCGGTTAAGGCCTTCAGCATGTCCTCTAATGACACTTGGATTCGGTACTACTCGACGAATGTAAAGTGCAATATCTTCCACATGAATTCTAAAATTGTCAACTTTAGCAAATGCATTCAGCGCAAATTTTGGCTTATTCAATGTCAACTTGAGTCGCATGCTGGTATTACAGAGTAAAAACTTTGACTGTCTAAAGAAGTCTAAATTCAGCGGACCATATAGCTGACATACTTTACTATCTTTAATCATAGCAGATCGCTTTACAAAGCCACTGTTTGTTTCAGCATCAAATTTTCCTGCTTCATCTCTGTACCATCCCATGGCTTCCATATGACTTTTTTGTGCTGCTGGATGAAACTGTGATACATGATTGAAATATGATTTATAGGGATAATCGCTTTGACCACCTTCCACCTGCTGCTCTCCAATCGTTAGAGAAACATCGCGAAGTAATGTAGTCGATGGTAAATTGTTCAGTCCAACTTTATGTGTATCGTCAATAGCAGTTCCATCTGCTTGCTGAATTCTAAACCTCAAATCAAGCATCGCATAACTCAAATCTATGTAGTCATCACTACCACCAGGAATAACAAATTCAATGGGGCCAGCATTCTCAGCTGTTCGAGGATGATAATCTACAATACTTGAACTAAGAATGTCTGTCTGTATGGCTTGTTGATCAAACAAACAAAACCCGGAAGTTTTACACTCCATGATTAGAAGTTATGGCAGCGTCATCGTTTGGTGCCTGAGAATGATTAGAGCCTCTGCGACGTTTGCGTGAATGCCTTTTGACTGAAGATCGCACCTTACCAGCTCCGCGATGTTTCCTCCTTCCTTTATTCATTCGTTTAGGCGATTTCTTTCCTTGAGTAACACCAGCAATGGTCTGCTTCAATGTTTTTAAACCGCGTTCCTTCCCACGATTCAACAAACTGCTCTTAAAACTTCTACCTCTGGAAAGATCACTAGCAACATCACCAGCAAAGCCAACGGCATTACTTAAAACATTTCGTTTTAAAGATCTTCCGACATTGGATATGAGAGGTGCTACAACAGATTTCAATGCACCAAGTATGCTACCTCCACGTTTGGCGGCGAGGCCGCTGTAAATTTGTCCTCCACTACTTATATAGGAGGGTCGTGAATAAAATGAGGCAGTTGGATTCATAGCTCAAACCCTAAACATTGTTAGTTACAACTTTGCATGAATCACTGTCGATCACTTAGATGAAAGATGTCGGCACGACGCATCCAAGAGTTCATACTTGAAGGATAACCAGTCCATTTAACAAGACACCATTCTTCACCTTGCCGTTTTTTACATCGAATGATTTTCTCTACCAAATATGTTTCACTTTCAGTGACTACCTCAATCTCATCGCGGTAAAAGCTACCCTCAATTTCTTCATTATCGTAATCTTTCAACTTGTAGGTGGTCGGAGAGTCTTTTTGATTAATCCTTGATACTGTAAATACCTCCTCTGTCCAATTCGGGAGGTACCCTTTAGCAAAAACACTTTTCACTTTTGGGATACGAACTTTATCGCCAATTTTCACATCACTTTTCACATGAGTGCGTTTACGTTGGAATGATTCGCGCACTTTATCTACATTGTCAGCATTTACATCTACTGGTCTGAGTCCAATAGAACGATGGATAGAGTGATTGTAGGCATGGAGTGTATCTTGTAGAACCTTTGTCCAATTTTGTGTCAAGTTGGCAGTAAAATGTCGCCACAAGCGATTTTTTAATGTGCGATTAAAACGTTCAACGAGTGCAGCTTTATAGGCACTCTTTACACTAAACAACTCAATGTCATGCCTCTCAAATAATCTTGTCACATGCTGATTTTCAAACTCTTTTCCTTGATCACTCTGAATTCTTTTTGGAATGCGACCTTCTCGAAAAATTGTTTGGAATGCTTTTGCTACTCCTTTCCCTTCTTTAGTTTTTAAAGGTTGAGCCCACGCATAACGCGAGAAAATATCAATGACGGTTAAAATAAAATTATTGCCCGAGTTATGTTTTGAAATGGAGGCAACATCACACAAATCTGCTTGCCACTGTTCATCGATGTCATGAACAATATAATGGCGGGTGCGGTACTTCTTTTTCGCTTGTTTGTTGAGTGTATAGGTAGCCTGACCCTTTAACCATCGTTTCACTTGTGATTGTGGAAGACCACTCGCTTTTGATAATTTCTTGATCGATGCAAATCCTGCCGGATGTTTTACATCATAATAGATTGACTTCAAACGTTCAGTCGATGACGACTGACTCTTTTTCCTCCTTCTCATCTTTTTGTTTTCTTGCCTTTCTACATTTACAACAACTGCAGCATTTAGCTTTAGCGGTTTTGCGATTGTGTTCACATTGCTTAGGGGTTTCATTGTGAGAGCTGGCGCAGCAAGTGCAAGTGACAACGACATTCACCTCTGGCGGTTCATTACATGGCAAGCAACACATCTGCTTCATATTAATAGTCTGAGAACATGTATTTCTTGGGAGGAGCTGTTTTACGTTTTCCTTTTACTAGTTTTAGTGGTGGCGTAGATCTACGTCGAGTTCTTCCTCTTGTTTGCTTAGTGAGTGTGGGAGGGGATGTAGCAGGTGACGTCTTAAACCAATTTGTTGACATTTTCATCGTCTGAAGCATTGGAGCAGTAGCCACTGTTGAATCAAGTTCTTTCAATGTCTCATTATTCAAAGCAAATTTTGGCACATTATGCTTTTTCAATAGTTTAAGAAAGTATGTCCAACCAGGTGGAACATAGCCCTGACGGCGCTTTCTACGTGTCGCATACTGAATCAAGTCTTCATAACGTGAAGCATCAATCACTTTATTTTCATCTGTAATGATTTCTCCTCTATCATTTACATTGAGATGGGGTTCAATACTGTTGAAAAGAGATATGGCATGTGCGCGAGATGCTAAAGGTGTAGCAGTCGATACAGAGTCACGCATCTTATTCTTCAAATTTTTCAATTGCTCAACAGTTTCCGATTGTAATAATACAGCACGATGTGGATCTTTGATGTGAACATTTTGCTGATAATCTATTTCTTTCCTATACATTTGATTTGCAAGAGGTTGCTCTACTTGCTGCATGGCAGTCAATTGTACATATTCATCCTGAGGAATAACGATCATGCGAGAATAAGAACTCATAGTTTGTAGATAATCATGGGAGTTTTCAAAATATCACTTCGAAATCTAAATTCTTCCGGACACTCTTGCGTAAAGTCAATGAATAAGTAACCGTGTGGTTTTTCAGTAGCTGCTTGAAAAATTTCAATTAAGGCTTTTCATCCTCTTGGTGCAACTTGTGGCGCTAAAATTTCAAATTGACTTTTATCTAGCGGATTCTTAAAAATACCATAATAGTGTGTATTCAGGTTTCGTGTACGAGCTTCTTTTCCATCAGGAAACAAATTTTGTGTGATATAGATGATAAAACACCTTTTATGATGTGCTGCGCGAGTGAACATATCTGTAACATCTTTTGAATTCTTACTTTCTTTTAATAAATCATCCAATACAACAATATCATTAGACTGAAGTTTATCCACTGGAATAATTCCTTCATGTCGAATAAAGTTGCGACTTTGCAATTCCTGAAACAGCGACGGTTGATAAATACCATAACACCAAATCACTCGATTGATAGGTTCCTTAAACAACTCCCTTCTTTTATCCAATAAATTCAGCGTGAAAACAGTTTTACCTGCATGAGATGGACCTGATACAGTCAGAACTTTATCACATTGAAGTCTGAAATCCATTTTATTACTTTGAGATTCAACATTTGCATAATTAACGCTTAGAGCCAAAGATATTACCCAATACGTTGCCCACGATAGGAGCTAGCATCGGTAGTAACGCTGGAAGGAAACCGCCCTTCTGTGTTAGAGTTTCCTTCTTTCTTTGAAGGGTGACTTTAGGATTGGAGATGAAACGCAATTTCGTAGCATATCGCTTAAGTAACTTTCGTTGTTTTGGCGCTAATTTCTTCGTCCTCAACTTCCTCACATGAGAAATAATTTCATGAATGAATTTATCGTTAGCATGTCGTATAGCATTGTATCGCTGATTTGCTTTCATTCGTCGGAGAACTTGAATGGCTGAAGAAAACTTTGAAGACTTTTGACTTTTACGTTTCGTCATTTTACGTTTCGCCATTTTCCGTGTTAGTCTTTGCTAAAACCTGTCTTTACCACATTTGCATAGGTACTAACTATTGCGACATAAGTGACACTCGAAATGAGCAATATCACAGTGGTTACATTTGCAAAGTTGAATGCAATTACGTATGAAACAGCGTTGACAAAAAGCATGCTTACATCTCTTAAAGATGCGCTTTTCATTTCCTTCCTTTCGCCTACATACAGTGTACATCGCAACACATAGTTTCACCGTTACTGATGTCTATAGCAAGTCTTTTTGAAGATATGAATTTGCTAGCCTTTTCTAAATAATAGACGCATGTACAGAAGGAATATACTTCGAGAGTGAGCAGACATAGCTCGAAAACCAGTTGTGCTACAATCAAGTACCACTGCATTTTCAATTTTTCTTTATAGAAAGTTGAATGTGAATATCTGAAATCGCTTCAATCACTAGACTGCTGCCATGATGGTTAAATGCGTTAAGACGTTCAGCAATTTTTATCATATGTCTTTTAAAAAATTCTTCGGGGTGATCGACCACTTCCATTGAATAAGAAGCAAAATGGAAAGAGCGACTTTCCACCTCTTCCTTTCCAAAATGACTAAACTTAATTTTCGCAACTAATCACGCCATGACAATGCTATCAGAGAATGTATTCATTATCTCTAGAAATAGAGTGCTAGCATCATCGACCACTGCTTCGATGTCGGTCTCATCTTTATGAAAATTTATCACATAATCTTGAACAGCTCCTTTTAAACTTTGCCTATGAAAATGTAATGTTCCGCAGTCGTTTGAGAAAGACATGATCGCCCTTTATCTAACCCATCCATTGCATGAAAACAACAACTCTTCTCATAGTAACATTTATTGAATAACTGTAACAAGCATGCATTATAAATCAATGGTTTGAAACAGATAAAATAGATACAGCTGGTAACTATCATACAGCGAGCAATGATAGCCATACAGGACTTTGGCAGTGTTGAGGTAAGAAGGAAAGAAGCATTGGTTATGAACGTAGCTACTACAACGAACAGACAAAATAGGAACAGACAAATCCTTAAAACGTTTCGTGACTTCATGATAATGTTGATTCACACTACTATCCAAAGGCGGGAGCAAAATATCATCAATGATTAGATTGGGAAATACTTTCCTCTCCTTACCAGGATCATTAGAAAAGATGCGTATAACATTGAAAGCAGCTAACCATCGTTTAAAGTCAATAAGAAGAGCAGTCTCACAAGAAAAGCCATAGTCTTGCAAATATTTCAGATTAAGTCCATGAATGTGTTTTCTCGCCCATTGATCAACATTGGGATCACAGTTGGCATGTTAATGATAGACACTAACAATCTGATATGTCCAATTGTTCATAGCAATAGCACTGAGCTCCTGTACAGGTTCACCCTCACAATCCATAAAAATGATGATAGAAGCCTAAAACGGAAATTTACACATCTAAGGAAACGTTCTATAACATATCACAAAATGAAGAATTACATCGATGCTTTTCACGACAAAATACACAAATGATATGATGGCAACGAAGAAGTAAAATGTATCTAATAAGACCACGTCCACGACACTCAAAGCACATAAGCGAATTGTCATAGGGTAGAGTTAGGAAAGGACTAGTATTTCTCCTTCTTTGATTTGCGTTTTGAGGTAGCATTCTTGTCCGACTTGCGCTTCGTACCACTGCTGTTAAGGATTTGATCAATTATGTCATCCACGTTGGGTGGTTTTGGAATATATAGGATGGATTCCATATGCATGGAGAGAGAGGCTATTTTATTATCCTTGTGCCGACCATAATATAGCCCATTCACTTTGAAAAGGATATCCCAAGTACCTTCTCCGAGCTCGTCGCATGTGATGGATGTTGAATGATCTCCCTCCTTCTTATAGTAAGTACACCAATGTGATAGCCTACCGGTAGGCAAATGTGATTACCATCCCAAATCTTTCTATAGGGAGTATCCTTGTCATCTCTCGCCTTCCACTCTTGAGCAAGAGGAGTAGGAATGTCCATATTTAATGTCACGTACTCCTCAATAATATCAAGTTGGCGGCGAATGTACGGACTCACGGGGATCAGTATGTAGTCCCCATACTGATTGCGCATTATCTTGACATCCGTGGAAGGAAGCATTCCCGTTTGGAGTACTACGCTATGATCGTCATATCGCAAGACTTGTTTAAATTTACGCTGTAGCGGTGTAGGATTATGTACCTTGGTTGTTTCTTCCACTGGCCTCAGTTGTAGATGATCTGATCGTAGCGAACCTTGTAACGTTTGACCGCCATTTTGTCCTACTAGTGCAGCAGATGGAGAAGATGCCTGAAAATGAAAAAGATTGTATTAAGTTTACGTTCAAGGGAGGAGAGGGAGGGAAGTAGCGACTTACCATTTTAGTTGGATCATAGAATAGAGAGAGAGAAAATGTGCGTCCGTCACTCGTGCGATTCAACGATGGAATGATTCTCACTGTGGAAGGCTCGCTATTTATATAGAAATGCTTGATTCGCATTGGATGATGATCCTCATTGGACAATAACATCAAGCTGATTCCAAATCTGGCCTCCGTTTACCAATCCGAGCCGTCGTTCGCCCGCTGGAGCCGTTTCTTGTGAAATTCTAACTCTGTCTTTTTTTCGCCAATCTCCCAAATCTTAACTGGAGTCTCACATCTAAACGAAGACAGATATGAACAAGCCGTTTCTTTCACTGAATTTGTCTCACTCTTAGCTTTCAAACGAGCTATTGCACGACTTTCTATGATCACTAGAAGCAAAATTGGAAGATCGGTGCCGGGGGGGGGGGAAGTCAGCGAAAATTTTTTCTCTCCGATTGACTTGAAACTCAGCATGTTGATAGAGAATTTGACGCTGATTCCAAATCTGAAATCCGTTTTCCCATCCGATGCTTCGTTTTGGCGCTACAGCCCAAAACGTCCAAAATTCTAACTATCGTTTTTCACCACTCTCCCAAATCTTAAATGGCGTCTCACATCTAAACGAAGACAGATATGAACAAACCGTTTCTTTCACTGAATTTGTCTCACTCTTAGCTTTCAAACGAGCTATTGCACGACTTTCTACGCGATCACTAGAAGCGAAATTGGAAGATCGGTGCCGGGGGGGGGGACGTCAGCGAAAATTTTTTTCTCTCCGATTGCGTTCAAATTCACCATACCGATGCAGAATTTCACGCTGAATCCGAATCTGGCCTCCGTTTTCCCATCCGATGCCTCGTTTTGGCGCTACAGCCAAAAACGTCCAAAATTTTACCTCTGTCGTTTTTTCGAAAAATGTTGAAAATTTTTTCTCTCCGATTGACTTGAAACTCACCATGTTGATAGAGAATTTGACGCTGATTCCAAATCTGAAATCCGTTTTCCCATGCGATGCTTCGTTTTGGCGCTACAGTTCAAGACCAACCCACATTCTAACTCTGTCGTTTTTCCGAAGTTGAACATTTTTTCTCGCCGATTGAGCTGGAAATCACACCACAGATGCAGAATTTGACGCTGAATCCAAAAATCACAGTTGCAAAGTCCTCCGAGCACTGCTTCCACTCGAAACATCCCATTTTCACCCCAAAATTCATTCATGTTCACGAAAATCCTAACACACTATAGCACCAAGTCAAAACCTGGCGGTCGCCCAAGTTCACCACGACACTGTCGTTTATCGAAGGGGGGGGACGTCAGCGACCATTCTTTCTCTCCGATTGCTGTCAACGATGGGAGCGGCCAACCTGGCCGGCACACCACGACAGACCGCAACCTCTCACGTTCCAGAGGGGGGGCCGGTCGGTTGTTCGCCGTTTTATTACTACTGATAACACCAGCATTCATTCAAACTCAGGCTGGAAAATGCTAACGTTAATACAACAATAGTTACTAAGTTGTGTGTACTTGGCAATTAAAAACTTAAAGTGAAAGTAACGCAAAATTAGGCATGAGTGTGGTAAATTGAAAGAAATTGTATGAAATGTTGTCGAAATTCGAAAAAAATTGTATCATCTGAGAGCTTAATGCGAGCCTGATTCAATGGTGATGATCTCTATTTTCTGTATTGCGTAGCTTCGTCTGTAGACATCGGTGAATGAGTTGATCAAGAATTCATATTCATAAATCAAAGTTATCTATGTACGAGTAGTTTAAGTTGAATTACTAAATTTTGCCAACCTACGGTACATCTTCTAAGTCTATCCACTACATGAGTACCAGAACATCTTGCTTGGAGGGATGTTGCGGCATATTTCCGAAATTTCGTGGACGAAATGTTTCTTAGGGGTATCCCAGTTTTTTTGAAATGCTGCGCAACGCATCGTTTCCTCGAATGAACATACCGAATGTATTTGAGAATATGTAGTTGTTGGTAAGATTGACCAAGAAGTTAATAACGGGAACGACAATTTTTGGAATAAGTACAGGAGCGAAACGATTTCCTTTACCACAAACATAGACTATTTCTGCATCTTTCAGGAACTTCATCTCTTCTGCATTCATCTTAGTGATGTCATTCATTGCTCTCTTCTTCCAATTGTGGCGCTCTTCCCAAGCTCTAATTTCCAGCGCAGATACTTGATTTGAACGTCTCTAATTATAAAGAATAAGGAATGTCATCGATGCATTTTTCAATTTCTGAACATCTGTCTTGCGAAATGATTTTAGCATCAAACGGATATGATCCATCAATATACTTAAATCATCAGCTTCCGGGAGATCCTCTAGACGTCCTGCATTCGCACTTTTCAATGAAGATGAGCATTTGCCATGAGAAGACGCAGATCGGAGTTCAGTAACTTGATCAAGTTTTCTGTGTTTTCAACTTCTGTTAGCTCAAATTTTTTTAGAGATTGACATAGTAGGACATCAGAAATTTGTATGAGACTTTGTCCTAGCTTTATCAAGGTTGATGGTCTTTGAACGGTGACAGTGCTGGAATGTTTTTCATTCATGCAATTGTATTCAAATTTGAGTAAATAATTATGCGGATATCATCCAAATTCGCAGGCTTTAACAAGTCTTGCAGCGATCAATTTTCATTGCTAGTGTGCCGTCGGAAGTCCATCAGAAACGTGGAGAGAACTCTGGTTTTTTCGGAAACAGTCGTAAAATTTCGCATTCCTTTGCTGAGCAATTGTTAAGATACGAATTCTTTACGATACGAAGGCTATCAGTGGCAGCTGTCTGCGTCACAATATCATTTTTCGTGCGGGAGAAGAAGATATGGAGTTCTTGAGACATTCCAATAACCTGTAATTTTGTATGTTCTTCTTTAAACTTCTTCATTGGATCCGATGGGCACCTGTGGCGACAAATGATAGAGCTGTTGTAGTACCCGAAGCACTTGTTGCACGATGAGTATTTGGGTAAATCCAGATTAGATTACACTTTTTTTGTCGCAAGGGGTTTGAGTATTAGAATTTTGAAATTTTGCCCTAAAAATGTCTGTGACATCACAAGAAACTAAATTGGCATTAGTGACAACCACAAGAAGTTCATGTGGCCATATATATCAGATTCGAAGAAAAAATGAAGCGTCCCTCAAGTTACACCAGGCGTCCCTCAAGTTACAATGTTCAATTTATTTTGCTCAGGTACCTTATTTTCGTAGAAGCTTATCAAGACAACATCAACAGTTATTTGCATAAAAGGTTGCAGTTCTAGCACTTATTTCTGTTTGGACGTCAGCCCACTAAATGCATAATGGTGATTTTTCGAATTTATCTGAGCTATCTGGAGCTAGCATTTTTGGAATTTGTGTTTACCTTGAAGGCAGTAATTGCTCTGCTCAGTGTTTCCTGTGATTTAGTGTTTACTTCTATGTAAACTGTAGAACTATGATACCCAAATGGGTTCTATCTTTATTAAATGGCCAGCATAAAAAATACAGCTTTATGGGCACTGCATGATTTACATTTATTCACAGGCCTATCGCAGGACTACAAGTTTTTTTGAAGAAAAATAAAGCAGCGATCCTGTATTCACTCGCGAATATCAATGTCAGCGAACACTTTTATCCCTCTTCTATCAATAGTTGGATCATCTAACTTTCTCACAATTTCCCAGGGAGATATCACGGAACAATCAGTTACAAGAGAATCGACGAATTCATCACTAGTGGACAAAATTACGGAAACATTGTAATTAATTGCGCAATTCTCGCGCAATTCTCATATATTTTTGACAATTAATTACAATGAATTTATTGCAATTTCTTTGTTTTTTTTGCTATATTAGTTGCAATTCTTGTATATTCCACGAACAATTTATTGCAATTATTGTATATTTCTCCCACAATTTATTGCGACTTAAGCGTACTCTATAGAGATTGAATTCTCATCCTTACAACAAAATGCAATGTACACAAAACCATCCTCGCATTTCTGCGTATGTTAGAGCAAACAATGTGAACTTTGATGACATGTAATTTGAAATTCTGTATACAGTTGATACAATATCATTACAGCATAGAGTATTTTACGGCGACAAAACAGGAAAGTTTCACACAGATCTAGGATATGTAGGTCACTCGTCGTGTAGCTTGCTCATTTTGTCTCAAGCTTCCGATCATTAAGTAATCAACAGCACAGACTACTTAAGTCTGATGCCCTATTTATCATCATTCATTTGCAAACGAAACGCTGCAAATAAATATTTCTCGGCTTCTTTAGCTGACATACAAGGACACTGCGAATAAGCGATCTTTTAATTTCCTAGATCTGTGTTTTAATTATATTCCGATATTACTGTGCAAGGCATTACCAATGTCATACAGTCACCCAGATTACTATCAAAACCTTTCAAAGTTACACAAGGCACCAGCAAAGATGATACAGGTATTTTACAAAATTCCTCCGTATGTTTTACAACAAAAATAAAGACATTTGTAACCAAAAGATCAGTAAGATGTCGAGGTATACCATGTAATGCATAATTCGAGAAATCAAGCATACGTACAGTGCAACATTGTAGCACAGTTGCCCTGGCAACATTACGACCATCAACATGTTTAATAAATTCTATGACATCAATTAATTGATTTTCACTATTTACTGTAGCTGTATAAATAGAAGTGTATCGATCATTTTTGCTATATGATCTCGAACAAAATTTTAATTTACCTTTACGAATACAACCCTTGTTAAGAAAATGATATTCATCACTATTCCTATCCGGTACAATGTCTAGAAGCTTCAAAAGTTCAGACTTATTTTCATAAGAAGCAACATCCAAATAGCAACTGCTATGTTTTAACAAATAATATTTGTCACATATTTGTTTGAAGTAATCTGTGGTTCCTTGGGTATACAATTTTAGCGCTTTCATCTGGGCTTCGAAAGAAAACATAAACAAAATGGTAACGCTCCAAAACGTTCAACTTGATCACCGAGATGTAACAGCTGGTGCATAGTTACAGTACACATGGAGGTATTATACAGAGTATTCAAAGCAGAGTGAAAGTAAACGAAAAGTTCTTTGATGCTACGTGAAAACGATCTCGCAGATCTCATATAACACATTCTACAACCATACAAAAATGTCAAAAAATGAAATACATATTTCTGGTCATTTATATGTTTATAAAACAAGGACAATACTATCGTTGGTACACTATAGAAAAATAAGAAGTACATGTAATCACGAGCTTTCCAAAATGACCGATCATTTAACGAAACTGGTCTTGCCATAAAAACTGGAATTTTTACTGTTTCTAATACCTTGTCATAGTTGACAGTATGTCTTCCAATGAAATAAATTTCTCTACAAGATGATGAGTCTAAAAGCTTTTTCAGTAACAATTTAAAAGTTTTCAAATACGAGGTGCAGTGGATCAAGTAAAACATGTGACGGTATACTAAGATAATTTGACAAACAAGACATTCCTTTAATACCAAATAAGGTTTATCACATGAGCCAGTTCACTGTATTCCCTATATTGATCATCACTAATAGGTTCGTAAACGTCTCCGTACCTTCGAGTGTGACCCCTGCCAGCTCTTACCACTCTGCCCGATGCACCAAGCATCCAAATTTACCATTGAATTGTTGATGATTCAAGATACTCGCGGCGGCCGGTAGATCAAACACAGCAGTATGCAACTTCGGTAGAACTCTGATATATGAGCATCCCAGATTCAAGTCCATTGGGCTACCAATACCAGACGTTTTCAAATAATCTGTTAAAAAGTGACATCAATCAGGTTTAACCCTACTTTCCCAAAGTCCAAGGATGATAACATTTTCTCGTTTGGTTCGTAGATGTAACGGCAAATCCAAAAGCATACAATGGACAGGCCAGACTGTTGATTTCTTATACCTATACAATTGTCCACCATCAGTAGAGAGATGTAGATGCAGGACAATAATATCTGTATCACCAATACCGCATCCTCCAAGAATATCACTGTTGTCATGTTCCAAATCACGTCGATAGTTTCTGATTGTATCCAAATAGCGACACAGTAATAATTCTAATTGCCAAGTTATATCAAAAGTTACACATTTTTCATCAAATGTGAAATTGTATGAGGGAGTTTGGTCTAAACACAAATGCTTTCTGATATGCTTTTTAACTACTCTCCATGACAATTTCTTTTTGATGTTACCCGAAACCTAGAAGATAAAAAAAATTGTGTAGAAACATGGAAGGGGTATCAAACGTATACACATATAATAAATCGCTAATTCTACGAAAAATAGATCATCGGCTGTCAAATGCCAGTAACAGAAATATCAGGTAACTTTAGAATACTCGAGCCCATATTCGTCATTCTTTAGGAGGATTTCTGGATAAAAACTCTTTGCACAGTCTTTCCTCTTGGGTTAAAAGATAGGCTTCGAGGTTTTGGATGTACTTCCAAAGGTACCTTACATAAACAGTATTATTTCTCTTTTTCCTGTTCTAAGAAAACCAAGAAGTCACTTGATTTAATCTTCAGCAATTCCAAGAACTTTATTTGCAATTATAATAATGTATCGCATGCAAACACAATTCAAAAAAATATTAAGAATGCAACGTAAGTACTTCACAATAGATTCAGTATTATACCCGCGACTGCCGATCAATATCATTTGCCACAAAATATCCAGGATTACAAAACATTCGGAAGCTCTGACATATCAGTCGTTATGAAAATTAAACGATTTACTTTTATAACCAGCTAAATCACAAATGAGGTCCATTTGGTCAGCCGTCTAATGTATATAGCTTGAGCCCGATTTCTTAATCAGGGGATTGGACCATTTGGATTCATGCAGCCCCATCTAAAAAAAGCAAGTATCCACCTACTACTCGTCTCAAACATGCTGTATAAACCGAGTGCAGTGGCGCTGCTTTCTGAATTATTTTGAGTCATGACCGCAGAATGTGCGCATTAAAATTCGTTTCAGTGGTTGAGAAAATAAGGTTTCATTTCAAGACCTCATGTGTTGGTTCATTTTATAGTATATTATAATATCATGTTTTTCAATTTCATTAACTCATGATTTTAGTATGACACTTAAAAAATTGCAGAAATCTTACTAATTTCCAATTTATAATGTTACCCTCTATCAATAGGCCTACTTAGTTTCATTGTCTGATACTACCTGAAACCTTGATGCTGTAAACCTAGAACGCACTATATCTACCGGATGAAAAAGGAGTAAAACATAAGCTGTTTTTTAATTCCTACCCAGTCTAAAACAGACGTGTCACATTCTCCAATATCTATTCCCGAATGAAACCCGGGTCAGAGTGAGAAAAAGAAATGGAACCCTCAATTGAAGCACAGTATAAAAATGATCACGCTGATAATGATGCGACGCTTGAACTTTCCTACTGAATTTCAGAAAAATATTCATTGTTTTTAAATCAAAAACTTTAGCACCGGTAGGTCTAGAAAAAATGTTAATTTTTTTTCAATCTCAAGCACATTATTTCAAAAAGGAGACCATGAAGGTGTACGTTTACAGCTAAAATACAATTTAACTCACACTTCATGGAATAATAACTTGGTTTGTAGCATGAGTGATCGTCTTACCTTCTTTTACGTGGCCTCCGCTCTATTCCTTACCAGCACGTAAACTTGAGAGAATCGGCAGAAATTGAGTCACACAGGTATTCGATTCACACTTCTATCATATTTCGTTTAATTCGAAGAAGCTTCACGAAATCATAGTTTACCAATGTAAAGAATCAGCATGAAAAGTCGTTGGCACATCCAGTGACAGCTTTACAATTCACAGCCCTTCTGTTCGACTGAGGAGCGCATATCGAAACGAGCGCAGCAGTATGGCCAGACAGTGAGGTCACGCATTGTTAAAAGAAACGTAAAGTAAGTCAGTGCGCACCAAAGACGGTGAGGGCACGTGCACTCTATGCGTGAGTCACTCTATAAAGCAATGATCCTATGTGTAAGGCAAGATTGATGTTGTCATGACGTCACTCGATCGTATTATATAGAAGTCCTCGACTGAAGGCATGCTAGGAAGAAACAAACGCTCATATTAATATAGAGCTGCAATTATTAATGAAGTATGGTGAATATGGGTGCTGCTATTGTGCTTGTCTGTGAAATCAAACTGCATGTTCATCGACTTCAATGTGATGTGAAGATTAACACAGACACTGCTCCTTTGCAAGTTACACTGTTCAAGTTCAATTCCATTGTTCACGTATTTGTCTTGGAGATTCGGTTCCGTTTTGACACCAGCTGCTGGCTAGTGATAAAAAGTTGTGATTTTTCAATCATTTGACGTAAACATTGTTATCATGTAGCTAAACAGATGAGTTCAGAACCCCGCTTACTGCACTGTTTAATGGTAACAATTACATAAGTATGCAGAAACATTTTTGTTACATCGACAAATTAATTTATAAATATTTGTAAAATGTTTCAGATATGAACATTTAGGTGATTATGATAATATTTTAGCGCCGGTATAAATATTTTTGCAGTGAAATGGTTTTTTAAAGTCGTTTTTAAGTTTTCTAGTTCCGAAGTGAAATCAATTTATCGATCATTTGAAAACTATTACCTTAAGTTATCTGAAATTGATTGCGATTTGCTTTTGTGCAATACATGTCTCATATATAATGACCATATTGCAATATGGTCATTAGGGTATTTTTATTACAATTTTCGTGTACTACAGTGATATCAATTATAATCAACAAAAAGTAGCAATGATATGAATGTTTTCATTTTTTATCCTGAAGAGAGCAAAAATCTTTGTAAAGGAAGCAACACTGAGATGAATCGATGATGATAAATGTACGATGAAAATTTCGCAAACGAAAAATACAAAAATTGCAATTTATATATTGCATCATTTTATTGCAATTATCGTGTAAAATGACAATAAATTACAATTAACGCATAAAATCATATATAAATTGCAATGTTTCCGCAATTCTGTCCACTAGTGATTAAATCGTCCTCTAAACGTGTATTGCTTCAAAAAACGAACACGAAAATCCCCATTCTCAAATCTGCTGGTAATCTGAGCCACGAAATGTTTTTTCCTGTTGCCACCCGTTTCGAGACCAACAAGTATCCAATCATCGGATTTGAGTGGGACTGCAACTACAGGAGATGAGCTTGTGGACAATTCAGGACACGTTGTGAGATCACTTCCATTTGTTTTGTCAAACGTGTCAAGTCCACCACTGCTGCAATTATTTGCGTAATTAAATGTCCTTGGATTGAAGCAACCACAAGAGGATTTGCGGTGGCAAGCCAAGTCTCTAATAAGATATTGATTTTGAACCGACCATTTTAGGTAATGACATTTCGAAATACCTGAAATTTTGAATTTCATGCTTATGACATCGAAAAGCGTTTTTGAAAGCATGAAAATATAGGCAGGCCTAAAGAAGTAATTTCTAGCGTGACACACGGGGAAAATAAAAATGACGTGTATAGGCCTATGGCCTATCTCGTGATGCATTCATAATGTCAAAATAATGAATAAAAATTCTAGAATAAGCATAGGCCCTTGATCAAATGTGATTTTATGCATAAAATCTACCAAGCTGTCAATTTTTCTTCTTTATATCAAGTTCAAGCAATTATCATTATGAGACCTCTACAGCAGAATGATTTTTTCAATAGGCCTGGTCAATGTTTGCAGTCAGAAGCTATAGGAAGAGGCTTGGTAATGTAGCTTTAGGCCTACTGAATGAGCAAGACTAGAAGGCAACAACAGTTCATTTCTATTCATGTCGCTCTCCATAGATAGGCTACATGTAGGCCACGGTCGGTAAAAATGCAGCAAATCCTGCAGTTGAATTTTGATCGTCAATCATCAAGCATTCATATCTACACAAAAAGTGACATGATAAAATATAAAATAACTCACCCTTCATGTCAGGCAAGTTTGACTTCCAATATATCTTTCTGTCGATTTCCTCTTTGGACACAGTGGTTATCAAAATATCCACATTTTTTGTCAAATCGCATAAATCTCCCAGGTTATCAATAAACTCTCCACTCGAAACATGCGAATCCCATGTTCGTTTCAAAACAGCGCCGACGCCATCCGCTGCGCTTTTACCGTGCCCACTCTCACTGAAATACCATTCTAGAGAATCGATATGCAAAAAATCGCAAAGTCGAGCAAGAAGCTGAACAATAAAACGGTTACGGTACTGTGAACTAGAGGGCTATCAGAGAAGATGATCAATTTCTTTACATATGTCCTGTCAATCAAATCGAGAGCTTTGTGAATATGTGTCACCACTGCTTCGGCTGTTTTCCGCCTGTCCGTACTTGTGTGTAAAAGTGTCGCAAATCATTTCGCTTCCTCATTTTGTGCATATGCTACTCCTTGGTGAATAGTAATTTGCTCATTGTAGCCGAAGTGTGCCGATTGGACTTCATTCCCAAATTTCATTGTAATTTTCACTGAAATCCACCAGCAAACAGATTTCATCTGTTGACATCATTTGCTTCGCTAGCCTCATTTCATGATGTTGGTTAGTGAAGGAGAATTGGTGATATGCATACATTTCCATCGCAGTTTCACATTTCAGAGCTAGCTTCTGGACAGAATCAGTGAGTTGAACACGCTTGGTGACTGCTACCGAGACTTCTCTGTCTTTGATTCGCTGCCATTGGACATAAGGAATTGTTGACAACGATGACAAAAATGACCCATCTTCCTCCCTTGGACACACACTCCTTGATTGACATTGTGGACACAGGCGCGAACAGGACAACTCTGAATAAGGCGAACATACAATTTGTCGAAGATTTTCAGACATACTTGATGACTTTAGAACTTTGATATTTCGTAATGCCTGGAGGAGCAATCGAGGATTTTCACATTTTATGCACATACATAACTGTCTGTCAGAAAGCTTGGGCTTCATAACTTGTTTTGGCTTCAATGAAAAGAACAAGGACCGAGAAATCTTTTCTGCTGAATTTTCGGACATATATTTCATGTGCAGGTCACTGATAGAAGACAGCAGATACCTCTTCTGAAAAGACTGTCCACGAATCCTGATAAACTCTTTCTTCCCTGATGCAAGTCTGGAATTATCATCACGACTGACTGAGTGACGAATTAGATTTGACCGAGTAATGTTGATGGTAGCATAATTTATGGTCCTGCAATCTGTCTGTAGCAACTCTCTCAGATGACTCTTGCCACCAAGAAACTTTCTACTGACGTCTTTTAGCGTGCTGGCTAATTTTCTGCGTATTTGGTACTTTCTCTTTATTGACTTTATCAGGGCTAGGTGAACATTTATCATCAACTTTACTTTTTTTGAAGATTTCATGGCAATTTCTGATGAGGCATTTGGACCATCGTGATGCAGAAGTAGGCCCACACTTCCACCTTGGGCTTTCAATCTCTCAATTCTCTTTTGAAATTTGCGCACTTGCTTTTGCAGTGCAATGTTTCTGTAATTTAGGAGTTTGACCTTTTCCCTCCTCTTTTTTATTTCTCGTTTTCTTGCTGCACGCCTCTTTGCATCACTGGCAGATCTAGCAGAAGACGAACATGGAGATGATACTCTTGAATTTGTTGCGCTCACAGATTCTGGTTCATTTGGTTCATTTTGTAGAGATTGGTTTTTAGTTGCTCTGTACTCTCTCATGTATAGTTTTCTTTTTCTTGCAAGAAGACGTTTCTGCCTAGGATCACTGTTTTCCTTGCATTTGTGATAAGATCTTAGTGCTTGCTCCCTCACCTTCATCAAACGTTCTCCGCCATCTTTCTTTTAACTTTTCTCGGTATCTCCTCTTTCTCTCAAGCATCTTTTGTCTATCAGGGGCCATTTTGCAGAATAAAGCCACTGTCGTTGTCGACCTAGCATGAACTGATGATTTCGTAAAGCAGCAAAAATCTCTTTGTCTGAGAGCCGTCCAATCACAGCTATTGCTTGTACGACGATTCGATGACGTACACACGTCGATAGCTTTTTACTTCGGAGCTCTATGTGATGCGCAGGATGTCTTTATTGTAGTCAAAGAATTTGTTTGAAAAGTGGTAACATCTTCAAAACGGAAAAATTTCTAAAAGGACCTTATCAGTAGTGACATATTCTAGCAAACCCTGATCATTCACAAAAGGAGGACTTCGTTCGCGTGGCGAAAGGTCTCTCAAACTAGCAAAAATTCAAGATAAATTTAGAAAATTATGTCTCAATGTTCGATAGCTCCCATCACTCTACAAAGTCAATTGTGAGCGCAAAATGTGCAGAATTCAACTCACAATGCCCAAAAACTCACGAGACTAATAAAAAACACAATATATGGCTGATTTTGCTGAGGTGCCAAAATCAGCTTGAGGGGGACGTCCCTCAAGTTACAATCTGTGCGTTTCTTCAATCTCTATCAAAGTGCAATGACAATTGAGAGGAACTGAATGAACAATTTAGCAGATAACTCATTGCCACTTCCTGACATACACTTGACTGAGTTCAAACTTTTTCCAGTTGTCCGGGAACTGGTGTCCCTCAAGTTACGAATTTGTGGTGTCAAATATCCTTCATTTTACCATAAATTCATTCTCAACATTCATTCATGAGCAATGAGACCGATTTTCTTGCGCTCCTTGCTTCATAATCATATGATAGTTTACCACAAGTAACTACTTCCATCAATATGCAGCTGCATCTTATAAAGCAAGGCGTCCCTCAAGTTACAAATTGCGCGAGTTTTTTAGCTACTAGTTCCATGCGACAGCATCATAATCAATTCTGTTACCGTAGGTGAAGAGACTTTCAACTCTAATCGATTTTTTCTTTCAATACACTTCATGGCAAAGCGAAATGCGATAAAAGCAATCAATTACAGAAATACTTCTGTACTCTGCGAGTCTGTCCAAGATCGCAACTTACTTCATGCGACAAGGTATTTTAGGACTTTTTTTAAACCTTTACATCTCTGTGCACCAGTTATGATAAAATTACTTTTAATTTTCTACGTGACCAAGTCCTATGGATCATAAGTAGTAAGCAAGTGACAAACACTCGACCGGCGCCCCCCCCCTCTGGAACGGCAGAGTGTCGTGGTCGGCCGCCGTGGTGCTTCGGGTCTGAGTCCCCCCCCCCTCTGGAACGACAGAGTCTGTCGTGGTGTGCCGGCCAGGTGGGTTCACAACATGTTCGCTGACTCCCCCTCCCCTCTGCAACGACAGAGTGTGAGACTCGGATGTGTTGGTCTCGTATGGGTTGACGTGACCGACCGCCTAGGTTGACGTGGCCGACCGCCTAGGTTGACGTGGGCGACCGTCTAGGTTGACGTGGGCGACCGTCTAGGTTGACGTGGGCGACCGTCTAGGTTGTCGTGGATGGTGAAATGGCTGCCAGATTCGGATTCAGCGTAAAATTCTGCATCGGTAGGGTGAGTTTCAAGGCAATTGGCGAGAAAAAATTTTTCTTCAAAATTTTAACAGAGTTAGAATTTGGGACGTTTTGGTGTGTAGCGCCCGAACGAAGCATCGGATGAGAAAACGGAGGCCAGATTCGGAATCTACGTGAAATTTTGGGTTAGGAAGGATGTTTCCAGCGAAATCGGAGAGAAAAAATTTTCGGCTGACGTCCCCCCCCTCTGAACAGCTTGCTTCGATTTTGGCTTCTAGTGGACGGATTTTGTCGTGCGATAGCTCGTTTGAAAGCTAAGAGTGAGACAAATTCAGTGAAAGAATCGGCTTGTTCCTATCTGTCTTCGTTTAGATGTGAGACGCCATTTAAGATTTTGGGACATTGGCGAAAAACGACAGAGTTAGAATTTGGGACGTTTTGGGCTCTAGCTTCAAAACGAAGCATCGGATTGGAAAACAGAGACCAGATTTGGAATCAGCTTGATGTTATTGTCCAATGAGGATCATCATACAATGAGAATCAAGCATTTCTTTATAAATAGCGAGCCTTCCACAGTGAGAATCATTCCATCGTTGAATCACACGAGTGACGGACGCACATTTTCTCTCTCTCTAGTTCCCTGTTCTATTACCCAACTAAAATGGTAAGTCGCTACTTCCCTCCCTCTCCTCCCTTGAACGTAAACTTAATACAATCTTTTTTCATTTTCAGGCATCTACTCCATCTGCTGCACTAGTAGGACAAAATGGCGGTCAAACGTTACAAGGTTCGCTACGGTCAGATCATCTACAACTGAGGCCAGTGGAAGAAACATCCAAGGTACATAATCCTACACCGCTACAGCGTAAATTTAAACAAGCCCTGCGTTATGATGATCATAGCGTAGTACTCCAAACGGGAATGCTCCCTTCCACGGATGTCAAGATAATGCACAATCAGTATGGGGACTACATACTGATCCCCGTGAGTCCGTACATTCGCCACCAACTTGATATTATTGAGGAGTACGTGACATTAAATATGGACATTCCTACTCCTCTTGCTCAAGAGTGGAAGGCGAGAGATGACAAGGATACTCCCTATAGAAAGATTTGGGATGGTAATCACATTTGCCTACCGGTATCACATTGGTGTACTTACTATAAGAAGGATGGAGATCATTCAATACCCATCAGATGTGATGAGCTCGGAGAAGGTACTTGGGATATCCTTTTCAAAGTGAATGGGCTATATTATGGTCGACACAAGGATAATAAAATAGCCTCTCTCTCCATGCATATGGAATCCATTTTATATATTCCGAAACCACCCAACGTGGACGACTTAATTGATCAAATCCTTAACAGCAGTGGTACGAAGCGCAAGTCGGAGAAGAATGCTACATCAAAACGCAAATCAAAGAAGGAGAATTACTAGTCCTTTCCTAACTCTACCCTATGACAATTCGCTTATGTGCTTTGAGTGTCGTGGACGTGGTCTTATTAGATACATTTTACTTCTTCGTTGCCATCATATCATTTGTGTATTTTGTCGTGAAAAGCATCGATGTAATTCTTCATTTTGTAATATGTTATAGAACGCTTCCTTAGATGTGTAAATTTCCGTTTTAGGCTTCTATCATCATTTTTATGGATTGTGAGGGTGAACCTGTACAGGAGCTCAGTGCTATTGCTATGAACAATTGGACATATCAGATTGTTAGTGTCTATCATCAACATGCCAACTGTGATCCCAATGTTGATCAATGGGCGAGAAAACACATTCATGGACTTAATCTGAAATATTTGCAAGACTATGGCTTTTCTTGTGAGAGTGCTCTTCTTATTGACTTTAAACGATGGTTAGCTGCTTTCAATGTTATACGCATCTTTTGTAATAATCCTGGTAAGGAGAGGAAAGTATTTCCCAATCTAATCATTGATGATATTTTGCTCCCGCCTTGGGATAGTAGAGTGAATCAACATTATCATGAAGTCACGAAACGTTTTAAGGATTTGTGTGTTCCTATTTTGTCTGTTCGTTGTAGTAGCTACGTTCATAACCAATGCTTCTTTCCTCCTTACCTCAACACTGCCAAAGTCCTGTATGGTTATCATTGCTCGCTGTATGATAGTTATCAGCTGTATCTATTTTATCTCTTTCAAACCATTGATTTATAATGCATGCTTGTTACCGTTATTCAATAAATGTTACTATGAGAAGAGTTGTTGTTTTCATGCAATGGATGGGTTAGTTAAAGGGCGATCATGTCTTTCTCAAACGACTGCGGAACATTACGTTTTCATAGGCAAAGTTTAAAAGGAGCTGTTCAAGATTATGTGATAAATTTTCATAAAGATGAGACCGACATCGAAGCAGTGGTAGATGATGCTAGCACTCTATTTCTAGAGTTAATGAATACATTCTCTGATAGCATTATCATGGCGCGATTAGTTGCGAAAATTAAGTTTAGTCATTTTGGAAAGGAAGAGGTGGAAAGTCGCTCTTTCCATTTTGCTTCTTATTCAATGGAAGTGGTCGATCACCCCGAAGAATTTTTTAAAAGACATATGATAAAAATTGCTGAACGTCTTAACGCATTTAACCATCATGGTAGCAGTCTAGTGATTGAAGCGATTTCAGATATTCACATTCAACTTTCCATAAAGAAAAATTGAAAATGCAGTGGTACTTGATTGTAGCACAACTGGTTTTCGAGCTATGTCTGCTCACTCTCGAAGTATATTCCTTCTGTACATGCGTCTATTATTTAGAAAAGGCTAGCAAATTCATATCTTCAAAAAGACTTGCTATAGACATCAGTAACGGTGAAACTATGTGTTGCGATGTATGTAAGCGAAAGGATGGAAATGAAAAGCGCATCTTCAAGAGATGTAAGCATGCTTTTTGTCAACGCTGTTTCATACGTAATTGCATTCAACTTTGCCAATGTAACCACTGTGACATTGCTCATTTCGATTGTCACTTATGTCGCAATAGTTAGTACCTATGCAAATGTGGTAAAGATAGGTTTTAGCAAAGACTAACACGGAAAATGGCGAAACGTAAAATGACGAAACGTAAAAGTCAAAAGTTTTCTTCAGCCATTCAAGCTCTCCGACGAATGAAAGCAAATCAGCGATACAATGCTATACGACATGCTAACGATAAATTCATTTGTGAAATTATTTCTCATGTGAGGAAGTTGAGGACGAAGAAATTAGCACCAAAACAACGAAAGTTACTTAAGCGATATGCTACGAAATTGCGTTTCATCTCCAATCCTAAAGTCGCCCTTCAAAGAAAGAGGAAAACTCTAACACAAAAGGGCGGTTTCCTTTCAGCAATACTTCCAATGATAGCTCCTGCCGTGGGCAACCTATTGGGAAATATCTTTGGCTCTAAGCGTTAATTATGCAAATGTAGAGTCTCAAAGTAATAAAATGGATTTCAGACTTCAATGTGATAAAGTTCTGACTGTATCAGGTCCATCTCATGCAGGTAAAACTGTTTTCACGCTGAATTTATTGGATAAAAGAAGGGAGTTGTTTAAGGAACCTATCAATCGAGTGATTTGGTGTTATGGTATTTATCAACCGTCGCTGTTTCAGGAATTGCAAAGTCGCAACTTTATTCGACATGAAGGAATTATTCCAGTGGATAAACTTCAGTCTAATGATGTTGTTGTATTGGATGATTTATTAAAAGAAAGTAAGAATTCAAAAGATGTTACAGATATGTTCACTCGCGCAGCACATCATAAAAGGTGTTTTATCATCTATATTACACAAAATTTGTTTCCTGATGGAAAAGAAGCTCGTACACGAAACCTGAATACACACTATTATGCTATTTTCAAGAATCCGCGAGATAAAAGTCAATTTGAAATTTTAGCGCGACAAGTTGCACCCAGAGGATCAAAAGCCTTAATTGAAATTTTTCAAGCAGCTACTGAAAAACCATACGGTTACTTATTCATTGACTTTACGCAAGAGTGTCCGGAAGAATTTAGATTTCGAAGTGATATTTTGAAAACTCCCATGATTATCTACAAACTATGAGTTCTTATTCTCGCATGATTGTTATTCCTCAGGATGAATATGTACAATTGACTGCCATGCAGCAAGTAAAGCAACCTCTTGCAAATCAAATGTATAGGAAAGAAATAGATTATCAGCAAAATGTTCACATCAAAGATCCACATCGTGCTGTATTATTACAATCGGAAACTGTTGAGCAATTGAAAAACTTGAAGAATAAGATGCGTGACTCTGTATCGACTGCTACACCTTTAGCATCTCGCGCACATGCCATATCTCTTTTCAACAGTATTGAACCCCATCTCAATGTAAATGATAGAGGAGAAATCATTACAGATGAAAATAAAGTGATTGATGCTTCACGTTATGAAGACTTGATTCAGTATGCGACACGTAGAAAGCGCCGTCAGGGCTATGTTCCACCTGGTTGGTCATACTTTCTTAAACTATTGAAAAAGCATAATGTGCCAAAATTTGCTTTAAATAATGAGACATTGAAAGAACTTGATTCAACAGTGGCTACTACTCCAATGCTTCAGGCGATGAAAATGCCAACAAATTGGTTTAAGACGTCACCTGCTACATCCCCTCCCACACTCACTAAGCAAACAAGAGGAAGAACTCGACGTAGATCTACATCGCCACTAAAACTGGTAAAAGGAAAACGTAAAACAGCTCCTCCTAGGAAATACATGTTCTCAGACTATTAATATGAAGCAGATGTGTTGCTTGCCATGTAATGAGCCGCCAGAGGTGAATGTCGTTGTCACTTGCACTTGCTGCGCCAGCTCTCATAATGAAACCCCTAAGCAATGTGAACACGATCGCAAAACCGCTAAAGCTAAATGCTGCAGTTGTTGTAAATGTAGAAAGGCAAGAAAGAAAAAAGATGAGAAGGAGGAAAAAGAGTCAGCCGTCATCGACTGAACGTTTGAAGTCAATCTATTATGATGTAAAACATCCGGCAGGATTTGCATCTATCAAGAAATTATCAAAAGCGAGTGGTCTTCCACAATCACAAGTGAAACGATGGTTAAAGGGTCAGGCTACCTATACACTCCACAAACAAGCGAAAAAGAAGTACCGCACCCGCCATTATATTGTTCATGACATCGATGAACAGTGGCAAGCAGATTTGTGCGATGTTGACTCCATTTCAAAACATAACTCGGGCAATAATTTTATTTTAACCGTCATTGATATTTTCTCGCGTTATGCGTGGGCTCAACCTTTAAAAACTAAAGAAGGGAAAGGAGTAGCAAAAGCATTCCAAACAATTTTTCGAGAAGGTCGCATTCCAAAAAGAATTCAGAGTGATCAAGGAAAAGAGTTTGAAAATCAGCATGTGACAAGATTATTTGAGAGGCATGACATTGAGTTGTTTAGTGTAAAGAGCGCTTATAAAGCTGCACTCGTTGAACGTTTTAATCGCACATTAAAAAATCGCTTGTGGCGACATTTTACTGCCAACTTGACACAAAATTGGACAAAGGTTCTACAAGATACACTCCATGCCTACAATCACTCTATCCATCGTTCTATTGGACTCAGACCAGTAGATGTAAATGCTGACAATGTAGATAAAGTGCGCGAATCATTCCAACGTAAACGCACTCATGTGAAAAGTGATGTGAAAATTGGCGATAAAGTTCGTATCTCAAAAGTGAAAAGTGTTTTTGCTAAAGGGTACCTTCCGAATTGGACAGAGGAGGTATTTACAGTACCAAGGATTAATCAAAAAGACTCTCCGACCACCTACAAGTTGAAAGATTACGATAATGAAGAAATTGAGGGTAGCTTTTAACGCGATGAGATTGAGGTAGTCACTGAAAGTGAAACATATTTGGTAGAGAAAATCATTCGATGTAAAAAACGGCAAGGTGAAGAATGGTGTCTTGTTAAATGGGCTGGTTATCCTTCAAGTATGAACTCTTGGATGCGTCGTGCCGACATCTTTCATCTAAGTGATCGACAGTGATTCATGCAAAGTTGTAACTAACAATGTTTAGGGTTTGAGCTATGAATCCAACTGCCTCATTTTATTCACGACCCTCCTATGTAAGTGGCGGAGGACAAATTTACATCGGTGCTCGCCGCCAACGTGGAGGTAGCATACTTGGTGCACTGAAATCTGTTGTAGCACCTCTCATATCCAATGTCGGTAGATCTTTAAAACGAAATGTTTTAAGTAATGCCGTTGGCTTTGCTGGTGATGTTGCTAGTGATCTTTCCAGAGGTAGAAGTTTTAAGAGCAGTTTGTTGAATCGTGGGAAGGAACGCGGTTTAAAAACATTGAAGCAGACCATTGCTGGTGTTACTCAAGGAAAGAAATCACCTAAACGAATGAATAAAGGAAGGAGGAAACATCGCGGAGCTGGTAAGGTGCGATCTTCAGTCAAAAGGCATTCACGCAAACGTCGCAGAGGCTCTAATCATTCATCAGGCGCTAAACGACGACGCTGCTATAACTTCTAATCATGGAGTGTAAAACTTCCGGTTTTTGTTTGTTCGATCAACAAGCCATACAGACAGATATTCTTAGTTCAAGTATTGTAGATTATCATCCTCGAACAGCTGAGAATGCTGGCCCCATTGAATTTGTTATTCCTGGTGGTAGTGATGACTACATAGATTTGAGTTATGCGATGCTTGATTTGAGGTTTAGAATTCAGCAAGCAGATGGAACTGCTATTGACGATGCACATAAAGTTGGACTGAACAATTTACCATTGACTACATTACTTCGTGATGTTTCTCTAACGATTGGAGAGCAGCAAGTGGAAGGTGGTCAAAGCGATTATCCCTATAAATCATATTTCAATCATGTATCACAGTTTCATCCAGCAGCACAAAAAAGTCATATGGAAGCCATGGGATGGTACAGAGATGAAGCAGGAAAATTTGATGTTGAAACAAACAGTGGCTTTGTAAAGCGATCTGCTATGATTAAAGATAGTAGAGTATGTCAGCTATATGGTCCGCTGAATTTAGACTTCTTTAGACAGTCAAAGTTTTTACTGTGTAATACCAGCATGCGACTCAAGCTGACATTGAATAAGCCTGAATTTGCGCTGAATGCATTTGCTAAAGTTGACAATTTTAGAATTCATGTGGAAGATATTGCACTTTACATTCGTCGAGTAGTACCGAATCCAAGTGTCATTAGAGGGCATGCTGAAGGCCTTAACCGCCAAAATGCCATTTACCCCATTCAGCATACAAAGCTTCTCACCTTTACAATTCCGAAAGATCAAAAGAGTTTCATGAAAGATGGCCTCTTTCCATCGGAAGCACCGAAGCTCCTCATGGTGGCAATGGTTGAAAATGATGCATTTAATGGTAATATAAAGAAGAATCCTTTCAATTTTAAACACAATCAGTTAAGTGAAATTGCTTTACGTGTAAATGGTGTGAGTCATCCTGGTCCACCCTACAAACCAGATTTTGCTTCAGATCAATTTATGCGCAGTTATGTTGATTTTATGGATGTTTTTGGCTTTTACAATACGGATGACACCAACGGACTGACTATGAAAGAGTTTAAGAGTGGATATACTATTTATGCATTTGATTTAACTGCTGACAGCGATATTAGTGCACCCTATCGTCAAGCGAACGTGCCTCATAATATTCGTTTGGATTTGACGTTCAAAAGAACACTACCTGAGACGATCAATGTATTAATTTATGCAGTCTTCGATTCAAATATTGAAATTACAAAGTATCGTGACGTGATTCTTCAGTATAATCGTTAATGAGTTGGTTGACTGCTGACGATATTAAGACTAAAGTGCAGCGTAATGCAGACGAAGCGACGTTGAAAGCTTTCGATAATGTCTATTCACTCGATACCTTACCACCTGCAGTAAATCACTATCCCATCTTTATTGTGCTAAACACTCATTCACAGAATTTAGGCGGTGAGCATTGGAAAGCGATCTTTATTGGAGAAGACCGACGTGGTGAACTATTTGACTCTCTTGCTCAACCTCCAAATATACCAACACAGCAGTGGTTGAGAAAACATACGCGTCAATATCAGCGAAATGAACGCATACTACAACATCCACTTTCATCAACGTGTGGTGCTTTTGTACTGTACTTCATCTTAAAACGTTTACATGTATCTCGATTTGCATCTATTATTCAAAACTTTTCATGTAATCCATCCTCTAATGAAAAAATGATTTGTAAGTTCTATCATGATTTGAAATAAAAACATCATGTTGGAAAAAATTGTTTTTTATTTTACAATCCGCTGGGTACGTACATACTCAATGAGATAGTCTAGGATCATATTTGCTTGTTCATGAGATTTTAGTCCAGTAATGATCACTTTACTATTATGAAAGATTGCCACATGCACAGGCAACCAACAACTAATGAGAGCTGCAGGAAAAAGTTCGGGTTCATAACACAAACTGTAACTGCTGGTACGAATCTTCAAAAATGATAGACTGTCACTCAATTGAGTAGAGATCACCATATTGTCCACAGTCAGATTCGACATCACACACCTCTCCCTCTTCCATATCCGACGTAGTAGTCTTTGTAGCTCTAAGCGCATTGACTGCGCCGATGAATGAGAAAGGGCGCCGAGAATCTGTACAGTCCCATTTGGGAAGAGTTGAAGATTCCGTGAATTGTTCATCTTCACCACTAACATTTGAGGACGGCCCGGGTAATACTTGCTGTTTGGAAGCTGTTGGCGTAATGTTGTGAGATCGATTTTGGTGTAGAGTCTGAAGCGACGGAGAATGTTGACGATGGTGTAGCGATGGCGCTTCATGATGAAAGAATGAGTAAATTGAGCGATGTACCTTCCTTTTATACTTTTCCCAACTACCTTGATGAAATGTGAAGTTAGTATGAAGTTGGGAATGATAGAGTTGAATTCGCCGATTGTTGACGCGCAGCCAGATGCGATTTCCAATACGTGAATGTCTTTTCATATAGAAGTATTTCAAGTCCTTCATGATATGATGTAGAGATTGAAAATGACGATAAGATAAAGCAAACTCTCTTCTCACATTTCCAGTTGAATCTTTGAAATAGACGTTTCGATCATGATCCGTTTCAATACGTTGTAGGGAATCTAATTTCCAACTCATGGTGCGTGGTAATCATATCTGATTAAGATTTGCATAGTAGGGCGATGAACTCACGACGAATAAATGTCATGATGGAGCGATGTATGTATCTTCTATACTTCTCCCAATTGTATTTGCGAAATGAGAAACAGTTTGCGGAATGAGAATGGTAGATTTGAATTTCATTTCTGTAATGTTGAAGCCAAACTTGATCACCCAAGGAGATGAATCTTAATGTTTCAAAATATTCCAAATCCCTCATGATATCATTGAGGTTGACAAATTGTCGCCATGTTAATGTAATTCCTCTTGATGTATGACCATGAGAATTTTTGAAATGTACGTTTCCATCACGATCAACTCTGATATATTGTAGAGAGTCCAAAATCCAAGTCTTCATGATGTTATGCAAAGTTGCAGATTAGCAATATAAAAATGTCGTTTTATCATATTTTGCTTAGCAATGCGGCTACAAAGAGATTTACTAGTAATCGAGCCGCAGTCTTTTCTACTCCCATTGATCATGCACAACAGCTAAATGGGAATTGGGAAGTGGGTGTCACTCAACTTGTTTATAGCAACTGTGTCTATACTTTTGATCATGAGGTGATGACTATTAATATGAGGCGTACAGCTGCTTATCAATGTGAAAAGGGGTGCCGAGTATACATTCCACAGTGGTCAAAGAAAGATCTCTTATCATGTAAAAAGTTTATATATGATTTCTTGAATAAAGCGTGTAAACATATTGTCCAATTTACTCCGCACAATGATGATTATAATTATGTACATCATGTAGTTGAGAAAGATTGGATTGTTGGTTTAAGTCCAAGTTTAAGAAATGATTTAGGCTACCTCGCTAGCGCCTTAACAAGCTATGATAATTTTAACGTTAATTACCACATAAGTGGTCATAAACAGTTAATATATCGAGAGGAAGCTTATTATGTAGATCTTATTCCAAGAAATGAGAAGACGTTGGTGAAGAAGATTGTGATTAAGCCAAGAAAGACAAACATGACTCCTGAAACATTATTGAAGAAATTTAATTATCTCCTTCGAGTTGATGGTAAACAAGTGGCAACATTGACTTATATCAAATCATCTAATCATATTGCAATAAGCAAATTAAATGATGATGATCTAGTATTAGTTTGTTCAAAAGATTTTCATCAGTTCTTACGACATCGTTCTGCAGCTGTTCATGGAAAATCTGATATGCAACATTTACCATGTGAAAGGCCAAATCAATTTGATACAGAATGGGCCGTATCTTTATACAGAAAGTGTGTAGAGCCTTTTGGTGGTTTCTTACATGAAACAAGAGTGTTGATGCCTCGCATTATTACTTCGGTTAAATTGGTTGTAGATTATTTAAATGAAGTGATTAATGAGCAACATATTTCATTTTCTGAAAAAGAAGGTACTTTGTCTCTCACTATAAGTGGAAAAGGTATTGAACTAATTATGGATAAAACTCTAATGGACATTTTGGGTTTTGACCAAAATATCTTTAAAAGTGGTACTGTAACCAAAGCTAGCGCAGACATGTCGCTATCGCGTCGTATTAACTATTTTCAGATATATTCCAATATTGGTGAAGATGTACGTGTGGGAGATGTTGAAGCTCCATTGCTAGCAATGATACCATACCAGCCAAAGAGCTGCAGTATTTTATCTGAGCATACTTTCAAGAAAGTGCATTATACAAAGCTGAAATCAAACTACATCCCACAAATTGATATTGCCATTTATGACGATGCTGGTGCGTTGATTCCTTTTCATAAAGATGCTGTGACAAGTATCACACTCCATTTCCGAATGAAGAGTTAATGCAAACGTATGCTAATATATTTTTCCAATGTGAATAATATGGAAAGTGAAAATAAGGACTCGTTTCTAATCTACTTGCCCAGTAATGCTTCTATGAATAAATTTCCCAAAAATAAACCATCAGACTATCGAGTAGAATTAAATCGCCCACTGCATTTAGAAGGTGAATGGGAGGTTGGCGTTTCTAGTATTTGCTATGATAGCAATATTCAGAATGTGAATGATTTGGAAGAAATGATATTGACTCCTCGCACCCATGATGGAATAACGATGAATAATGCATTTCAGTTCCCATACAATTTAACATCAGATGGAAAGTGGAACTATGAATGGATTCAGATAAAATCAGATTCTTATGAGCCATTTGGGAATGAGAAAATTATTAAGGCATTCAACAGTGGTAATACTTCCATCATGAAGAATAAAAATCAGAAAGCTTATGAGTTTACTATCTATCATTGGAGTGGGAGACAGTTCCTCCGCTTTCATTCTTTTACTAAAGGTCTTACGCTGAGGTTGGATAGTGAATTCTATCCGCATCTCGGTTTTGGTCATGGACTACATCTAACGTCAATTGCTACTGCAAATGTTAGAAAAGTTTATTCAAATCGAATCAACAAATTTCATTATAGATTTAAAATATTTGATGAAGATGTTGTAGAATGCGAAGAACGCATCATTTTGAAAAAGCGTGGTGTTCAACCTTTATCACTTATTGAGTTAGTAAAACGATGGAATGAGACTGTGGGTAAGAAGTATGGAGAGAAAATTATGGCGGACAAAAATAAGTTGGTTATTCAGAAATATAATGACAAACTTACAGTTTATTTCTCTCCAACCTTGCGTCATTTTGTAAGACATTATACACCTATTATTGGAAGCGGTGTGGTGTATGCTTCTCATGAATATCACACTAAAGCTGATTCAGTTAATGATGAATGGTGGGTGGACATCTATGGCGATCGCATCAAGAAAATTTACCAGTCTTATGAAGAATCTAAAGTTGCTATCAATATAATGCCGCGTCTATATCATACAGTTGAAAGCTTCATTCATGTAGTAAATCCTTATATACAACAGAAGTTGAAGCATGTGATGAAAAGTAAATATGATGCAAAGACACACCACATTTCGTTTTCAATTGAAAATCAACGCGTTGTTCTGAAACTGGGTGATGACATTCAATGTCAATTGAGTAAAAATTTGAAAAAACTCTTTGGTTTTTCAATGCTACAAACAGTGTTTGCTGCTGCGCATACGATTGGTATAGAAACACCAATGACACTTGATAAACATGAACAGCACCTTTACATTCAAAGTGATTTGATTCTACCTATTTCTGTTGGTGAGAAAAAAGAATACATTTTACGTGATTTCATTCATGATAAAGACGCTTCATATGGAATAGTCGAGAAGATGTTTGAATCTATTTTCTATCATCCCGTCGTCAAACAAACTATACCCTCTATTGCTATCAAAATTACCAATGGTTTACAAGAGTGCATCCATGTGAAAGATACTAAATCCCTCATAACGTTAGTGTTTCGGAAAACAAAGTGAAGTCATTGTGATATGTTTATTGAAATATGTACATGAATGTGAAGCAACAGACTTTATACAACATCCACTGAAAATATATACATGAGCGCACTTCAATAAACATTGTTATATACAAAAAGTCTTTTTACTTCGTGAAGGGTGGAAATATACAGGGATAGGAAAAATGTCTTTCAGTGGAAAAGTCATCACATGGGGAATGTACAGATGTGGACACATATTCACAAGGAAAAAACAATCTCATGCGATACATAAAACAACAATGTTTATCTACAGAAATCAACATCAAAATACTAAGTTAAGGATGATTATGCTAAGACGTCTCCTGAATGTGGTAGTGTGAGTTTAATTCTTTTGGGTGGTGGTATGTTTGTGTCAGGATGTCCATGTGGAAGAGATATGTTGTGTTCTAACCAGCACCTCTTATCCTCCCATGCTGAAAGCGCCCGTTTCCTAAAAGTATGAGTTTTGATCTCATGCGACTTAGATTTTAAGATTGTCATATTGACAAACGTTATATTTTTATTTCTATAGGCTTTCCTGAAATTCTTATGTTTCATATTTTGCACAATGGATTTTGATATGCCTTTAGCGCGCTTAATGCTATCATCACTATCCTTTAATTTCATAGAATACATTTTTGGACGGAGGAGAATCATTTCATCTATTTCCTTCCCTGCTGTCTCATCCTTAAAGCAGCCAAGTTTTGCCTTATTTTTGATGGAGTAGAGTGGATGATCAGCAGGATAATTTGATGTATCAAAATATCTTTCCAAAGATTTTCCTACTTCATTGAAATTTAAATCTTTTTGAGTGGTAATACCTAAGAAGAAACTATCTGTATCACCACCCAACAAACGAACCTCTTTTACGAGAGGACATGGTTTTAGTATTTTATAAAAGAGTTGGTACATTTCAAGCTTAGAATAATCTAGTACAGCTTGACCAATATAGATGGGTTTGCACAACTCAACTTCAGATTTTATCATTTTAACACCTATAAGGTCCTCATCGATAATGTCTCTATCGATGAATAGAGGTGATGAGGTCAATTTGTGATACTTTTGATCATCATTAACTAGTTTGTAGTTTACGCGCTTTCTAACATCCTCCATCGTCTTACCAAATAGACTGTTGTTCTTATATTTATAAAAATCTTTTTCAAAGTTATTTTGGGCTAGTGCACGTTTCTGGCTGTTGCTATCAATATATGGCTTGAGGAAGGCTTTCTGTCTAAATTTAATAATGCGGTGAACTCTTTTTAAAATCATACCCATTTCTAAATAAAATTTTAAGATGCTAAAGTGGACTAGATAGTTTTCTTTATCATACTGGGTGAGTAAAAGTTTGCGACAAGGCTTATAGTCGGGTTGTCCACATGATTCTAAATCTTTATGAAATTGTTTCATAAAGTCGGAAAACATATCTTTACTCACTTCACCTGATTCGGGTGCGAGTGGAAAATCTACGGTTTTATGTTTAATATTATTTGGATAGATTAGATCTATCTCAAAATAATATCCCCAATCACCTTCATCTGGAATTGCTAGTATGTTAGAAGGGTTGGAGAAATGTTGAATATCACTATCATCTAACCAGCTAAACTCAGAGTGAGGTAGCGGTTTGGATAATGAACTACCATACAAATTATTTTGGTCATAATACTTCAGATGAGTCTGGTCATTGCCTACTGTTTCAGATTTTAACCTATGTTTATTTACAAATGTGAGACCACCGCGAATTCCTCGCTCAAATAAATTATACATCTCTGGATCTTGTAAGAGATGAATGGTCTCACCAGTCATTTTAAAAGCAGACTTAAATGACATGGCTGGCAGACTGACAAAGTGGACGGGATCTAACTTATCTTCTTCTAATGCCACTCGTCGAAACTCCTGAAATACATCAGCCAGCAAAAATACATCTAACTTAAGGTAGGCAATCATATATTCGCCAAATGTATGGCAGTCAAATTTTATCCATGCATCTTGTGCATGATCATAATCTTCGGTCTTACATTCTGCGCCGGTCAAATCATTTTTAAATTTATCTATGGGCGGAAGAGAAGTCTCGCCGAGTTTACTAATCGCATCAAAATATGCATATGGAAAGACTCCTTTCCGTGTGATGACTTCATCGGTTAGATTTGGGTATTGTTTCTTAAGATTTTGTGTTAGTGGAAGAGACTTTAGATTTTGCACGAGAGAGGCCAGTGAAGCAGTCATAAATTGGTAGGAATCTAAAAATTTTATATCAAAATAGACCGTCTTATTTTCTTTAGTTTTATCGACAGGCACTTTTGCTGTCATGGCCATAAACTTCTCTCTCGTTTGCGCTATTACATCAAGCTTCCACTCTTTCATTTGACCTAAACCTCCTTTTATTATCATATGGCTGTCGTAGCCCTTGAAATTATGGAAAATGACGGGTAATGTACGCCGTTTCATCCTAAGTGAAAAATTGCATTTTGAACAGAGTGCGTTTCTAAATTTAGCAGTGATGTGATCATGGTCGCGCACTTTCTTAATCTTATCATCGTCAAATGTTTTCCTACATTTGTGGCAAATGTTGCAACTATCAAATTTTGCTTGATCATCTGCTGTCATATGCAATGATCTGCGATAGAGTTCACCATCATGTTTTTGTTGAAATTTTACAGCCTGTTCGAGGAATTGTAGGAATTGGTAAATACAATCCTCACCTTGCCAGACGCGCATTTTATTTTGCCTACCCCTAAAGTGATCATGCCATACTTCATAGCAGGAAATGGCTGCTGGTCGATGGATGTTATCATCGATATAACATTCGATGTCAGCATAGATGACACGAAGAGGACTTAATTCATCACCATTCTCTCTATATGAAAACTCCTTATCTTTGGGCATGCGCTCCATTTGCAGTTTACCTCGCTTACACCATTCGTAATGAGTTTCAAATTTAGTTTTCCTCCTAAAGTGGCGAATACATCTGTCGCAGTAATATAACTCTCTACTAGAGTTTTCTAAGTGGTGGTATAAGCGAGAGATTTTGGGAATACCGCAGTAGTGCCATTCCTCACTATCATCCTGTTTTACTAATAACAGGTTTACTGTACGTTCATAACAACTCGAACGCGAGTTGTAGCGCACACCCTTCAATCCTTTTTCCCAAACATGGAGAACTATTTTGATGTTGTTCAATTTTTCAAATTTTTCTATATCTTTAATTTTCATATCGTCACTATTACAGTCATCGAAGTTTAATTCATTCTCCCACTGTTGATACTTACTCTTGCGGTATCGACTATTCTGCACATCATTATAGTGGAGAATGGAGAGGACGGCATACTTAAAACATTGCGATTCGCAATCTACAGAAATGACTGCTGCTTTATTTCTTAAATTTTTCGGAAGTTTAAAGGAGCCTCGACCACTATGATTTCCTAATAAACTGATTTTAATCATGGCGGTCTCAATACCATCAAAAACGAGTCCACTATCACGCTCGTTAAATTTATCTATATTTAATTTTAACCCTTGGATATGAAAATTTATCCAAGACTCACAGTCTACAACTTCGGTTGCAGGAGAGGAGGGTATGTGAAACTCCAACCTCTCTATTATTTGTCCAGTATGGTGGTCGATTTTTACATATTTTATTTTAAGATAGATGAGCGCCTTCATCCTAAAATTGTCTAAATTGTTGAAGAGCGCTTCTATCAATGATGAATTTTGATGAAACCATTCCTCAAAGTTAGCAATGGTTTCTGAGGAGTCCATCTGGTAGTTCCTCACTAAATTATTTATGGACACTTCAGTGAGTCGGATAGAGGAGGTACCGTTGGTGTAGGTATCGTTCGCGTGTGTATGTTGAAGTCTGTGCGAAGATAGTTCAAAACGTGTCTCGAAAGACTGAGCGCACAAGTCGCAAGAAAAGGAGACATCGTTAACAGAATCATCCCTACCTTCGGAGATTGATGCCGGCTTAGGTCGACAAACACCTCGCTTGATGTGTCGGGTGAGATCACGCTTCCTCGTGAAGATGTGTCCACAGTCAGCACATTGCCGATCGTCGCATTCCCGCGACAATGTTGATATGGACTCGCACGAGATGGAACTGGTATCACCTGAAAGAGAAATCATTCTTTCATCTCTGTTCAAGTGTCAGTATATTGTTACAACCTACCTTGACTCAACAACTCTAAACTTTCCTCGAGAAGGGAGGGTGTTGGTGATGAAGTTGATGCCTGAAATTGAGGAAGATGCTATTAGCCACACGTTTGAGGGAGATGAGAGAGGAAATTTTCAACTTACCATTTGAACGAAATTATGTTTAAGGTTGATGCTTCAATAAGATAGAGACTTCACTCAATTAATATGTCTCAAATTTGGAATTCACTTGTACACCTCAAATAATAGCAGAATTCGCTAGAGAATACTTCACTTATACGTCTCAAAGACAGAGTGAAATGACACGGATGTCACTTTGCTTATATCCTTTCATGCTCATCATTCATTGGCTGTTCATTCTGATTGGTTGCTTGTTGATACTTAAGAATTAGAAAACATTTCAAAGTCAGCATTTCAAAGACAACATGACAAGTCCTCCAACAACACCAAATACCGCATTGGAGTTCTCCTCTCCATGCACATCAGCAAAGGTGCTCGTTACACCAAATGCACCAAGAAAGGCGAAGGTGGAGAAGGTGTACCAACTGGACAATATCAGGAAGTTATCATTACCAGCGGATGAGGAAGAGGAGAGTGTATGTGAGAAGGAGTGTCCCGACTTAACAGGCGTGAGGTGGAAGTATCTCCAGTACGATACTGACGATGTGATGGAGATGACCAGCAAGTCGCAGTTGCATCAAATATGGGAGTGGTACACCCCTAACTCCCAACCGCGAACCGTGGCGGAGTGGGCGTACATTGACAACGTGAGGGACGCTGCAGAAGAACGATTAAAGCAGCTCAACTGTTTTTGTGATCTATGTGAAGTCAGACTCTGGGACGATATTGACGATGAAGACCTTTTAAAATACATGCCATAATAAATTTTTATTTCGTATTATCTTTGCTTTCATACTGACGTACTTGAATGGGGCTTCAGTGAATAATTTAACCATGTATACTTTTTCATTTGGAAATAGTAGCACGCTTAGTTTAACTTGCAAATCTTATAACATTTCATATGGACGATGATGATAGATGAAATAGTGTCAAATAAAATTAAGATAGCTTACACTTCTGATACAGGGATAGCAATCGACTGCGATCCATGTGTAAAGAGCTTGTTAGACTACGGATGGGGTTAAGTGGATGATTTAACCATGTATACATTTTCATTTGGAAATAGTAGCACGCTTAGTCTAACTTGTAAATCTTAAAACATTTCATATGGACGATGATGATAGATGAAATAGTGTCAAATAAAATTAAGATAGCTTACACTTCTGATACAGGGATAGCAATCGACTGCGATCCATGTGTAAAGAGCTTGTTAGACTACGGATGGGGTTAAGTGGATGATTTAACCATGTATACATTTTCATTTGGAAATAGTAGCACGCTTAGTCTAACTTGTAAATCTTAAAACATTTCATATGGACGATGATGATAGATGAAATAGTGTCAAATAAAATTAAGATAGCTTACACTTCTGATACAGGGATAGCAATCGACTGCGATCCATGTGTAAAGAGCTTGTTAGACTACGGATGGGGTTAAGTGGATGATTTAACCATGTATACATTTTCATTTGGAAATAGTAGCACGCTTAGTCTAACTTGTAAATCTTAAAACATTTCATATGGACGATGATGATAGATGAAATAGTGTCAAATAAAATTAAGATAGCTTACACTTCTGATACAGGGATAGCAATCGACTGCGATCCATGTGTAAAGAGCTTGTTAGACTACGGATGGGGTTAAGTGGATGATTTAACCATGTATACATTTTCATTTGGAAATAGTAGCACGCTTAGTCTAACTTGTAAATCTTAAAACATTTCATATGGACGATGATGATAGATGAAATAGTATCAAATAAAATTAAGATAGCTTACACTTCTGATACAGGGATAGCAATCGACTGCGATCCATGTGTAAAGAGCTTGTTAGACTACGGAAGAGAGAAGTGTGTTATGTTGCGTGTGGCGCGTGAGTGTCCTCCCATTTCATTCCATTCATTATTTTTCTTCCCCTCTGCATTCCATATCCGAGGATATGTGGCGGGCTTGGGACCGCTTTAGCTGCATTAGAAGGTTGGCCCTTAAAAGAGCCCATGGGTCGTTCTCCGTCCACCGACACTCCTCTCACTTCTGCAAAAACTCTGAAAGAAAAAGAATAGGAGATTAGATGAGCTACAAAAATGATCATGTTGAGGAAGCTTACTGGGAACTTTCTTCCGAACTTTTCGGACGACGAAGTCTTCAAGCTGGCCGGTAACGTCCATACTCATGTGGAGACATCGGACTCCGTCGCCCTCATAACACTGCTGTGTTACGTTGGGATCATCCGTGATGGTTGGGGCGTCGCACACATTGTTCTCAAAGAGGGGAAGATGGACTTCATACACTCTCCTTTTTCGACACTTCAAACGCTCATGCAGTCGCTCCACTTCACCCGTCAACCTCTTATTAATAACCTTCACCTCCTCCGTCTCCTTCACCACGCTTCGCATCCGCTCTATCTCTTCATCCTTCCTCGACACACTCGCCTGCAAACTCTCCACCAAACCTGCCTTCCTCATCAACTCGCTCCTTTCCGCCATCCATTCCTTCTCCTTCTTTCTCAAGCTCTCCAACTCTTCCCTTGTTGCCCTATACCCCTCAACCTTCACCTTCAGCTCTTCATTCTCCTTCAAAACTTTTCTATTATTACTTTCCAAAGCCATCACACGATCCTTCATTCTCACAAATACCTCCGTGTCATACGCCTCTTGCTGCCGTGGCGATGACGCTGCCATCGGCTTAGCCACTTCCTCCCCCTCCCACTCTTCCTTCAAATCCGCTATGTCCCCAAACAAATCTTCCATCACCGCATCCAAATCAACATCATCCTTCTTCTTCATATTCGCTCTCAACTCAACTTCCTCATTCGAACTCCCATCACTCGAACTCCCCTCACTCGCATTCCTCACCACTTTCTCCCCAATCACGTCCTGTATCGCTGCCACCGCCTTTGTCACCTCTTCCCTCTCCAACAACTCTCCCTCAAACCATGCCTTGAACCCCTTCTCTCCGATGTTCCCACTCTCACACTGCAAATGCGCCTTCATAAATTCCTTCTCATCCCCCATCACACATTTCCGACAAGACACACACAACCTCAACATCACTTTCCTCTCATGGCCCATCGTCCCCTCTTTTTCTTTCAAATGTTTCTTGAGTTCGCTACCTCTAGCAATCTTGCCACAACTGCACTTCCCCACTAGCATCTTGGCGTTACTCGCTTTCGTCATGATAATTCTGTAAAGATAGAGTAAAATTTGATAGCAAGTGTTTATAAGATACTACTTGCTGATATGTATTGAAAGACTAAGTCACCAAACATTTGATAGCAAGTCAGCAACCGTTTGGGTGTTAAGCTCTTGAATCCGTTACAGGCATTACTCAGAGGGGATCTTATCCCAGCTCCAAGGCCTCGACCCACAAATCCAACCTCGATCGGACAGAGCGTGCGTCATATCACTGTGTTGGTATCCGGGCCCCAGTTTTGACATGAAAACCGGTGGAGTTATTTACAAGAGGAAACGACCCAAGTCACAGAGACTCATAAACGACTGCTTTTTATTCAAAAACTTTAATTATTATCATTAAATATGAATTTAAATTTTTCAGTATTTTAGTACTACTCATAAAACGTTTATAAGTAGTCTGTCACCTTCAGCATAGCAAACGCTGTCGAATGTTTTTTGAATCAAGTCTAAAGGACTTGTAGAAGCAAAGTTATAGCCGTTTGAAGATTTCGGCCTACTATCATCAAATGGTCAGTCATGCTATACTGACTAACCTATAAGTCTGACACCTTAGCTGATATCAGCAATGTAAAGTCAGAAGTCCGATATCGGACCTCAAGAGAAACGACTTACCTGTAGTCAGTTTCTCAACTTAGTGAAATTCCTCTCCCGATCCCGTTCTTATATACCCTGTGAATATGCAATCGATAAGAGGGGGGGGGACGTCAGTGAAATTTCAAAATTTGATGAAAAATGTTTTGGTGACGGTCCCAGGTCGAAATTCCACACTTTGGAAAATTTTCAAATTTTTACCCATACAAAGCCACTCTGACACTTAGGATTTTTTCAGGTGAGCGAGCTCCGACCTAAAATCTTGTAACCGCTCTAACTTTTGAACGAAGACAGATAGGAACAAGCCGATTGTTTCACTGAATTTGTCTCACTCTTAGCTTTCAAACGAGCTATCGCACGACAAAATCCGTCCACTGGAAGCCAAAATCGAAGCAAGCTGTCCAGAGGGGGGGGGACGTCAGTGAAATTTCAAAATTTGATGAAAAATGTTTTGGTGACGGTCCCAGGTCGAAATTCCACACTTTGGAAAATTTTCAAATTTTTACCCATACAAAGCCACTCTGACACTTAGGATTTTTTCAGGTGAGCGAGCTCCGACCTAAAATCTTGTAACCGCTCTAACTTTTGAACGAAGACAGATAGGAACAAGCCGATTGTTTCACTGAATTTGTCTCACTCTTAGCTTTCAAACGAGCTATCGCACGACAAAATCCGTCCACTGGAAGCCAAAATCGAAGCAAGCTGTCCAGAGGGGGGGGGACGTCAGTGAAATTTCAAAATTTGATGAAAAATGTTTTGGTGACGGTCCCAGGTCGAAATTCCACACTTTGGAAAATTTTCAAATTTTTACCCATACAAAGCCACTCTGACACTTAGGATTTTTTCAGGTGAGCGAGCTCCGACCTAAAATCTTGTAACCGCTCTAACTTTTGAACGAAGACAGATAGGAACAAGCCGATTGTTTCACTGAATTTGTCTCACTCTTAGCTTTCAAACGAGCTATCGCACGACAAAATCCGTCCACTGGAAACCAAAATCGAAGCAAGCTGTCCAGAGGGGGGGGGACGTCAGTGAAATTTCAAAATTTGATGAAAAATGTTTTGGTGACGGTCCCAGGTCGAAATTCCACACTTTGGAAAATTTTCAAATTTTTACCCATACAAAGCCACTCTGACACTTAGGATTTTTTCAGGTGAGCGAGCTCCGACCTAAAATCATGTAACCGCTCTAACTTTTGAACGAAGACAGATAGGAACAAGCCGATTGTTTCACTGAATTTGTCTCACTCTTAGCTTTCAAACGAGCTATCGCACGACAAAATCCGTCCACTGGAAACCAAAATCGAAGCAAGCTGTCCAGAGGGGGGGGACGTCAGTGAAATTTCAAAATTTGATGAAAAATGTTTTGGTGACGGTCCCAGGTCGAAATTCCACACTTTGGAAAATTTTCAAATTTTTACCCATACAAAGCCACTCTGACACTTAGGATTTTTTCAGGTGAGCGAGCTCCGACCTAAAATCATGTAACCGCTCTAACTTTTGAACGAAGACAGATAGGAACAAGCCGATTGTTTCACTGAATTTGTCTCACTCTTAGCTTTCAAACGAGCTATCGCACGACAAAATCCGTCCACTGGAAGCCAAAATCGAAGCAAGCTGTCCAGAGGGGGGGGGGACGTCAGCCGAAAATTTTTTCTCTCCGATTTCGCTGGAAACATCCTTCCTAACCCAAAATTTCACGTAGATTCCGAATCTGGCCTCCGTTTTCTCATCCGATGCTTCGTTTGGGCGCTACACACCAAAACATCCCAAATTCTAACTCTGTCGTTTTTTCGAAAAATGTTGAAAATTTTTTCTCTCCGATTGACTTGAAACTCACCATACAGATAGAGAATTTCACGCTGATTCCAAATCTGAAATCCGTTTTCCAATTCGATGCTTCGTTTTGAAGCTACAGCCCAAAACGTCCCAAATTCTAACTCTGTCGTTTTTCACCAATGTCCCAAAATCTTAAATGGCGTCTCACATCTAAACGAAGACAGATAGGAACAAGCCGATTCTTTCACTGAATTTGTCTCACTCTTAGCTTTCAAACGAGCTATCGCACGACAAAATCCGTCCACTAGAAGCCAAAATCGAAGCAAGCTGTTCAGAGGGGGGGGGGACGTCAGCCGAAAATTTTTTCTCTCCGATTTCGCTGGAAACATCCTTCCTAACCCAAAATTTCACGTAGATTCCGAATCTGGCCTCCGTTTTCTCATCCGATGCTTCGTTCGGGCGCTACACACCAAAACGTCCCAAATTCTAACTCTGTTAAAATTTTGAAGAAAAATTTTTTCTCGCCAATTGCCTTGAAACTCACCCTACCGATGCAGAATTTTACGCTGAATCCGAATCTGGCAGCCATTTCACCATCCACGACAACCTAGACGGTCGCCCACGTCAACCTAGACGGTCGCCCACGTCAACCTAGACGGTCGCCCACGTCAACCTAGGCGGTCGGCCACGTCAACCTAGGCGGTCGGTCACGTCAACCCATACGAGACCAACACATCCGAGTCTCACACTCTGTCGTTGCAGAGGGGGGGGGAGTCAGCGAACATGTTGTGAACCCACCTGGCCGGCACACCACGACAGACTCTGTCGTTCCAGAGGGGGGGGGACTCAGACCCGAAGCACCACGGCGGCCGACCACGACACTCTGCCGTTCCAGAGGGGGGGGGGCGCCGGTCGAGTGTTTGTCACTTGCTTACTACTATCATATGAGTCACGATAGAGAGCAAATCGGATTAAATACTATTGAACTTCACTCGACTAGGCAATGGAACAGAATTTTATTAAAAAGTGTAATCTATTCTGGATTTACCAATTTGTTCAAATTATTTGTTACGTCTATAGATCTTAACGGCCTCTGTACGACTATCAGATATTCTCAGCTCTCAAGAACAGATGTACTATAAGCAAAGTTTCCTAAATTCCTCAGTTTTTGACATGCATGCTTTTTTTGTACTGAGTTTTTTTTATTCGAATGATGTTAATAACTTCTTCGTTTTTGTGGATGCTGAGAAAATGAGGTACAAGACATATACTCAAGATCATTTTCTTGCAGAAATAGCAGCTGTCTATCTTATCAAAAACTTGCTTGGTTGTGCTGTTGCAACCAAGAACAATATTACTCGTCTATGAACTTCTCTGGTTGGTTCACTTTCAAAATCACTACACTCAGTACCTGTATCATCCGGATCACTGTCTGCTGAGGTTCTCGTAGCTATTTTACTTATACCTGTGATTGATCCAACATTTCTCTGATCGCTTTTGAAGTGGAGATCCTGATCGTCTTCGTCATTGGAATTTCTATACAAATGGAAGTAATGTTCTCCATCCTCACAAGACAATTGACTCTCATCACTGGGGTGGTCGAACACTTATCAAGTTTTAAACAGGAGAAAGCAGGTGTGGTTCCAGAAGTCGTGGAGACTTCTTTTTCTGTTTTCTGAAGAGTTGATAAGTGGTCTTCATCAACGCTCTCAAGGGCCTTATTTGTTAACTGTATGATTGCAGCATATCCATTTCCACCTTCTCCAGTATCAGTTCTATGTGTCTTCCGAATGATCGACTTCTCCTTGACATGCTTGCCTTCACTTAAACTTTTAGACGCAATGGTTGTGCTTGCAACTTTGATCTTACTTCTTGGTTTTCAGGTCTGGTGTAACTTCTTTTAGTGGCTTTGAAACATCTTGACAGGTGGAACTTTGACCAAATTCTTTCAGCAATCCTGAAAAGAAAGAAGAAGTATTATTCTAAGATGATCAGAAAATTCTGACCCGAGCAAAAGTCATGCTTAAGTGCATGGCTAAAATCCCAGGTGTCCCAAAAGTGTCGGAAACTAAATTCTTATAACTTGGTCATTTTCCATTCGATGTGTACAGCTGACTTTTGTATACAATTGCAAAATAGGCCAACCCATAAGAATTTGTCTGCAAAGTTTATGTCTGAATATTGAGTACTTCCAGAGAAAGACGATGTGTAAGTTCAAATCAGTGGTCGGGCCAGAGATCTTTCCATTTTTTCGCAGGTCCACCCAATTTTCGCAGGCCTACAATGCCATCGAATTACAACATCATATTTCATGATCACTCAGACTTAATGCCGCTCTAATCAAAACTTGACCAAGATCGCCTGATGTCTTTCGGGAGAAACTAATAGTCCTATATGTTTTCTGCAGTTTCTGCAAAATAAACAACTGCAACGCAGCAATTCAAGCGACAATTAAGTGCGTACTTGCAACAAGCAAAATTTCCAAAAGCAACTACGTTTCATCATTGATTATTCTAAGAAAAAACTTTCGCAAAAATTCCATTACATGTACACGCAATTACCACCATCCATTATTATTTCTCAGAAGCCAATTTGTCAATATGCATATTATCAAACCGGCATTTGGTTACCGAATTCATCTTATCAATTAGTAGATGCATGCATATGTAGTAAACGTATCCAAAGGTCAGTAACCGCTACTGATCCATTCCAATTGATAACATGGATCGACAATGGCACAACAAAAGGAAATAAGCCAATTCAGCAATAAGCAGAAGGTAAAAGTTCTCATCAGAAGACAAATACTAATTATGAATCGAAAGAGAAATAACGCTTGGTGTAGAAATTCAGAGATGTGGAAATCTTAAAGAGATTCCTGTTCTTGTAAAGATGCAACATTCCTGTTCATGAAACCTTGAAATGCATCTGAATATAATGCAGTATTCTTCTTCCATTGACCCCTCCTCTCACAGCAGTCTTGCTTGGCATTTCATTATCACGGCTGCAGTAGGTTGCAGAAAAAATTGAGTGATTACATTAGTTTTGCACCTGATGAAGGTCTTTTACCGAAAGCCTGTGTGCCAATAAGTATAATTCAAGTCTAACAAGATGTGTTTTTCCTACAATATCACTACCTCCGGCTCAATGTCCCACATCTTATTACTGGTTTTCCTCTCCTTTATGTGTTCCTTTCTCCTATGCATCTTTCTCTTGCCACTCAATGTTCTCAAGCATCGAATTCATTTTTATTAACAAGTCATTCTCCTTTTCTTGTTGCAACTGTTTTCTTCCTTTTCTGATGATCATCTGTCGTCTTGTACGTACTTCCAAGCTAGCATTGGAATGGTGCTCGGCCAACGACTGTCTGTGATTGGCAACGTGCGGCAGAATTGCTTGTTGGCAGACACGTCCAATTAGACAAAGGTCAACGCTCACACTATATTGATCCAAATGAGACGTCCACTTAGTACGTCAGAGTTTCCACGAAGCAAGATCAAATATGATCTCATTAAAACAGAAACCCGGTGTATGTTGATGGTTAATTCGGTTAAAATATTGTTAGAGCTAAGTCTCATTAACAAGAGAGAAATTAGAGAAACATGCAATAGCAGATTCGTTTATATTGTAATTCACTTTATCAAAATAATGGTAGCCGTGAATTTTCACAAAGTACGCCGACATTCTTTGGGTAATGCTGTCATGGCAACGGGCGTTCACTGCGTATCCTATTACTTTCATTGTGTAGGCTATGTCCGTCCTGGTCCTTTAATATACCGGTACATGTCGGATTTTTATGACTGGATGTCGATGGCAGTTTCTTCACGACGCTCAGTCAGAGCTGGAAGTGGGTCAATGAAATTTGACCCATGACCCACCTGACCCACGGCGTGACCCACGACCCACCTGACCCACAGGGTACCCTGACCCACGACCCACCTGACCCACAGGGTACCCTGACCCATGACATATGTGACCCACGACCCACCGACTTTTAACGAAAACATGACCCACGACCCACCTGACCCACAGGGTACCCTGACCCACGACCCACCACATCTTTGACTGACTTGACCCACCTGACCTCCCACATGCTGCAAGGGTGAATGATGTGAGTACAATTTCCTTTTCTGGTATCATCTTTAGTTTCATTTTCATTCAAGATTCTAGGTAGGCCTGGTAGTATCAAAATTGTTGTTGAGATTTGTTATGAAGATTCAAGTGTATCAGATGACTTGTCACATGATAATAGTCCGGCAGCCAGACCGAGTTTCTGCAGGGAACGAGGCCGAAAGTGAGACTTTCACAGAATGATACACATCCTAAGCCTACTGCGAATCGGCACGTCTGCCGATCTCTAGTGAGTTCCTCTTCTTGTCAGACAGGATCAAAGAAAAACACATGTAAATCCAATGGGACGCAGATTGCAGTTTTTAGCTAAAATGAAATTTTCTATCTTTTCTCTGATGAAACGAAAAGTACTAAGCCCAGATTCATAATTTTTGGCATGGAATGTCTTCAGGTCAATTCCTTTCATCTTCATGCTCCCCTGTCTATAAAACTAAACACATTTAGATTTGACGAGCCTCTTAATGCAGTTTTGAAGAAATTGCAACGGAATTGATAGAACATGATGGTATAATTCAGTAGGAAATGATATTAGTTTACAGATTCCGTGTCATGACAGCCTTGGAGAGGTAATGTTTGTTAAATAAACAATTCGATCAGTTGCTGTCACTTTCATGCTCAACCTCAAGAGTATTTTCTTAAGCGTGATCATGTCACAGGCAACCTGCCACTGGCAGAGCAAAGTCACGTAATCAAAGACAATGATTTCAGTTAACTTTGAAAGATGTAAATGGGTCCACATCACTATTCAGATTCAATAAATAAAACATGAATTTGTGAATCATAAAATCATGCCGGTGGAAATTGATTTTAAAACTTGAAATTTCAACCAAGAAAACACGAATAATATCGCGACTTTTTCATGAAGACTTTCATTATGATACAGATCATGAAATTCCCTTGATAATCAGCTTGATTTCCGTCTAGTTGGGATGCCTTTCAGCAAATATTCATTCCTTTTGATATCCAACTTGTTTCATACTACTTATATAGGAGAGTCATCTCGGTAGTAAATTGGCAAATTTTGACCTTTTTCAAAAGTGTTCAAATAATTTTTTGGACCACGGGAGCGTGATCTCCGCCAAAAACTGAATCCTTTGATATACAAAATTTTCACTGTATACCATGGTTTTTTAAGGCGCTTTAGGGACCCGAATCGGGTCCCTAGTTTGGAAAATTGGGTCCCTATAATCAGAGAATAAATAATTATGTTCTCATCTGCTGTCATCCACTTCTATTCTTCTATCTGACAAGCGAGATTGGCGAGTGGGTAATGTGAGAGAAGTTATGTTTATTGGAGTGATAGCAGAGAAAGCAGACCCAGTGGGCGGAGCCCCACCATCAATCATGTTAAGGAGAGATTTAAAAGATTTCAAGGAATGACACCACATGTAACTAGCATATAATATTACATGTGCTAAACCATAGATGTGCTTAACTTTACTTTTACATGGATCCAACCCTCCAGGATGTGAAAACGTAACATTTTGCTACCAATGTCATGTAGAAAGGATATCTAATTATGGCATTTAGTATGAAATATTTTCGGGTCCCTACAAGGTCCCAAGAATTTTCCTTAAAAAAACCCTGCTGTATACAGATACTTTTTTTGAGTTGACACTCTACCTATATATCACTACTCTATGGCTGAAGTAAGTGAAATTTGTGGTATTTTGTAGCCATTCGGTTTTCGAGGTACGGTAGGTTAACTAGGTGCTTTAAGGGATAGAGCATCTTACACCTTATTTCGCCTACAATCCTACAATAAGATCTTGAGACTGCGACGTGCATAAAATCTATACGATCTTATCCATCTTACAAATCTCCCGAACGTTCTTGCGCTTGATCTTACTGACTGCTTCAGGATCTGAACAGACTTGTAAAAAACGCTAAAAATCTTGCATACAGAATCTTGAAAGTCTTACAAGAAAAGTTCAGCATAATCGCAAGTTTAGGCTATTATTCGCAAGATCTGTCGATTAGTGGTCTTACTGAGAGTAATTTTCCACCAAATCTTACAACGCTGATGGCGTCTTACCAAACCGATCGTCAGCAGAGTGTCTGCATAAATGGAGTTGTAAGCACCCGCTGGGGAAAAGGCTCGCGATTAGCTAGCACATATCTCGAGGGAATAACGAGCGCATAGCTTCCGTTTTGTCTCGCAAAATGCTGGCGAAAAGCTTGCCAATTTAGGAGCAAAAACGCTGCTGTTCGCTCACGATTAGCGATGCTTTTCGAATGCCAATGTAGCGCGCTAATCGCTTGCTTCATTGAAAAGCTAGCTGCTCGCCTGATATTCGCTGTACCCTATTAGCATATATAAAGCCTAGTTCGTTGACTTCCTGTAGACCTACATAGACATCTAACATAACACAAAAGCATGCTGCTCAACGTCATACTGCCACGAAATGCTCATGGATCAACAGTAGTGGATGTAGAACTGTCAAAACCATAGCATTCGGAGACAGTGACAAAAAAATGTGAGACTCACCTCTAGTAAACAATTGTAGGCTTGCAGAAGTTCAAAGTTTCTTCCATGCCATGAAGACTCAAGGAGCTGTCTTGGTTACAATTAGTTGTATTTTCAGCATAAATTCCTGTAGACCAGCGGTTCGTGTCTAAAATGCTAAATAATGGAGCCTTTTTATTTACATGCAAAATTACAATTCATAAATGAACATTCGCATTGCTTACCGTTTTCACTGATTATTTTTATGCAATATTTAGGCCACACGTATAATAATCTACCGTTGATCACTGTCATCTTGCCACGAAACGCTCCAGGGACTAACAGCAGAATGACTCAATGCTGCTTAACTCAAAGCATTCGGAGGCAGTGACAAACTGAGAACTCACATAAAAATTGTATTCATATCAGAAATTTAGAACTCACCTCTGCAAAATGGTCGCCACGATGCTCATTGAACTGGTTTGGTATACCCCGCGCCCATATTTGATATTTAATTTTGTTGGGCAGCGATTGCGGTCTGAAATGTACAATCAAATTTTTATACCAGAGCCTTAAAAAACCGTTGAGGCACAGCCTAAACGTCAATGTGAAATTTGTGCAATCTGATATCGTATAACAAAAGCTGAAAGCAAATTAACACTCTTATTTAGCCATTGTTACAAAATGAACAAAAAGATAATGAGTTATAATATATGGATTCACAAAGATAGACAGATGCATGTAGTATTTCCATGACTGAGTACTTCGGTAAAACTATAAAATAAAATAAAATACAAATCGAATATTGTCAATCACTGTTCATCAAGCCGTCCAGCTAGTCGAATAGCGATAGCGTTGCCGCGGACGATAGCAAGAGATAGCCGCTGAAAGAGCCAACCTCTCTCTCTCTCTCTCTCTCTCTCTCTCTCTCTGCTATCATTGCGTTGCAACGCAATACGTCGTCCAATTTCTTTGAGGAATGGTAGTGTCAGTGGCCCGATGACACCAGACGTTTCGACGGCTACGGGTTGGACGACAAAGCGATCGGCTAAGGCGGCGTACTTGGAAAGCTTTGCCTTCTCCGCTTTGGTGGCAGCGGAACCAGCCTCCACTGCTGAGCCGTACACATTAGTAGACGAGAAAGAGTCGACGCAAGTTGCGTCCCAGACTACCGACTTTCCTTGAGAAAAGGGGAAAAGAGTCAACCCGTCTGGACGCTTGCCGTCACCACGATCGAGTCCTACGGGCTCGAGACACGAGGGCACCATTGCTGCATCCAGCCCTCGCTTCACAACGTCGTTGATAGCCGTGTGTCTCGGGAAACGGCCGGCACTGCGACGACACGACAACGGGTGAAGGCCCCGCTTGTCGACTGTGCCACCGCAAGGGCATGGGTGGGGCTCACATACACTCAAGCCGAGACGCTGTGCCACCGCCAGGCGTGTTGTCTCATCGTCGAGAAGGGTACCGGTCGACGTCGAAGGCACTGCCTGAAGCCAAGCACCACTGTACGGCTGAGAAGCAGCAGCTAGGCATGCAAGTCGATGTTGGTCTAGTTCGTGACGGAGGTGGTCCCTGTTTAACATCACTAGCTGCTTGTCCCATTCACTTTGAATATCGCGCTTATCTGGAACACTCAGACGGGAGGAGGACCACACCTCAAGAGCTGAATTATGGCTACTCAATTTGTCTTTTGACTTGAGGATGTCGAAGATCAGAGATGCACTTGAAAATGAAGATGACAGGAAGGGGGGAAGAGCGATGTCTGACGCGGATCGGAGACCAAGTCCGCCATACTTCTGCGGCAAAGTAGCCTGCCTCCAACCTGTGTCGTCAAAGTCAACGTTGCAGACAGAGGAAACCGCCGATCTCAAGACCTCATCGAAGTGTGACAGGCCGCCTTCCTCCACAAAGCAAGGCGAGCTACGCAGAGTGTACAGAAGCTTCGGCATGGAGAGGCAGTTTTTCAAGAGGAAGAGAGCGGTATGACGATCTACAGATTGTAGTCGTAGCGCCATTCTGGACAGGGTGTCGCTCTTCTGTCGAATCACAGATGTTATTCCCTGCTGATGCAAAGGAGAGCCAAGGAGCACTGCGGAGTCTATGGAGGTGATTTGAGCACCTGGCAAGCAATCGAATAGGGTACTGATGTTTTGTGTGGTAAGAACATTCGACTCAGATAGTTGGATCACCTCCGACTTCGTCGGATTCACCTGCAGACCAATCGTTGAGAGGACGGGTATGATCCTCCTCAGATCGTCGGAGACAAGGTCGGGTGGTCCAGCGAGCGTTGCGTCGTCAAGGTACCACACGTTGAACTCTGACTTGGCGGATCTGGCTACTTCATCGACGCAGAGGGCGAAAAGGAGCGGGCCAAGCGGGTCAACCTGCTGAACTCCACAGGAAGACTTGATGATTGCTTTTCCTGCAAGCAAGTTGGTCGGACTACCGTAAGAGAGACGCACCAGTCGGCCGATCTCGGGACAGCGACGCGCGACGGTCATCAGGATATGTTCTCGCTTGACGCAGTTAAAAGCGTTATGCATATCCAGCTTAACAAGCAGCTTTGATGTATTGCGGTTCCGGTAGATGTACTCTCGAGCTGCGTGAACGGCGGATTCCGCTCCATCAGGAATGCCGACACCAAGTTGCACGGGGAGGAGCTGTGGTGCCAAAGATATACACACGGCGCGGCTAGCGATTTTGGCAGCTATGCGACGAAAGACGTTGCCGACGGCGATGGGCCGGATGCCACCGTCCTTCTTCCGCAGTGCAATGAGGTTCGCAGCAAAAAGCAAGTCTCTTCCGAAAGTACACACGCTCCCATTGAAGAGTCCTCTCATCAAGACGACGATTGAAGCTCGGAGGCGGCGTCCCGATTCGTAGGCAGCATGTCCTGTGAGGTCGCGAAGGTGACCGGGTCTCAATCCGTCCGGCCCACCACTACTGCCTCCGGGGAAGGACTTGAGAGCAGCTTCAATATCGGCGTCGGTCACTACAATCTGTGGGGTGTCGAAAGAGTCACAGTAATTGACACAATCAGGACCGGGAGGGTGTTTTTCTCGAAGGAGTTCAACGACTTTGTCAGTCGGATGCGCAATCGTATCGTCGGAAGCGATGACTCTGACGGCTCCGGAAATGTCCCCGTCGATCAGCTTTGCCCTTACTCTTCTACGTAAGGTCTCAGAGTCTTCGGATGAAACGGAGAAGCAATCGACTTGCGGAGCAGCATCAAGGTTCTCGAGAATACCCAAAAGTTGTTCACTCCTAATGCTTTCAAAAGCAGTCAAGGTTTGTCGCAGGCTGGACGAAAGTGACGCGTCGGAGGAGGTACGGTTGGTTGGCACGCCGAGGGCGATTGCAAAACAAACGGATCCAATTCAGCGGTGAGTTAGAATTCACTGCCCTGTCGATCGCAGTCACCAGTGCACTAGCTACAGTACAACGAACCGCTTTGGGGAGTCGCGCAGGGATTTTGCGGTTCCGTCTTTTGGCGAAAATTCGCTGTAGAATCGTCTCCGTCGAGGGCGCTTCCAAGGATGAGTCTGGAGCATCCAAGTGAAGAGTGCGAGCACCAAGAGGTAAACATGCTGAACAGGACCAGGACGTAATCGAAGACGACTCTTTCTGAGTAATCCCGACACATGTGAGGTGGAAATATCGATTTCACGATGCACACTCTCGTCCTTTCTTCCTTTTCGTACCGACCAGATGACAGGACGAGCATGCTGGTTGGGCCATGAGATGATATGAGCGGGAGTCTCGGGTTGATAAACCGAAAAAGATGTAAATGAGTGATAAATGTGTAGAGATGCACAGAAACAAAATTCCAAAAATTGTTCACGATGGGTCTCGAACCGGTGTCCGTGGATCGCCCACCAGCGTCTTTGACCGCTGGATCACTGTGCAGATGTTGTGTCAAACCGTACGCAGCGAAGATGATCGGAGAAGAGGTTATTGAAGACAGGTTATTGATCACTAAGCGACGGCAGCGCGCTTGTATCTCTCAGCGCGACAATGCACATATAGTCAAGAAGTCTATGGTAATAGCACTTAGCACTACCAGACGAGGATTTCGGAGCTGCGGCGATGATGGAAATCGAGGCAGAAGCAGCAGTTGAGCGTGCGGGAGCTAGCCAGCCAATCAGAGAGACGAAAACTGGAGAGATTGAGTTCAGAGATGGCACCACTTGACCAGGTCGTAGAGCTGTGATGATGGCACAATCGAAGCAGCACTGACTACAGTCTGATAGAATGAAGGACGGCGAGCAGACTGAGGTAAAAATCTTGGCGATCCGATGTCTGGTTCCAAAGTTAGAAGCATGGAAAGTTGTCGCACGAGAGCATCGAAAACGCACGTCTGCACCCGACAAGAGAATGGAATTATTTAGATTATTTAGATAATTCATTTCTACAAATTTTACACATTTTAGAGTAAAAGGTTTTCAGTATGAATAATCCTACAAAAGGAATTCTACCATTGGAGCATTTGTCGTTTTACGAAAAATTCGATAACTTTAAAATTTTCGCAACATCACAATTTTCTCCATTAACTGAAATCAGCCTAAAGATCAACGGCGGAAAATTTCAATGGTAAAAATTATAAGCATGATGGTTTAATTCGATTGGTAGTTGTCCATCTGATTTCATGTAATCAAAATCAATGCAAGATGACTAAGGTGCTCATAATTTTATAGAGGCGATTGAATGATTTAAATTCTTTGAGATAATGTCAAAGCCCTATCCCTCGAAGTTTCAACATGCTGGTATTAATAACAGGTTTTAAACGTTTCACTTACTTCAATGTTATCCATTTTGGTTCATAGATTGTACAAAATGCATATCTAGTTATTGAGTTTAAGTTGCAGAGATTCATGGTCTACAGCAAAGGTATGTATAGCTATTACGCTAGTCACTACAATAGGAAAATTACCTATTTTCCTAAAACTAAAACGGGTTTCACAATGTGACATTAAAGTGAAACAACTCACCCATTTTTACATGGCTTCATCCGTTGTCTTTTTCCGCAGTCATGAGGAAGGGAATTAAATTGACACACAATCATTGATTTGCGCAGCCTTGATCCCATACGCTCGAAGTGGTTTACCAGAATCACAGTTGACCATAGAAATTGACAACAATAAAACCGCTAGAATGGAAATTAAGCTTCATGCAATGCACAATAACGGCACATAAATCGCGCGCATTTTCACTTAGATGCACCTGCCAACGTCTGTATCATTGGGCTAGAATCAGTCACATGTGTAAATCGAAGCTTTTAATTGGTGGTTCATGCCCCAACTTAGTTCCCTCGGATGTGCCGCGACCTTGAATCAATTTCCATTCTAGCGAACTTCAGATAAACAGTTTATTTCTATGCAGTTGACCAAGCCGCGTAGAAGGCACGACACCAGAGATCTCACAACTTGATGCGCACTTAATGATTGACACGATATCGGGCAGGCAATTGTTCGAATGAGCGCAGGATCGAAGTCTAGCCTCTTAGCAGACAGCCTTGTCGGGTTGTAGCGGCATTGTCATAACGACAGGGAATCGATGTATACTGTTACGCCCTGCGCTGCGTTCGGTGTGTGAATAATGCCAGTTGCCGTCACACAGTGACTGTCTGATTAGACGGGAGGCGTGCGTAGGAAGAAAAACAATCATCTGTTGGGATGGTCGACAAACAACTAATTGCTCAGTGTTTAAGTTGCAATGCAAGTTTGCTGTCCGATGCATGTTGGGTAGCGATTTATTTTACATAATTTAAAAACTTGATTGAAACATAAAATCATCAAAGTATTGTGAATCACTGTCATCTGCATTGACTTTTAGGCAGAAAAAAGTCGCTCATATGAACGTATTTTCATTATTTGACACACTGGTTCAGTTCATTATTCGACATTTCAGTTCAGTTACAATGCTTTATTATTGTAGTTGAATAGCTGTCTACTTTGGTCTTGAATATTGGATTAGACCATCAATAATGGATTTCTGAACACTGATCTTTAAGGACAAATGACAATATGTTAAACGGAATTTCTATATGTTTCACTACAAAATGATTAGGCTATAGAATACGGCGGAAGTACACTCTAATTAGCTCTTTGATGACATCAAGAATTAATGAGAATAACTAAAATGAATCTGCATTTTTCGATTAAAAGCTCAGCGCTAACGTACACTATTTGCATTTGCTCCAACCATCTATACTACTTCAAACAACAGAATGTGTTTACACAAAGGGATGCAGGCTATAACTGGTGATAAATGTTAGCAACATTGGCTTCACCAGTAGCCATCCATTTATCATTGACAAGAAGTTGGCAAATTTCGCTTTGCCAATAGCTATCTATTGGCCAGCGACAAAAAGTAAGCAAAATTCGGTTTGCCAATAGCCATCTACTGGCAAACTGCATTATCGCTAGCTCGCTCACTAAAAGCCAGCGAATAGTGAGCACTTTTCCCAGCGGGCAGTCGCGTTAATGCGACGTCAGGTGTTTTTCAAGGTTCTGTACTCGCATCATTACTCTTTAACGTAGCAACGGGCAACTTTTGTACTGACTTCATCTGTGCACTTTGTAAAATATGTTGACGACATTACTATTAAATTATCTCTGTTTATCACGAATCTATACATGTGCAAACTGAACACGAGAGTTTTCAATCATGGGCTAGGAGAATGCATCTGACAGTGAAACATAAAAAGACAAAGTGTCTTATAAATAGGAAATCGCGCTTTGTAAACGTACCGCCGGTTGTCGAAGTTGACCAGACTCACGTAGATCTTGGGTGTTACTTGCGGTCACACGATTTGAAATGGAACAAACATTTTGAACTCGTAACCACTACCTTCGCCCGTCGACTACATTGTCTCCGTATTTTGAAACATTTCTTGTCAACAAGTGACCTCTTCTGTGTATACAATTGCCTCTTGAGATGTCTTAGAATACTGCTCCTTGTTTGTTAATATGCCTGCCTGTTTGAAGAATCTCTTAAATAAGCTACAGGGTAGGCTGGAGCACATAGGATCATTTTGTGGTGTTGATGCAAGCTGCTCATGTGTGGAGTCCTTGGACGAAAGGAGACTACAGCAATCTTTGACTTTTTTTGAAAAATGCTCAATCCCAACCCATTGCCTCTATGCACGCCTACTTTTCCAGATTTCAAAAAGCGCACACGGATCCGCATCATTGATGGTACACATATATCACATTCTTGGCTTGATCGGTGTATCGTACAAATATTTGACTTTTGAAAGTTCGATTGTAGACACACTAACTTGTATATGAATGATTTTCATTGAAAGATATGTATTTTCTTTTTTTCAGAATTTATTTGATAGCTAGGATATTTAACAAGCATAAACACAAATTTGATAAGTTCGATAGAAATGAGAGTCACCAGCATTAATTTCATAGATATCTGACACACGACAACGTTATAGAAATGAGAAACATCTGATTATTTTAACAAATTTGATAGACCAGTCAAACATTTGCTTAATTTTCATCATGGGCTTATCTAATATTAGATAAATTATCTCGGTTTTTTCAACCCGGGAAGATGGTGGATCACTTTTTACAAACGATCATGACATGTTAACTATCCATGAAAATGTCCTCCTTCCAGACAATGTCATCTCGTATTTTATTACGCTGCGTATTTATTGGATAGAAATGAATGAGATGACCGATGACATTGTGAATTGAGATACTTGTACTTACAGAATGACAATTAAGTGCTCCACTTAACTCTCACTCTGTAGATATCTCAATTCGCCTTATCATCTCATTCATTTCTATCTACCTTGTATATGCGCAATTGAAAAAAATATAAGTTTATGGTTTCTGATATTCAAATAAGAAATGTTTCATGATCAAATTAGTCGCTTCTCATTATACCCGTCTCTTAACTGTCCAAATTCCTTCACTTTTGTACATTTGATAAAAAATCGACGGATCAGGTTTGGACATTTCGTTGGAAAAGAATATTGGATGATGATTCAATTTGACTAAATAAAACGACTAACTTGATCAGCGATATGTCATCTAGCAGTTGAAGCCATAATTGTAGCGGTGATGCAGTTGATTACAGCCTACCGCTGATCTCGGATGAGATAAATTAAAACAAGTTTGAAACACATCAGTTTATTGTGACAAAAAGACATGAACGAAATTGAAGTTTCGTTCTATAAATGCACTACATGAAGTCCATGAAAATCACATTTTCTATTTCCTTGGTTATCATCGTCTTCAGCTTATCCGATCCTCCGCCACCAGCCAAATCGAGTGATAAAAATCCACTCACTTTCATATCAGGAGGAGCAGCTTGCTCATATGATTGTTTCATTTCTGCTCTCTCTTGATCAGTTCGACCATCAATTCTGACACTCATAAAATGAATCTTCTTCTGCGCCATGTCCTTCGACAGTCCCAGCACTCCACGGAATGTGTCTTTCTCGTAAACCCATCGATTATCCGGCTCATCTCCAATAAGAACAAGGAACCTTGCATGCGCAGTCCAGTTCATATTGACGGCAATTTCAAGTCCACTGTATTTGTCTTCATATCCACCACCGCCACTGGAATGCATCGTGTGAATAAAAGCCACAACTGACTTCACATCATTTGTTAGTCTGCGGTGATCACAGTGTCCACTATTACCAAAATATTTATAGCTAACGAAACCAATTCGCAATGTTGCTGACTTCCCGCAATTCTCCACTGTTTTTTCGATGTCATTTACCATTTCCAATGTGTATTTCTTCGCCATTTCAATGTATCCTGTCATTGATCCTGTCGTGTCCATAACGAAGCAGAGGTCGATCGACAGGGTGTTACATTTTTGTCTCACTGCACTTGTTGCAAAATACAACGCTCTCCTCGTTTTCTCGACTTCTGCATCATACACTGTCTTCATTTCATGCTTCCAAACGTCATGTATACTTGTCAATGTCGCCTGGTCATGTTGAACTGTTTTCTCTTCTTCTATAAAGTCATTCATGAGCTCACTATCAGCCAACATGCTGTAACATTCCGTATCGCCAGAGAAAAGTTTGTTAAATCCTTTGGCCAGTAAGGAAGGACTGTTCGCAATGATATGACGCGGAAAGTAATCTCTGTTTATCACGAATCTATACATGTGCAAACTGAACACGAGAGTTTTCAATCATGGGCTAGGAGAATGCATCTGACAGTGAAACATAAAAAGACAAAGTGTCTTATAAATAGGAAATCGCGCTTTGTAAACGTACCGCCGGTTGTCGAAGTTGACCAGACTCACGTAGATCTTGGGTGTTACTTGCGGTCACACGATTTGAAATGGAACAAACATTTTGAACTCGTAACCACTACCTTCGCCCGTCGACTACATTGTCTCCGTATTTTGAAACATTTCTTGTCAACAAGTGACCTCTTCTGTGTATACAATTGCCTCTTGAGATGTCTTAGAATACTGCTCCTTGTTTGTTAATATGCCTGCCTGTTTGAAGAATCTCTTAAATAAGCTACAGGGTAGGCTGGAGCACATAGGATCATTTTGTGGTGTTGATGCAAGCTGCTCATGTGTGGAGTCCTTGGACGAAAGGAGACTACAGCAATCTTTGACTTTTTTTGAAAAATGCTCAATCCCAACCCATTGCCTCTATGCACGCCTACTTTTCCAGATTTCAAAAAGCGCACACGGATCCGCATCATTGATGGTACACATATATCACATTCTTGGCTTGATCGGTGTATCGTACAAATATTTGACTTTTGAAAGTTCGATTGTAGACACACTAACTTGTATATGAATGATTTTCATTGAAAGATATGTATTTTCTTTTTTTCAGAATTTATTTGATAGCTAGGATATTTAACAAGCATAAACACAAATTTGATAAGTTCGATAGAAATGAGAGTCACCAGCATTAATTTCATAGATATCTGACACACGACAACGTTATAGAAATGAGAAACATCTGATTATTTTAACAAATTTGATAGACCAGTCAAACATTTGCTTAATTTTCATCATGGGCTTATCTAATATTAGATAAATTATCTCGGTTTTTTCAACCCGGGAAGATGGTGGATCACTTTTTACAAACGATCATGACATGTTAACTATCCATGAAAATGTCCTCCTTCCAGACAATGTCATCTCGTATTTTATTACGCTGCGTATTTATTGGATAGAAATGAATGAGATGACCGATGACATTGTGAATTGAGATACTTGTACTTACAGAATGACAATTAAGTGCTCCACTTAACTCTCACTCTGTAGATATCTCAATTCGCCTTATCATCTCATTCATTTCTATCTACCTTGTATATGCGCAATTGAAAAAAATATAAGTTTATGGTTTCTGATATTCAAATAAGAAATGTTTCATGATCAAATTAGTCGCTTCTCATTATACCCGTCTCTTAACTGTCCAAATTCCTTCACTTTTGTACATTTGATAAAAAAATCGACGGATCAGGTTTGGACATTTCGTTGGAAAAGAATATTGGATGATGATTCAATTTGACTAAATAAAACGACTAACTTGATCAGCGATATGTCATCTAGCAGTTGAAGCCATAATTGTAGCGGTGATGCAGTTGATTACAGCCTACCGCTGATCTCGGATGAGATAAATTAAAACAAGTTTGAAACACATCAGTTTATTGTGACAAAAAGACATGAACGAAATTGAAGTTTCGTTCTATAAATGCACTACATGAAGTCCATGAAAATCACATTTTCTATTTCCTTGGTTATCATCGTCTTCAGCTTATCCGATCCTCCGCCACCAGCCAAATCGAGTGATAAAAATCCACTCACTTTCATATCAGGAGGAGCAGCTTGCTCATATGATTGTTTCATTTCTGCTCTCTCTTGATCAGTTCGACCATCAATTCTGACACTCATAAAATGAATCTTCTTCTGCGCCATGTCCTTCGACAGTCCCAGCACTCCACGGAATGTGTCTTTCTCGTAAACCCATCGATTATCCGGCTCATCTCCAATAAGAACAAGGAACCTTGCATGCGCAGTCCAGTTCATATTGACGGCAATTTCAAGTCCACTGTATTTGTCTTCATATCCACCACCGCCACTGGAATGCATCGTGTGAATAAAAGCCACAACTGACTTCACATCATTTGTTAGTCTGCGGTGATCACAGTGTCCACTATTACCAAAATATTTATAGCTAACGAAACCAATTCGCAATGTTGCTGACTTCCCGCAATTCTCCACTGTTTTTTCGATGTCATTTACCATTTCCAATGTGTATTTCTTCGCCATTTCAATGTATCCTGTCATTGATCCTGTCGTGTCCATAACGAAGCAGAGGTCGATCGACAGGGTGTTACATTTTTGTCTCACTGCACTTGTTGCAAAATACAACGCTCTCCTCGTTTTCTCGACTTCTGCATCATACACTGTCTTCATTTCATGCTTCCAAACGTCATGTATACTTGTCAATGTCGCCTGGTCATGTTGAACTGTTTTCTCTTCTTCTATAAAGTCATTCATGAGCTCACTATCAGCCAACATGCTGTAACATTCCGTATCGCCAGAGAAAAGTTTGTTAAATCCTTTGGCCAGTAAGGAAGGACTGTTCGCAATGATATGACGCGGAAAGTAACTCCTCACAGCATCGGTGAAGAATCCTATTCCAATTCCAACAACCAGAATGCCTTGAGATTCAGCGTGTGATATGCTCAGCCGCAGACGTCCAGGTGAAGAATCGTAACCGTCAGTAATCACAAATATCATTTTTACTGTTCGTGGAGAACAGCCATCGGAAATCAATTGTGAGGTGTAGAGAATAGAATCAGCAATGTTTGACGCCTGTTCTTCAAAGTGAAGCGCAGAATAAGCTCTAGCTTTAGACACGTCGTCCCAACCATGACCAAAAGGTTTCACAATGTTGGTATGTGCAGCAGACGTACTCAAGCTGAAGTCCACGCCGATGTTGTGCAAGGATGCTGAAAATGAAGAAGCACTGATGTTATGGTTATTCTTCGACAAGCATGCATGTCATAGATGTACAGGGTGGCCAAGCAAATTTCAGGAAATATGGTATGGATTTCGAATTTTATCATCGAAAACCACTACAGGCCTGATGCTGCCTATTAACAACTACTGGTAGCCTAACTTAATTGCTGAGAGAATGATAAAAATAAAACATTTTCACTCAAAAAATCTGTCGGAAGTACGGGCAGCGCCTACGGCTCATTTGTGCAGGCACGTAATTATCTGAATTGCTATCTCAAACTGCAGTAGTGTCAATCAACAGGTGTTTCGTAAAAAAATAATAATGAATAACAAGTAAATAAATGTTCAATAATGTTTCATCACTTTGTCAATGGATTTATAGCACATGATTGAAATTGCAAACTAGTGTTGTTAGAAAATTGAGGTAGATAACTAGTTAGAACGATTATGAATGGGCTTAAGCACAGTTTACTGACTTTGTTAGGAATTAATAAATCCATCAGTTTATTTACAGCTCCCGCACTGATTCTCAATCATAGCTTTGATTTTCATGCATGTTTTAGCTGAACGCCTAATTATTCGTCAAAAGTTAAGTTATGGTGGTTAATTACCTATCCAAACCGGTTAATCAAATGAGCTAATAACGCCGTGGTTGGGAGCATTTCAAATTTGACTGCTGTGGAACATGGTTGAATTAAAAAGCACACAGCACATCAACAGGTGGCCCATAACACCCAGAACTGAAAATGGCAAATTCGCATCTATTCAGGAAATTTCCTGTACAACTTAGTGAAATGCATATCAGAGGAAATACATATTGCACGTAGCATTGCGCTTGTATCTACAGCTAGCAGGTCTCACAGCCAGCAAGTAGACATGCAAAAATTGGAGAAAATGGCATTAAATGGCAAAAAGCAGGACAGAAATCTGTTTTTATAAATGCATGTTCGTGTTCTCTTAATGATTTGAAATAAAAATATCTAAAAATGTAAAGATTTAAATAAACTTGAAAGTGGTCGTGCAATGAGTTTTAAATTACTGATGATTTCTCAGATTCGATTAGTGGCAGTCTAATTTTGAATTCTTCTATAGAAGATGGAAGCAATACCGAAGTAGAAATTAGTAGAATTAGAAATTTGGTCTGCACCGTGGAATAGAAGAAAATTTAGGTATTGAATGAGGACAATTCGGATATTATTCTGTTTCATTGATGCTGATTTGATTTCTTGATGCATCAATGTCCATTTGCAGTCAGAGTGTAAAACACATTTTCATAAAGAACTCTGAGGAAGTCACATTTCAAATCGAAAGTTATGGCGTGCAGGCAGCTGTGGTGGTCCACCAGACCATTCGTTTCTTATGTTCTTACATGAAGCTAGCTTATGTCATTCATGGTTCGAGATGGAGTTCGCGAAGAACCGTAGAGGCAATGGAAAATGAGAACACTATGAGACAGAATTCAAACATGCTCAGGGGTTCTACAGAATCTGGAAAGCCATTTTCCATGACATTTCCAGAATACGCATTCAAAGAAATTCCAGGATTCATGATTAGGTCTCGATTTTATGTGAGCTCGAAAACCCTGAAATACATCATATCTATGAGATGAAGAAGTGTAAAATAAGTGAAAAATGTGAAGTTTCAATGTCTAACTGGCAAGAATACTGAAGAAAAACTTCGGCTTCTGTGGTTTGCGTAACACTTTGTCAAAATTTAATGTTTCAATCAACAAACGAAATTTATTGATGCAATCATTTTTTTATGTTATAGTCAGTCTAGACACGCAAACATATCGGTAGATATGTCTTACAGATGCTTCAACAACAAAAAACGTGATATTTACGAGAAAAATAGAAGTTTTTGAAGATTTGGACGTTGAAAATATTGAATGAAGTTGAGTCTAAAGTAGTTCCACAATGGATACAAAGCCAAACAAGAAACCATATCAAATTTTTTAAAAGAATTTATGCTGGAGAAGAACTTATCCGATAAAATAGAAACTGTGCCACTGTCAGTTCTCGCAAACTATCTCAGCTTTTTTATTACCGACAGGGAACTAAAGAAGGAAATCCATATTCTCCTGACTCCCTGATTCGTTTTCAAGCATCTGCTCAGCGCTGTATGAAAACCCCGAAGTGAATCGAAATGTCAGCTTGGTCGATGATCCCCATTTTAAGAGAGTTAGCGGAATCCCAAAAGCAATGGTGAAGATGGTGTCATTTGGAACTGAAAGGTGTATTAAATATCATTCCATCAGCAAAAAATCGAAAACTCAAATTTAAAAAATGAAAATGGACGCTTGTGCAGAAACCAATGATGCAACAATATCTTCGGATTAGACTAAATGTGACAATGCGGTGCTATGTATAGTTCTTTGCAATTTTTCATATTATTGCGGGAATCTCCGTGCAAGAAATCAGATTGCTGCACGGAGATTTCAATCATAGAAATTTTGCTTGTACATGAATACTTCATTCTCGTTGAATAATAATTGTAATAATCACACTTCTACATAGGGTTTTGAAACTAGGATAGCATCCAAGATATTACAATCGCATTTTCTTCCGCCGTATTTGATGGCGTCCGATAAGTGGATTGGCAAGAATTCTAGCAACTTATCTATCAATATGACAGGAGGCCGGGGCAATTATGACATGATCAGCTATGAAGCAACAAACCTTAAGGCACACCACACTATTTCCTAAACCAAGTACTCGACAGACCATGTGAATAAGTTCAGTAATTAATTACTTATAAGTCTACGTCCTGAGATAAAACTTGATGAGAAGCAAAATATAAGCATCCCTCAAGACATTCGAAATGCTAACAGCTGATCGACTTTCAAGCGTTGCTGGAGAAAGATTCTCATGAACAAAGTTTTCTCTTAATTTCTTTTGACTTTATTTTTCTTGTGATTTGCATTTTTGTACTCGTTTTGCGCTGTGAGCCTCCTTTGGGTACAGCGCTATATAAATCAGCCAAATAAATAAATAAATAAAAGAACCTTTTTTGCCGAATTTTCACCCCTAGCACACCCATGACACATGAACGAAGCAAAGGGTTACTCAATGAAAAGTAACAAACTGTATTATTTTAAATAAATAAAAGAAAAAACAGATAATCTTATCTGACTAAGCTGTCTCCATCAGAAACCTGTTCGCACGCCTCTTGAAGGTATCAAAATTGCATTGGTCACGGAAAGCTGATTCCAAAGCTGTGCCATGCGAACAAAGAAGCTTTTCGAGCGACTCACAGTACATGCGCGTTCCAATCTCAAATGATGGCATGTGTGGGCTTCTGGAGATCATAGTTTTGGGTACGCACTTATTTACTGCAGAGATCCTTCCTCCGAAATGGTATATGTGGAAGAGACAGAGTGAAGCAACATCCCGTCTGATGGAGAGCGACTGCATCACGCTAGCAAGGTTTTCACCCATAAGATTCTTGACACGTTTCTCAACCCGTTCAAGGAAATTAAGATGCGTTTGTGGGTCGCCGGCCCAAAGATGACAACAATACTCCATCAGAGGACGAATAGTGGACTTGCAAAAATAGCAGACAGTCCTTGGTGGAAGATAGCTACTGGCAGGATAGAGACTACCAATGAGTTGAGCTGCCTGCTTGCTAATAGACTGGATGTACGATTTCCATGACAAGTCGTTCGTAACCGCTAATCCAAGTAAGGAGAGGGAATCTTGTTCTCTGATCCGATTATCTGACATCTTAATGCTATGATCATCATCATCTCCTTTCAGTCGTGAGTGCAGAATACTCGAGTTTTTGAAGGATTGAAAGAAACAAGCCATTTGGTGCCCCATTCTGAGACCCTGTGTAAGTCTTCATTAAGAACGGCGCATAACACTGTTGACGTTGCTGGGTGCTCTTAGCTAGTCGCTCATTGGAATTGAAGAGTGCTGTGTCATCTGCATACATCACCAATTTACTCACTAGGCAGTCTGTAAGGTCGTTGATGTACAGCAGAAAAGTGTGGGCCCCAAAAGTCCTGCACTGAAAAACTTGGAGAAAGACTTTTGGCCATCTAAGACGACAAATATCTGCTGGTCACTAAGGAAAGAAGCAAGATGTTTGTGAAGTTGGTCAGCAACTCCATAGGACTTAAGCTTCCTAAGGAGGCCCTGATGCCAGACTTTATCGAATGCCTTGGAAATATCCAGGGCAACTGATCTCGTCTCACCTTGTCTGTCATGGACACGACTCACATATTCAGTGACCTATGAAAGAAGATCGGCAGTTGATCGAGAGTACCTGAAGCCATAAAGTTCTTCTGATAGAAGGTTCTGAGTTTCAAGGAAGTTGATAATATGTTGGTTTATCACTGCTTCAAAAAATTTTGCCAGCTATTGGAAGCCAGCTAATAGGACGGTAACTAGATGGAAGAAATGAGTCACAACCTTTCTTTGGAACTGGAACCACGGAAGCTACTTTCCAACAAGAGGGAAACTCACCTGTGGATACACATCTACTGAGCAGTTTGGAAAAAAGTGGAGAAAGCTCAAGTGAGAGATGCTTGAAGACCGAAACCGGGATGCCATCTCGTCCACTAGACTTAGAGCTATCGAGACATGCGATGATCTTTTGGACGTTTCGGACTGTGAATGAAGGAGGATTAACTATCTCATCAGTGCGCGTGGGAATTGGAGGTAGAATTCTTGTGTGGAAATTGGAGGCCAACATCCCTATCTCAAGCCACTGTCAGTTCTTGCGCCGACTTATGGACGCTCTTGCTTAGAATCAAATTCTCAGCTTGAACTTGACTGAGAAAAGTGCGGAAGCCACACCAGTCTGCTTTGGAGAATTGATGAACTGTTCTATGGAAAGGCGCTGACGGTGTAGAGTAAGTTTGTTTGCCAGAAACTGAGATAACATAGTGATCAGACGTGCCGAGGGGAGAACCAACCTTGTATGAAAAACAAGAACTAATGGGCAAAAGACCGTTCCAGGACACCATAAAATCAGAAAAAATAGTATCTTTAAAAACGACATAAATTCATGAATTTAGTCCCTTTTTTCAGGTTTTTAAGACCTAAATACATGAATTTAGTCCATTCAAAAAGTACCATTTTTCAAAAATGGTACTTTTTAAAAACGACATAAATTCATGAATTTGAACCCTTTTTCAGGTTATGAAGACCTAAATTCACAAATTTAAGCGTTTTTAAAAATACCCAATTTTCAAATTTTTCAAAATCTCAAATTTGAGAATTACAATTTTTACCCCTGTTAAAATCATGACCGTTCCAGGACACCAAAAATCATAAAAGTTAGGAATCTCAAAATTTGTGATTATGACATTTTTCATTGCTCAAATCATGACCGTTCCAGGACACCGAAAATCATAAAAGTTGAGAATTTCAAATTCATGAATTTTATCCATTTTTCAGGTTTTTAAAATATATCATGTGACTAAAAATATTTGAAGGAATTGACATATTCTTAACAATAAGTTTAGGTACTTTTACAATTGTCATTCAATTGTAGAGAACATCTGCTTTTCTCGCATTTATGAATGAAATGCATTTCAGTGTAAGGAGCTGTGTCCTCCAACTCAAACATTTGAAAGGAAACAATGTATGAAAGAACAAACAGCTGCTACTACTCTGTGAAACAATGACATTTTAATTGTACGTTAGGCGAGTTGTTTTAAATTCTTGTTAGTGCGTCAGCACATCCGTATGACGTTAAGATATCTGCCAGCTGTACTGTTTTCATTTATCTCTCTCGTCTGTCATTGTATCGTGTGCTCAGATTGTTGTGTTATTATTTCAATCAACACTTATCATCTGCTTGCTCTCATCGTTCCGCTATCTTTAATTACGTTATTCTTATATTTTGAACATAGTGATTTGTACTAATTTATCCGTCAATCATGAGTCAAGCAGTCGTTGAACAACAAGCCAACATAGCAACGGTACTTCCAGAGTTCTTCAAAAATATTGCGGATTTGTTCATTCCATCGGAGAAACATTCTGAATACTTTTCGTATATAGACCAGCAAGTGAAGAAAGCGCCTCTACTCTTCAATCCTGACGCTATACGTTCTGCTCGAAAAGCATACAAAGAGCAACATAAAATCGCAGCCAGAGCAAAGAAGGAAGCAGCACTTCCCTTCAGAATCGAAACATTTACAAAACAGTTGAAGGAAAGTGTTGTTGAACGTCATACATTCATCGAATCAGTGGAATATTTTACAGAACCGGCGGGGGACATTTCAACGACAGTGAATTCTTTGAAACAACACTTGAAATACGAAAAACAAAGCCATCTTTTGAGTGTCACATGTAAAATTTTTATTGGAAAACACGCAAATCATATATTATCCTTGTGTGAGAATAATAAAGCAGATTTCACATATCTCTTAAAACATCACAATATTAACTTTTCACGAACTGAATTGAGTTTCGCAATGAAGTTGGCAAAACTGGCAGATAAATATCAGACTCTTTGTAGAGTCTCGCTTCCTATACGACTGTTAAAAACTAATCTTTCAATCTTGGAGCAGTGTCTTTCACAAGATGAGGGTTTTTGGAATAATTGATTATTCAACCCTTCTGTTTTAAATGCAATGTTATTTCCTCTTGCACATGTAAATACAATAGAGTGTTTCATCCAATGAAACCTTGTCCTCGCGTGGACAGAAAACCCATTGTTTAGAAAATTTGTATCTGTCGGTTTTAAATGCAATGTTATTTCCTGTTTTAAATGCAATGTTATTTCCTCTTGCACATGTAAATACAATAGAGTGTTTCATCCAATGAAACCTTGTCCTCGCGTGGGACAGAAAACCCATTGTTTAGAAAATTTGTATCTGTCGGTTTTAAATGCTATGTTATTTCCTGTTTTAAATGCAATGTTATTTCCTGTTTTCAATCATTTTCATTATGTTGTTATATGACGTCATTTTTCTCTCATCCAATGAAACCTTGTCCTCGCGTGGACAAATTTACATGTAGTTCAATGGATCCAAATTGAATGTATGCAAAGTGGTTGTAACCAAATTGAAATATCCATGTGTTGTTTTTAATTTCTCATTTTCGGGAATATAATAGAAACATTGTATCTTCTATAAAAATGAGAAACATTAGAGACATTCTAAAAATATACAGCAAACAAAACCACATTAAATTTCGATTTAAATGAGATTGCTAAGCAATTGGGAATAAAGAATTTTCACATATTGATGAGTAATGAATTACTATTGATAAAAGATGAGCGAAACACCAACTCTACTGCTACAATGCAACAATGTAACGTTTAAATTTAGATTAAATTAAATAATTTCAAAATCGAATAAGTAGTAAAGAAAGACATCATTAGAGACCAGTTTTAAATCAATACCCCCCCCAAGTAGTAAGGAAAGTCATCATTATAAAAATGTTTTAAATCAATACCCCCTTCTGACTAAGTAGTAAGGAAAGACATCATTAGAGACCAGTTTTAAATCAATACCCCCCCCCTCTGACTTCTAGGGGTCTCTTAAGAAATTTTTTTATTATAAAATGAGCAACATAAATGAGTTTTTGAAATTATATGGAACGCAAACTACGACAAATTTCGACCTAAAGAAAATCGCAAATGAATTAGGAATAAAGAATTTTCATGTTCTAATGAGAAACGAATTACAATTCCTAAAAAATAGGCTAACAGGAACCTTCAGTTCCCGGAACAAAGTTCCATCAATAACTGTAAATTTCATAACAAATCTTCATACGTCAAATGAAAAAGGTGTACATTGGTCAGCAGGCGTTAAAAATCATCAGCAGAACTATTATTTTGACCGCCCGGAGGCTGAGAACTATTATTTTGATTCATACGGTTTGCCCCCTACAAATGAAGTAAAAGAATTACTTGGAACGGGAACATACAATACGTTTCAAATTCAAACACCAGGCACTACTTATTGTGGACAATTATGTCTTTATGTTTTATTTAAATTACAGGAAGGAGTACCATTTCTAGATATTATGTTAGAGTTAAACAATCTATAACTCAAGCGAAGCTAGCTAAAGCGCCACCTAGAGGTTAAAGCTCTGTTTTCTGTAATTCATTTTGATAAAAACGGCCTCTGATATCCTCATTATCTAAATCTTTAATTTCATAAGTAATCGGATAACTTTGATTTATTTTGCAAACTTCAAATATTTCTTTAGTCCAATAGCCAACAAAGCCTTTTTCAAATTTATTCTTATATTTAAATATTCTAACTCTATCTCCAATTTTAAATTTCGGCTTAAGTTTCTGCAAATTCGGATTACTCTCATTCGAATAATTATTCTCGAATATTTTCTTTCGTATTAAATCAGGGTCGTCAGAAGCATTCTTTGGGGTTTCTTCAATACCTGAATGAACTTTATTATTGTACTGCTCTACAATTCCTGGTAATATTTTTAACCATTTCTGATTTCCTTGCTGAATAAATTTCTTGAAAATTTTATTTTTTAACGTCCGATTGAATCTTTCTATCACTATAGCTTTTCCTGCGTTTTCAGTTGAATAAATAGTTTCAAATAGTGGCTGAACGTTTCGGTTATAAAATTCCGACCCTTTATCAACAAACAATTTCCTTGGCTTTCTATTACTTTCTTTAAAGATTTCTTCAAACGCATATTTAACTGATAGACCACTTTTATTTTTTAAAGGTTTTACCCAAGCGTATCGTGTACATAAATCTATAACTGACAATGCGTATTTGTAGTCCCTTTCATTCGGCATATGAATAAGATCAGCACTCCAAATATCATCTTTATTAAATACTTTTACTTTTAATAAATATTTAGGCTTTCTATATTCTTTATGAATTTCAGATGCATAAACGTCTGAATTATGATTTTCATTTAAACCCTGACCGAATAATATTTTAGCTTGTAAAGCTTTCTTAACAAACATTCTTTCAATTCTTTCTCTAAAGGAAGGATTTTGAATACTATCTAATTCTTAAATCATTTTCTTATCAGCTGCATGTCGAGAACTTAGATCATGATTTCGATAAGCTAAATCATGCCTGTAAGCGGCGGCATCTACTCTATTTATCGGTTCTTCACCTGGTTTCGGATTATTATTCTCATCTAGTCTTATATCTAATCGAGTTCCTGGACCAGTATATGAATGACCAGGAAGATGTTTTTCTTTCGAATATTTACTCCAAATAAATCCAGGAAAGTTTTCTAATGTTTTTTGTATATCACCACCGAAGTGGTATGGAACTTTGTTCTTGTCACCTCCAATATGCTGACAGTTTGAGTTTTTATTTTTGTTTAATAGATAATTTAATAAATCTAAATTAGAAATTTTTAATTTAGTTAAATTTTCGGAATTTGTAGAATTCATTTTAAAAGATAAAATAAATGTTTTACCTTATGGACCAAAGGTCCTGAGGTTATTACCTTATCATACTAGGACTTAGATATATTCCAGAACCATCCTTAGTTTCTTTAATTTCAATTAAATCATCAACATTGTGGAGAATATTTTTAAGAACTCGTTTTCCTTCATCAACTAATTTTAATTTACTAATAAAATTATCTACTACTCCTTCACCCCTAGCAACTTTCTCTAACTCTCTGTTATGACGTTTTTGTTCTTCTAATGCTGCCTTCTCTGATTTATTTTTATTTACTGCTTGGACAATACCAGCCGTCCCACCTGCAACACTTCCTGCTGCAGCTATGCCTCCTATTATTAGTGGAATTAATGGGAGAATACCGCCATTCTTTTCTTCTTGTAATTGAATATTCTCTATCATTGGTTTACTTATGTAATACTTTTTTTTGTTAATCGTAATAGTTTTAGGGGTATTTTTGTCAACAATATTACGTAATTTTAATTCAACAGTTTTATTATTAATATTACTTTTCGCTTGCGACATTTTTAATAAAAAAATTTTAAGTTATCAAAAATTTAAATCTATTCTAGTTATGAAAAAATTTTAAGTTAAGAATTTTTTTAATCTATTCTAGTTATGAAAAAATTTTAATCTATTCTAGTTATGAAAAAATTTTAAGTTACCAAAAATTTTAATCTATTCTAGTTATGAAAAAAATTTTGATTAACTTATCGGAGCGAAGCTCCTCTGGCTTTAGCCTATCCTAACCATCTTCCCATTAAGAACTTCAATAGAATATTTTACATCTTCTAGCAATAAACCATAAGCCATCAATGAAGTTGTGGAATCTTTCTTTTCAATATTAATTGTTACATCACAACCATTTTTAATAATATCTTCAGATTGTGCACTTAAATCGAAACAGAAAATTGGATATAAATGTCTCCAATCTCCAGGAGTTAATTGTGGTTCAACTCCAAATTCTATACAAAGATTTCTATAAGAATCATATCCTTCCATAAATTGATTATTGGTATCATCGAATCTTAATGGATCAATTGGATATCGAGTTTGATTTAATGAAACTTGTAAACTTCGAATTGTATTAATATGAAAAATATTATTGTTCTTATCAAAACTTGGAGAATTATTTCTTTGAAATGTTAGTAATAAATATCTTGGGGTATTCGCAGTTCTAGTAAAATGCCAGTTAAATCTTTGTTCGGAAAAAGTTACTGAACTAGCAGTACGCTTTAGAAAATTTACTGGAATTGGTTTGTTAGTATTTAATCTTTTTGCAATAGCTGTTTCAACCTCTAAACTAGGAGTAATATGCGTAATCCACCATTCAAGTCTATCAATTTTTAAATATGCTTTTTTTCCAGTTTTGCCAAAAAAGATTAATTCATTATTTGCCGTACGATGAATTATTAATTTAAATTTAAATTGATATGATATTTTGTCATAATCTAAATATCCGAATAATGGAGACAATGACCAATTTACTGTCTGTTTACTTTTCTTGTTAAATTCACGTCTTTCTTTATATGCATCATTATTTGTTTTATTTAAATGTTTTGCAATATTTTCTACATCTTTCGCAATTCCTGCTGCATCTGTTCCGGCGTGAGTTAAATCATCAATAATTATACCATCATTAGTATCAGGAAACCAACCTTCGATTTCATACTTTTTATTATTTTCACCAATTGTTATAAATCTAAGCATTGTATCAATTACACCTGGGGAATCACTTATTGTTTCTATATTTTGAGTTGCAACATCTAAACGCATTTGTGTAAATAATCTTGGAAAAAAATTATTTTCTAGTGTAATATTATCGGTATCTGGTAATGGTGTTGTAAAATTAGCATCACTATATAAAGAATATTCACAGTGTAAAAATGAATCAGGTAAATATAAATAACTCTGCTGATTATCAACTTCAAAAATTAAATCACCTCCAGTATTTACTCTACTGGAAGATCCGGGATTCATAGCAATTCTTATATAGTCATTCTTTTTTTGATTGTAACTGACGAACGGAGGATCGTCTAATCTAAATTTATTTTCGATAAGCGAAGACATTTTTATAAAAAATAATTTGACTTTTTGTTTTTTCTCACAGACAGAAAAAATTCTGCTAAAAAAATTTTACTTAAATAATTTTACTAAAAAAAATTTTACTAAAAAAAATTTTACTAAAAAATATATTTTAGAATTTTGCTAGACCAGCTCCGCTACAGCTTTGCTGGTTAAACCGAAGGTTGCTACTCACGCCATTTCCTCTTATTTCTTCAATTGTTTTTTCATTATGTTTACTATCACCCTCTACAGCTATGTTAGCAATTTTATTTTTTGTTTCATCTGAAAGTTTTTTTAATTTTTTAGTTCTTCAGAATCATTCCTAAGTTTACGAATAGCTTCTAGTTGTTTTAATTCGTTTTGAGACTTAACAGCATTTGATATTGCACTAGCTGTACTACCTATAGCAGCTGCTCCTTTTGCAGCAGATGTAATCAAATCTTTATTATTTTTAATTAAGTTAACGATACTACCAATACCAGAAAAGATGCCATCTCCTTCTTTTTGGACGGCACCTGCGGTGCCTAGGAACTTTTGTGTTCCGACAGTTTCTACACTATCATAATGGTACACAGGTTTCATAGATGGTTCATGAGCAATTTTATTATTTGATGCAAAATGTTTAAGATTGTGTTTATAAATTATAGGCATTTTTTAGGATTAAATTTGACTTTTGGGAAAAATATCTACGTGTTAAGATTTACGTTTGTGAATGGACAACAACTTCGAGATAACTTTATTAATTGCCTGTTGCACTTTATCTATTGCGTCAAGCAGTGTGTGATGTACTTTAATTTCTTTTCTATTAACTTGCATTTTCTCCTGATTCATCTTCAACGCCGTTTTAAGAGCATTTAACTTAACTTTAAGAACATCTAATTGTCTTTTAACAGCATCTAACTGTTCCTTATTTTCTTTAGAGTTTTCTTGTAAATTTTTCTTTAATTCATTTTCTAAATTGATTTTAAGAGTTTTCATTTTATCAACTTTTTGATTAAGTGAGTTTACTTCATTTATTATTCTATTCATCTTTTTCATTTGTTGAGTAATTTTAGAACTTAATTCATCAACACTTTTTTGGAATGTAGTTTGTAACTGCTTTAAATTTTTTTTAATTCTTTCAGGTAGTTTTTCTATTTCATCTTCTAATTGTTCTTTTAACATTTTATCTGATGTTTATTTTTAATGACTGCAGATTTTAACTTTATAGAAAGTAATATTAAAATTTTTGATTGTTCAGAAATCTTTTTAAAAAGTTTTGCTATATCTGCTTCTAGCTCTCTATCCTTTTTATCAAGTTTTAATAATTTTTCGTTTAATGATTTGTCATTAAGTTTTAGCAACTTTAATTCATTCATCAGTGGAACCAAAACATCGTTTATATATTTTTCCTTTAAATCATTGATTTGTGTATCAACATATTGTTTATTTGTTAACTCTGTATTTTGTTGCGGAAGAATAGAAAGATGTAATGGACCAGATAAAACGTCTCCAGTTTTCATGATATAATTTTCTATCTCTATTTCTAATTCACGATTATTCGGGATATATGCACCTCCACCAACATTTGGTAACATCATTTTTTAACAATAAAAAAATAAAATTTTTTCTAATAAAAATAAAAAATAAATTTTTTTCTAATAAAAATAAAAAATGGAAAATCCAAATTTAAAAAAATTATATTCGCCCGCATCATCCTGTTCTTCTTATTCGACGAGATCAACGGGATTTGAAAATAAATGTTTTAATAATAATAATAATAATAATCCATGTATAGATGTTAATATTTTATTTCTATTACAAGCCGAAATATTTAGAGAACAGACTAAAGGTTTACCTTCTATAGAAACTAATTATTGTTTATTTCCGGGGGATCCATTTATTAAATTTATGGATATTGTTAGTAAATATAATGATGTAGCTTATGTGGAATTAAATAAAGAAAATATGGTTATAATAGGTCATAATAATGTTTATGGATTTATTAGAGCAGTTTTACCGATTAGTAATACTGAGTGGATAGAAAATAAAATTATTAATTATATCAATATCAAAGAATTAGTTAAAAAATTAAAATCGTTTTCCAAGGAAAAAATTAGATTATTTGTTGATGAACAAAACCAATATAATATTCATATCGAGAGTAAAAAACATAATGAAGATTATTATGTCAAGTTTATTATAGAGACACAATTTATAAACAAGAAACATTAGAAATGCCGCAAAGATATGATGATGATACTTATATAGGATTATATTCAAACTTAAATATTAATTTGTTAAAATCTTATATAAATGGTTTAGCTCAACAAGAGAAAATTTATATGTGGACTACACCTTATACTATTAACAATGACCATAATCATATTCATAATAAACGAACTGAAGGTTCTAGGGCTTTGCCCGATCTTAAAGAATCTTATGATAATAATGATGATTCTGTAACATCTGAAAAAGGTTGTAAATGGTAAAAAAGATTATAAAAATATTAGTAATTATAAAAATTTATCTAAATTTCATTTTCTTACAATTGAAAATAATAATGATGGTATAGTTGAAGATACTGTTAGACAACTATGTGTCGGGTCTACAAAATTTAAATTAGGATTTACATCTAATCAATTTAAAATTTTATCATCTTTAACAAAAACTAAAAGTGATTCAGATTATGGTGGTGTTATTAAATTTTCCAAAAGAGATCAAAGACCAATATTTTTCTCTATTATATTATTATCAGATAAAAGATGTAATTTAGAATTAGATATTCCAATAAGAGAATGCTATCCTATCATGGAAGGGCATCCTATACCAAAAAGTGTAATTTATGATGATGAAGAAACAATTTATGATGATGATGAAGAAACAATTTATGATGATGATGATGAATCAATAGTTAGTGAAAAAAAATTTAAATTATCTTTTGATAAAACATTATATGATGAAACTTGATAAGATAAAACTTAATATGATAAAACTTAATGTGATAAAGAAAAAAATAACTAAAGAACGTGAAATATATAATAATATAAAATAACACTCAAGTCCTTGATATTAGAATGTTTATATCTAAAATTAAAACACAAATTTTTTTCTTAAATTTTCTCTAAAAAAATAAAAAAAATGGAAAATACCAAGTTTTATTGTGTCTTATGTAAAAAAAAAGTTGCAAACAAAAAGAAGTTATCAATCTCATTTAAATAGTAAATTGCATTTACAAAATGTAGAACGAGTTGATGAAGGAAATATATTAAAATTAAATAGTTATAAAAACTATCTAGAAACATTGCCTACTGATATAAAAGTTAAAAAATGTTTGATGATTATTCACATTCGGAATATAAAAATAGTTTTTAATAGTGAAGATGAGACCATACATGTGACATCGGAGATGTCTTCCAGGGCTTCGCCCGCACCAGATGGAAGATATTTATTTAGCGATACTGATGAATTTAACGAAATAGATGAATTTGATGAAGCCTTAGCAAATATAAAATATTTATTTAATCAGTCTTTTGAATATAATGAAACCGATGAAACTTTTTATAATGTATTAACAAACTTTTATAATATATTTAAGAAATCTTTCAAATGTTATATGAATGTAGAAGCACTTTATACAAAAAATGGACCTGATGGAATTGCTGAAGAAATAATACAAGGACATTTTACAAATTCACAAGAAATTCATAATGTAAATGATATACAACCCATATTTGAATCGATGATACTTAAATTAGAAAATTGTATAATTGAAGCCCAGTTACGTGAATCTGGTTGGAGATTTGTTAAAATACTATCTAAGAAAATAGTAATTGATAAATATAAAAATAATACTGGTGGTAGTTATGTTCCTTTGCCTTTCAGTTCACCACAAATAATCAACATAAAAAATGAAGATGATTATTGTTTTCTGTGGAGTATTATAGCACATTTACATCCTGCAGAATATCATAAAGAAAGACTAAGTCATTACAATAAAGAAGAATACATAAATGAATTTGATCTTTCTGATGGCTTAGATGAATTTCCATATGATTATAATAGGTTAAAAAAGTTTCATAAAAAGAATAAAAATTTAATAGAAGTAAATGTTTTTGAATTAAATGTGAATTATGTTTCTATTGGTAAAATTACTCCACTTTACTCAGATTCAAAAAAATTTTATTTGAATAATAAAAATTTATGTCAATCAGAAATAGTATATAATGATAGAGGAAATTACATGCATCATAATATTTTTTACCAAGGAAATATAATATGTACTGAAAAATTTGAACTTGTTAAAACATTATCACCAATAATGATTAATCATAATAATTATAAAGGACGTACTGATGATTATAATTACAAATATTCATCTTTATCTTCAGAATATCAACAAAAATTAGAAAATTTAAATAAAAGTTTACAAAAATGTAAAACAGATTATCAACAACAAACAAAAATATTAGTACAAGAATATGGCCATAAATATGAAAATAAGATAGAAACGATTCAAAAATTAAATGAAGAAAAAAATAAAGAATTAAATAATGAAGAAAATAAAGAATTAAATGAATGTTTAAAAAAATGTCTACAACAATATAAAGAACAATATGATAAAGAATATAGTTATCAGCTACAAATATTAAATCAAAATTATCATCAAAATACATTTAATATTACAAAAGAAATTAATGAAACACATGAAATATATAAAGATGAATTTGAAAAACTAGAACAGACAAAACAACCAGCACAAGCGAATATATTATATTATCAGGGTCATTTTATATTGTGTAAAGATGTTTCTATATTTACAAAAACTTCAGATAATAAAAATTTTCCTTGTCTTCAATGTATGACAAGTTTTAGAACTTTAGAAGAAATGAATAGACATTTGGAGAATTGTCAACAAAATGAAGCAGTCAGAAACACATTTCCAAAAGATGATTATTTAGAATATAATAAATGGTATTTTAAAAATAAAGTACCCTTTACTATTTATTGTGATTTTGAAGCATATAATGTTAATATGACACAAAATCGAACGGAAAGTTCCAGGGCTTCACCCGATTCTGAAAATTATAATTCTGAAAATTATAATTCTGAAAAAAGTGCACCTGGAAAAAGTTCAGCTGAACAAAGTAAAGAAAAATATTTATTTGAACAAAAACCATTATGTTGGGGAATGTACATTCATTCAAATTATCCTGAATTATTTAAATCAGAATATTTTCAATACTATGGTGAAGATAGTTCAGAAATGTTTACAAAGAAAGTAGAAGAATTACAAGGACGTTTTTCACAATTGCTTGAAACAAATATACCGATGATGCCATTAACAGAAAAAGAAAAATTAAATTTTATTAATGAAACAAAATGTTATTACTGTGGAAGAGAATTTACAAAAAATTATAAAAATGGCAAAGGTAGATATCTTGATAGGCGAAGCGACGGCTCTGCCGTCAAGGTAAAAGATCATGATCATCTAAATGGATTATATAGAGGTGCAGCACATAATTCTTGTAATCTTAATGCTAATAAATTTAAATATAACTTTGTTCCTTTATATTTCTATAATGGTTCTAAATATGATTTCCATCTAGTAATGAAAGATTTATTTTCATCTGAAAAATTACAACAACAACAAATAAATGTACTATGTAAAACAGAAGAAGAATATTTTTCAATGCAATTAGGTTGTATTAGAATTTTAGATGCATTTAGATTTTTTACTCCTTATTCATTAGATGTTATGGGAAAAACTTTGAAATCTGAACAATGTAAAATATTAAATAAATATAATTTAAAACCTTTAAAAGGAATATTTCCGTATGAGTATATAGCCTGCGGCTCACAGTCGAAGACTGATATAACTGGAGATTTTAATTCTGTGAATAAAATTATGGAAGAAAAACAACTTCCTCCAATAAATGAATTTAAATCAACATTAAAACAATCAAAATTATCTGACGAAGACTATGCAGAAGCTGAAAAGAATTGGAGAGAGTTAAATTGTAAAACAATGTATGATTATACAATGAAATATCTTCAGATAGATGTATTAATACTAGCTGATCTTTTCGAAAACTTTCGTGATATGTGTTTAGAATATTACGGAATAGATCCATGTTATTGTTATTCTACACCAGGTTTAACATGGCTAGCAGGATTAAAACATACTGGTGTTAAACTTAAACATTATAAAGAAAATACATATGATAAATTATTATTTTTTGAATCTGGAATTAGAGGTGGAGTTTCATCAGTTTTAGGTAATAGATATGTTAAATGTTATAATAAGAAAGTAAATCCACAAGAATATGGAATAATGAAACCTTTATCTCCAGAAGAAAAAGAAAAAATATTAGAAATTTTTCGAACGAAACGAGAAGGAGTAGAACGTGAAAATGCATTTGATGAATTTCATGAGAGAAAACTATTTGTTATATTATGATTTTAATAGCTTATATTCTTCTTGCATGATACAAGAATTACCAACAGGTGAAATGTCATGGTGTAATATTCTAGATTATCAAAAAACATATGATGGAAATTATAATCATGGTTATATATATGAAGTTGATTTAGTATACCTGATGAAATAAAAGATAAAACAAAATATTTTCCTTTCTGTCCCGAAAACAAAATTCCTAATATAGAAGATTTTTCAGATTATCAAAAATCTTTAATTCCTAAGAAATACAGACCAACAAAAAAACTTATGTTAACACAAAGCAATAAAGGAAAGTATGTTGTTGAAGGAAGAATGCTAGATTGGTATTTAGATCATGGAATGATTCTCACCAAAATACATCGAAAACTATTTTATCAAAAATCTAGGTGGTTAAAAAATTATATAGAGTTCAATATTGAAAAACGTAAAATAGCTAAAAGAAATAAAGATGATTTTGGAAACGTGTTCTTCAAATTAATGAATAATGCATTTTATGGTAAGACTTTAGAAAATGTGCGTAATAGACAAAATATTTAAATAGTTTATGATAAAGATAGGTTTCAAAATTTAACAAGGAAACCTACATATAAAAGAACTACTAGATTTAGTGATGAACTGTGTGCTGTACATTTACGTCGAATTAGCGTAAAACATGATAAGTTTAATTTTATTGGTTTCACTATATTAGAATTAGCTAAACTATTTATGTATAGATTAATATATGATTATTTAGCACCTGCTTATGGCAAAAAACTATAAATTACACTTTACAGATACCGATTCTGTTTTCTTAGAATTAACAATACCGTATAATTCTACACTTGATGAAGAAATAGATAAAATAAAAGATATCATTCATCCTTCTGATTTATGTAAAGTAAAAGATGAATTAGAAGGAAATGAAGATTTCATAACAGAAGCTATATTTTTAAAATCTAAATGTTACTGTTATGATACAACTAATAATATTAAAACACATAAAACATTAAAAGGAATTTCAAAGGCATCAGTGGCTAATCAAATAACATTTCAAGATTATAAAAATGCATTATTTAATAATGAAATAAAAACAGCATGTAATTATAGACTTAATTCAAAAAAACATAACATGTATTTAAAAGAAGAACATAAATTAGCATTAGATCCATTTGATGATAAAAGAAAAATTTTACCTGATGGAATAACTACTGAACCTTTTTAATTTTCTAATTTCTAAGATAGACAAATTTGATATATATATAAAATAAAAAAAATATTGTAACACTATATTTGTATATTTTTATCACTCCGCGAAAATATTTTCGATAACTCTTTCATTAATTTTTTTATCAATATTAATTGTAATGAAGCCATAATCTTTTGACCAAGCATTATTACACGATTGTTTAAATTCATCTTTATTTCTTACACATAAATCTCTTAACAAATCACTTAAGTTTCTTGCATTTATTTCAAATAGTATAAATATATTTGCATTCTTTCTAATAACACTTCCGTCTAATGAATACATACTTTGTGTTAAATAAAAAAACACTACAGTTATTATGTCTACCTCGTGTAAAATAATTTCTCTGAACTGACTGATTTCTATCATTAACACAATCATCAAAAATTACACAATGTTTCATTGTTTTATCTAGTTTACTAGGATCTTGCATATTACCACTATCATCTATTAATTGTATCTTTATATGGTTATTTTTATTAGATTCTACTAACTGATTATTTTTTGCTGCTTCTTCACACCACGAACTTATTTCTTCTTCATCTTCAGATTTTTCATATTCTTTGAATAATGAAGCAATTGCTGTTTTTTTAAGATTATTTTCAAATCCATATTTTAAAAATTGATAGACGGGTTGTTCTGCCGTTGTTGTATAAATCATAAGATTGTTATAATCCAAAAAATTTGGAGTCGTTAAAATTTTAAATAATAGATACGTTTTTCCGCAACCTGATCTTCCACAAATAACTGACAAAAACTTTATTAGATAAATTTGGATGATGATTAAATTTAAGTTTTTTTTTATTTAATGGTAGCACTTCACTCATTTTTTAATAAAAAAATTTATTTTTATTTTATTTTTGTTTTTAAAGAAGAAGAAGAAAATTAAACTTCTCTAGCTTCGCGTGGGAGTTTATACCTCTCGAACCAAAAGATCTATCATAATCTCTTCACCTCCAAAATTTATTTCTTGTCCTTTCTCATCAGTGATTCTAATGCCAATGTTGTTAATAGTTTTTCTTGTAATAGGAAAATATATTAATGTTTGTGGAATTACATTTAATCTATAACCAATGGGTACAGTAAAAGCTGGAAAACTGAATATTAAATTTGATAATTTACCATTTATATATCCTCCTTCAATAATGTCACAATGTACAACAATTGAATTTATTTCAGTTATTTTTGGAATCTTCTCACCTAAATGATAACCTTGACTATAGGTTTGTTTATTAAATCCTAATAGCTTTGACATGATCTATCATGATTAAAATCAACTTGATGATTTTCGTCTAAAGTAAGAGAAAATTTATTAACTGCCGGTTCAACTGCAAAATGTAATTGTTTCTTATCTTTAAATGATATACCTAAATGTCTCTTAATTTCATTTGATATTGTTTCAACTTCGTAAGAACCAGGAAGAAAAGTTAGTATTTTCCATGTTTTGCCTTTATCAGTAGAATATCTAAATTGATCATTCACATCTTTGATAACGTTTTGAATAGTGTTAAATGTAGAGAAACTAGTCAATGCAATTTGATAATTTTTATTTTGTTCCAAATGTAGAATGGGTTCTAAATTACAAGTGTGTGATGAAGTAGTTGTTATAATTTTTAACGTCGTACTAAATTTTGATGAACCCAAAATCTCTATCAAATTTTCTAAATGATTATTAATTTTGTCTAAATCTGCTGAACACATTTTTAAACTAAAAAATTAAATAAATATTTTTTTATGAAATATTTTTTTTATAAAAAATTAAAAACAACAACATTATTTCAGCTACGGGCGAAGCCCTGGAGGACATCAGAGATGTCCGGTTACACTTTTATAATCCTTTTCATTTAGAATCTTCTTTCTAACAGTCTTTTCAATATAGCATGAATTTCATTGAAACTAGAATTATGTCCTTCTTTTATTGCAGATATTAAAATATTTAATCTATTTAGTAATTCTTGTGGATCATCTGGTAAAAATATGGTTGTTTCTGTTTTCTGTTTTTCAGATAAACCTTTTCCTACTTTAACTCCCGTTGATAATAAATTTTCTAATTGTTTATAACGTCTAAGAGTTTTTACTGCACCAACTCTATCTAACATAGCTTTATATTTTATGAGATCTTCTACAGCATAATTATTTAAATCTGCTCCTCTTAAAAGATTAACAAAATTTCTATCTAAATTAAAAGGAGATTTATCTGGTGAAAAAATTATACCTCGAAAAGGTTGTGGAAATATTTCTTTTTGTCCGAGATAAAATCTAGGTATTGTTTTTCCATCTATAAATGAAATAGAATGTTCAAATTGCATAGATTTTGGTAATTTCTTATTAATGTTTGATTCTAGTAATCCATAGTCATCTAATATAGTTTTGTGCTCTGGATCTGTTATATCAATTTGTTTATCATTATTTGTACTTTCTTTTTCAAGAGTTTTAAATGGTTTCATAGTTTTCTCAAAATCAGTTTTTACTTGCTCGGTTTGCTGCATTGAATACCAGCTTTTATCATTCTATGTTGAAGATGATTTTCTTTCATAATATTTCTTTGTTTTATTAACTCTTCTAATTGTTTTATTCTTTTAAAATTATCAGCTCTAATTTTATCCATTTTTAAAATATAATATTTGAATTTTGTGGTAACATTGGAATACAGCAAAAACATTTTACTGAACAAATTATTTTTTTATTGCTTTGTTGTTTGACATCTTTTCGTTTAAAGTTTTCTCGGTTAAAGTTTTCTCGTTTTAAGTTTTGTTTAATAAAGTTTTGTTTAATAAAGTTTTGCTTAAATTTTCGCTTAAAGTTTTTAGCTCTTCTAAAAAAAATTTGTGATTTTCTTCATTAGAAATTTTAGCATCACTAGAAATTTTTGCCATCCTTTTTATTTTTATCATCAACTTTTTCTGTCTGTGATTGAAATGTTATTTGATTTACTTCATTAGCTATTTGATCAAATTTTTCAATCTCATCTAACGTAATAACATTATCATCACATACTCTTTGAAAGTAGTAATGTAGTTTATCATAGACTTCTTTAATATGTAAATGCTTAGTTTTTAATGATTTTCGTTTCTTAGTTATTAAAGATTTATCTAACATTGTAACAAGTGAAGTTGCAAAGACACCCGTACCTGTTAAAGCTGTAGCAACTACTGGAATTACTAAAACACCTGAAGATATAACAATTGTCAAAGCACCTAAACTTATTGTTAAGAATATGCCAATTCCTTGTGTTACATTCTTAACTTTAGTCCATCTCTTTCTTAATTTGTTATAATGCTCTAATCTTAATAATAATTGAGATTCCTTATCTTTCATATACCTAACTCTATCTTTGTGTTTTTCAATATATAATTCACTTATTTTTAATTGAGACAACGAAGGATATATTCTTGAGGTTTCTTCCTTTTTTGTTTCTTCCATTTTTAAAGAAATATTTTTTAGTCACATGATATATTTTAAAAACCTGAAAAATGGATTTAAAAGACGTTTTTAAAAATACTAATTTTCAGTGTCCTGGAACGGTCATGATTTAAGTGGTGAAAATTGTAATTCTCAAATTTGAGATTCTTAACTTTTCTGATTTTTTCGGTGTCCGGTTTTACATGTCCTAGAACGGTCATGATTTTCAAAGTAAAAAATGTTCTTAATCTCAAATTTGAGATTCTTAACTTTTATGATTTTTGGTGTCCTGGAACGGTCATGATTTTAACAGGGGTAAAAATTGTAATTCTCAAATTTGAGATTTTGAAAAATTTGAAAATTGGGTATTTTTAAAAACGCTTAAATTTGTGAATTTAGGTCTTCATAACCTGAAAAAGGGTTCAAATTCATGAATTTATGTCGTTTTTAAAAAGTACCATTTTTGAAAAATGGTACTTTTTGAATGGACTAAATTCATGTATTTAGGTCTTAAAAACCTGAAAAAAGGGACTAAATTCATGAATTTATGTCGTTTTTAAAGATACTATTTTTTCTGATTTTATGGTGTCCTGGAACGGTCTTTTGCCCATTACTACAAGATGGATTTGAAGTGAGAAAAAGGTCAAGGAGATATCCAGTGTCCCCAGCTAGGTCAGGCACTCTGGTAAGACAAGTGACAATTTGACTAAGTTTTCAATAAATCAAAGTTTCCCTTTAGCAGCATTATCAACAATTGCGATAAGAAAAAATTAAGCCGTTGCTGCTGAATATGACGTATTATTGAAAATACACAAATTTTCGAGGTCAACCTCTTCGTTCAGGTGCGGCAGTACAGTGCTACAGTCAGGTGCTACTGCCGCACCTGAACGAAGAGGTTGACTTCGAAAATTTGTGCATTTTCAATAATACGTCATATTCAGCAGCAACGGCTTAATTTTTTCTTATCGCAATTTGACTAAGGTTGAGAGACAGCAAAATCCTCAGCTGCCTGACCGGAGAGATCAGTGGTGCTCTCCGGCAAATAATATGCAGAAAAGACACCTATAGGCACATTTCATGTCGCAAAAGCTCGAAGAAGCCCAAATGAGAACCCCTATGCCGACACAATGGGTACAAGTCAGATAGGCCACAGAGGAACAGGGTGCAGCTACACGGATTAAACCCAGCTACCCACGCATGTCAGTGGCAGTGGAACTGTGCCGCCTTTTTTCGAGCAGTTGACCCGGCCTGCCACCCAAAGCTTTACAGTGGGTTCGGGCAGGGACCCTCGAACTACCCGACGCCTGTGTGCCGTGAATACGTTGGATCTGTCACACCTTGCAACAATTGGGGAAATGCAAAAGCGACAGTGAAAGGAAGTTTGATCACAAATAAGTGCCATGCCCGAAGATCTGATTCAACAACATGAAACATCTGATGACTGTTCATATCTGGGAAACCAGGGTGTGGTGTTATACTTGGGACGGCCGAAGCATACCACACATTTAAAATAAACAAACGTGGAGAATAAAAATGAACAATTAATCAAACATAAATAGATTCAATGACCAGTAAAATCAAATAATATTCCGGAGCCTGCTAGTTAGCCGGAGCACAGTCACAAAGCGCCGATAATAAATCTTTCCGACAAGGTAGAACCCAAAGAAGAATGAGCTTCAGACGACAAAGCCTTATTGCGACTACGTTTTCATCCTCTCACCGCTTTGAGGCCGCAGGTTGAATAAGAAAGGGACGATTGGGTTGTGCAACGATTTGAGAAACGGCCAGACCTGCCAACCTTGAAACATGAAAATCCGGGACAAATTTTATTACCGTAACTACCCGCGTATAGGACGATACCATGTATAGGACGCAGTGGATATTTGACCCCAAAAGCGATGGAAGGACTGTGTGCCTGCGTATAGGACGCATCCTAATTTTAATCCTTAATTTCCATTATTTTTTATAGAAACGGTGTCATTAAGTTAAGTCATCTCCATTCAATTGCTACGATCGCAGTGTGTGCTGATTCATGACTCACTCATCCTGTCAGTCAAAAATATTGATATATTGATAAATGAAATGTTTATAGGAAATTTTTGATTTTTGATAAATGCATTAATATTAATGCATAATAAATGTGTCCATGGATAAGACGCACCTGGGCTTTTAGGTCAACTTCTGAAGAAAAATGTGCGTCCTATATGCGGGAATTTACGGTATTACCAAAATGGTCGAGTAGCAATCCCATTTCATCAGCTTTTCAACTCTATTTATGATTTGGAATCAAAAGTAGAAAAATATCACTTATAAATGGTAAATACGTCTATTTCATAACAGCATGGCAACTGTGGACCATTGTTAAACTAAAGGTCTACAAGACTTGGCGAATTTTGTCGATTATGATGGCAAATGATCGAATGAATAAACATTTCGATATAGAGCAACTCTTGAAATCCTAACAGTTAAATCTCTGTCGTTGGTTAAATTCAGATTCCTACCCATAGTTTCGAGAAACCAAACTCTAAGATCAAGGCTTCGGACGCTTTTATCTAGTATGCCGTGCAATGAATTAAAAAACCTGTTCAATTCAAATGTAAAGCCTTCCTGACACGAGACTTTACTGACATATCTGCCAGTATTGCTATGTCTCGAATTCTGTGAGAAATTCCTCAAAGTATTTGGCTTGCTCATGTCCTGCAAATTTCACAACGAAAGCAACAAAATACGCTGAAAAGATTTTATTACTGTACACGCAACAACGCGAAACAATTAAACAAAATGCGATTTGTTTATTCTAATCAGAATGGAAGTGGTGAACATAGGTGGTAAATTACTTTAATAAAAGATAACAAAACTATTGAGATACATCTATCTGGACAAATCAAAGCAATATTGCAAGAATGATTATGCATAATTGACGTTTACAAGTCAACAGTGTGGTCTCAAGTCTCTTCAACAGAAAGATCAGTCTGAAAGCAAGATCACAAGATACATCCCACCTTATTAACAGCATTCGTCGCAAAAACTGGAATGCAAATTTGGAAAACAATACCTTTTTAAACTCAATAGAAGGAAATACATCCGGGCTACATAATGATTAATAAAAGACATCAGCGTGAAAAGACAATGCCACAAAGAAATCCACAAACTTCATCATCATGCATGTTTCCTTATCTTAGGATTGCGCGCGCAGCGCAAATTTTTGAAATATGCGTTCTTAAACGATCTAGAATTCATCTTATGTTAATAAATTCAAAATCCGGGACAGCATTTCAACTTTTCCGGGACATCCGGGACAGCTCCAAAATCCGGGACTGTCCCGGAAAATCCGGGACAGTTGGCAGGTCTGGGACTCTTTATATTTACCCACTTTCA